>OW679199.1:30775560-30871422 GCA_940337035.1 Agriotes lineatus
TTCTGTTCGACAGATGACAACAATCTAAATCTTACTACTCGTATTTACACCATATTAAATTCGTTTTCTACGGCTGCATTTGCATCTAATGGCATCATTTTTGTAATCTTGTACAACATTTGAACTCCATTAAACGTTTTAGGGTTGTCAGCCAGGTTCAGCTGACACAACTCACAAACAATTCAAAACCCAGAGGTAACCCAAGGAATATGATTGCTGACTAGAAAGCTACAACTATCAACATTTTAAACTAATAATGACATATCTATTGGCATTTCTAGGATATAATAAATAACAAATAACACAAATGTAGTTTCATTACATACAATTGACATAACGACACACTGTCGTTAAAATCGTTCTAACGTAAGGTGATTTTTTACCTCCAATTAAACGTGCGAGTTGCTAAGGTGTTTACAACCTACCTTAATAAGCGTACTTACAGTGCAAAGTATTTGGGCAAAACCATAAAGAACAACTTAAAACTCTCAGAAATCTTATCCAAGATCGGAAGGTTTGAAAATATTGCATTTTCAAGAATCGCCTTGTACTACTAATTAAAGTGTATACCATTGTATTAATTTTAAGAGTCCTTTAAACGTCAAAATTGTGCTTATTTCGGCGACTCCACATAGTAATTTATTTTGTTTTACAAATCCTTCATTAAATCCAAATTTGTGAAATTTGTGTAACCATAGCAGTATATTGCAAGTTCTTTAATGGTCGTATTTGGGAGAATTTAAACTATGATGTTAATTTTCATACTCTTTATTAGACTTGTGTTTTAATATCATTCTTTTTTATGCTATCAGTATTTATATTTTAAAGATACTGTGAATTAGCGTTTAAATAAACCTCGAAATCACGAGAAAATATTGAGTTTTAATCTAAATTGATAAAATATTATTTTAATTTTGTATGTAGGTAACTCTTTAACTCAGTACCTAAGTGGCCTTATTCTAAATAAAACTTTCAGAAATATCTAGCACTGCTAGAATTCTCAGACACGTCATAGGCAAATTTTCAAAAATATTTGTAATTCCTATCTAGAAAGCCATGTGTTTTTTATGAAATGTGACGGAAAATTTAGTTTTAGCGTAGTTATCATTTTCACCAACCAAATAATAAAATTGCCCTAACACTGACACCATTAGGATTCTTTTAAGACTAGTATCTATTAAAACATATTTTCAATTACAGAACAAATTTTGCCAACAACATCTTGGGATGATGATAGATTTTCCTTCATATTCTATAGTACATTCTTACTTTTACTTTTACTCCGTAAAATAATGTGATCATGATTTTTTTCGAACTCGAGCTTTTTGCGAAAATATTTGTTTTCGTGTTTTCTTAATTCTGATTCAGAAAAAGTAGTTTTCGTAGTGATGTCTCTTTGTGAGTCTTTGAGCATCTGTCCTCTCTACAGCCCAGACGATTTAATTGTTCGACCTCAAAATGTATGTCTTGGTTTATAATATGAATTAGAACGCGTTGGCCAGCCTACGTCCGGCCCTGCCAGCGTAAAGAAACGGTTAACAATAAAAATGCTTGCTTAAGCTGGTAGCCAGCCGACGTCCGGCCCTGCCAGCGTTAACAATACAAATGGTATACAAATGCTATACAAATGTTATCTACAATTGTTTAATAAAAATTAAATTTTATATAAGATCATATGTTATGCAGTTGTCCACAACTTTTGTTTAAAATGAAAATTTTTGGAAAAATCGCAATATTAGATTTAAACAAAAATTCCTCAAAGGCATTCGGCATCGGCCTGCAATGTACCGCCTCGTCTTGTAAAGATGCTCTTTCCGGATTGGTTACGTAAACTACTATTTCAGAGAATATTGAACGTGACTCTACTGTACTACATTTAACATCCATTATATGCCTATATAGGATTCCTTGTTTTGATGTGTAGTTCTATGTAGGGTAGAATCTCGAATAACTACTTAACAAAATCGCAATTTTTTAATACGCTTTTGTAATCATCGACTGGTGTTATTGCCTATGTATTTGAGAACATTTTCATTTATTTGCTGCAGTTCGTTCTCTCTGGCAGGTTTCCTTTGTATTCTATCCCCAATGCCGAAATCGATTGATGTTATATGAGAAGAGGTTGGATAGGGTGCAAAACCGTTCAATTAATTTGCTAAGGAAACTGTGATGCAATATTTCCTAACCGTAAATTTTACATATGATGACGTTCCATTGTGACTTTTTGTAGTTTTAAAGAAATATTTTAAAAATGTAGTAATGCTAATGAATGGCACTGAATAGGAGGTTTTGACTCCCAATATAGATTCTATATTCTTTACTTTAAGACAGTAGTACGCTCAATCTTACCTAAAACATGTATAGGCACAGCAAAACCCATTGATATGAACTACCTAAAGGTTTTTGAAGGTTGATATTTATTACCGTTATTTAGTAGCAAAATAACTCCCTTTTACAGTTAACGGTTTTTGCGCAAATGGGAAACCTTCATGGCTAGTCACGAACTAAAAGGAATTGATTAAACATTTACAAAATAACAGCAGCGATATATAAAATGTTACTTTTAAAATGTTTTGTGTGGCAGTATGCCCGAGCACAGGAATAAAAGATAATACAAAATCAAAACGATTGAAATAGTTTTTTATAGATGTAGCTCATAGAATAAAATCTTCTTCTTCTTCCGGTGCCTATCCGTTCCGGATGTTGGCGATCGTTGCGGCTATCCTTATTTTATCTGCAGCAGCTCTAAATAATCTTGTTGTTGTTCATGCAAACCACGTTCTAAGATTCTTCAGCCAGGATATTCTCCTTCTTCCCACTCCCCTCTTGCCGGGTATCTTGTCTTGTAGGACGAGCTGTAGTAGTCCATATCTCTCACTGTGTCTCATAATATGTCCCAGATATTCAAGTTTCCTTATCTTGATTGTTTCCATTAATTCAAGATTTTTATTCATTTTATCTAAAACGCTCCTGTTGGTAACATGTTCTACCCATGAAATCCTCAGTATTCGCCGATATACCCACATCTCGAAGGATTGTATCTTTTTGCTAGATGCCTCCGTTAGCGTCCACGACTCCATTCCGTAAAGAAGCACAGAGAACATATAACATCTTACATAAAATATTTAAGGTAAATTCCATTACAAGGGCTTACAATAGCTGTTTCATATTCAAGGTTATTCAAGTACAGATGCAGATACAGATATAAATTATTCTGATTAAATTAAAAAAACATCCTTGTTGGCAATTCTCCTAGGAATAGAACTCACGTTTTCGAGTTTAGAACCAGACCTCTGAACCACTGCCCTCTTATAGTAATGGCTTAAAAAGCAACATCTAATTTAATGTAATAAAGCTTCTTATTTTTTTATACTTCTGTAATTATTCCAGTATGATCGTATACTCTTGAGGCTGCTCAGAAGATATTCCATATAAAAATTCTGTAAAGAGCTTCATGGAACTTCTTTTGCAAGTTCTGAAACATTTTAGAAATATTAAAGGAAGAACAAATGTGTTCACCCTGCACATGTTGGGTTTTTCGCCAATGGTAGAAACCTGAGCTATGTGCAAACTATTACTTTCACTTAAGTAATAGTTCTTGAGTTGGAGCAAAACTGGGCAGAATTTACCCAGCATATATTTAAAAAAAATCGGTTTCATATCAGGGAGGCACAGAATCCGCATGCAAAGTATCGTCTTCCTCTAACAAATAGTTTCTGAGTTTTACCGGCAATAGACAGACACACAGACGGACCGACCGACAGACCGACGGACGGACGGACATACATACATACAGACAGGCGGAATTGAAAAAAACCTATTTTGGTCATCTAGGGATCCTCAAACGTGAGGATCTGAAGAAATCTCGGAAGGTGATTTTTTCGAGTCTAAAAGACGAAGGAAGTAAAAAATGAAAATAAAAGAACTATGTAAAGATTAATTATTTTATATTTATACTCTAAACACATATTGTGTACACGATATACTACAATCTTGGTATACGGATATGTTCCAAAGTTCTCATCGTACACGTACTGAGATTCTCACAATGAGTAGGTGAAGAAGAAGAGAATAGCATAAATCTTGTTCTCAATGGACAAATAACAGATTTAGAAGTTGATAATGTTTTGTAAAAATAATAATAGTTTCTTCTTCTTCTCTCTTATAGTACCTAAAAGCGCATGCTTGTCATTTATTTATTTACTTTTATGGTGCGTCTTTTTTCTTTCGTTGATTTATCTTTGGTTATCCTGACTTCAAATGACGATCTCGCAAACCCTGTTTCGTTTGTAGGTGTATATTTCTGTCCAAATTTTTATCGGTACCTACATCAAGCTTTCCCCTTCCTGAAACATTATTATGCGCTATGCTTTGAGAACGCGATTATCATGCATTTTTTGTAATCGCGAAAAATCACGTTCTCATATTTTATCAGATCTTCACGTTTCAGGGACCCTAGATGACGAAAAACAGGTTTTCGCAATTCCGTCTGTCTGCCTGTTGTCGGTATAACTCAGAAGCTATTTCTTGGAGGAAGACAATGTTTTGCATGCGAATTATATGTCTACCTGGCATGAAACCCAGAAAATTTCAGTCAAATACATACTTGGTGAGCACCTTAAAAAATTAAATTTCATCGATTTTTTGCTTTAATTTAAAAATTACTAGTTAAATAAAAGTATTATTTTGCATATAGCTCGGGTTTTTTCCTTTGACGAAAAAGGGCATATTTTTCATCCAAGGAATACAGGGGGAACACTTTCAAAGAATTAAATTTCTTTTCCTTTTAATATTTTAAAAATGTTTAGATTCAAAACTTCCAATTGCAAGGGAAGTTTTGCTTATGGCTGTACTGTTGCTAATAGTATAACCTCATTCGTTGTATAATTACTAGCAAGAGAACTAAATAGTAAATTTTGTAAATTAAAAGACATTGCGTAAGTAATAGTAGTGCACACTGGTCAACGTAAAGGTCTGCAGTTCTTAGTAGGAGGTTTACTTGCGTTTGTATTGGTTGCCTATTAGAGCTTCATAAATGTAGTATAGCAAGTTGAAGATAAGCATGCACAATTAACTAGTATTACCAAATATTCAGCTTCGGCCTAGCACATTAAATTTTGAAGACCCGGTAATAAAAGGGGCGCATAAACATCTAGCGTGCATAACAGCACGACTGTTATTACCTAGTAACCAATCTATCCGTAAGTGAATTTCAATGGCTAACTCAGTTTCAATCGGTGAGTGGGTGGATACAAATTATTACAATTAACCAAATCCCAATATGTATAAGGTCGAATTTTAGGCGCCAGGTTTGACAAAGCCCCAAAGAAATAAAATTACTACGATTCAGTATTTCAAACCTAATAAGTAGAATCGCATTGAATGCGTTCCAATGAAACCTAACTGTTGCTATTTTTGCTGTCGAGAACCTGAATTTATTAACACCTGTAATGTTGCTTCAAAAGAACAACCAATAAAACATTGCATTGAAAACAATGAAATAATTTGGTTTATTTGAATTAATAAATATGGACATTAATTAACATTGTAACATGAGCAATACCAACAAATTAAAAATATTCAATTTTGCATGCAATAATCTGTAGCAATATAACTCCAAAGAGTACAAAACGAAGGACACCCGTTCAAACTTTGAAGTTGCGAACAGCAATACAATTTGAAATAACAGCAAAGATAAAATCGATTAATGCAACTATTCAAACATTACACAGCGAATGGTATCGGCTACTCAAATAGTAAATATGTACGATCGACAGGTAATACACATTAAAATTCTTATATCGCCTAAATTGTAACCATATTACGACTAACAGTTCATACGACTTTCACACATTTAAACATACGAGAGTCATAATAATGCTTACCCATGTGTCCCTATGCCATAAACTCTGCCAATGCGTGTGAGATCAATTATTATACATATAAATTTACTATTTGAAAAAGAAACGAGTACCCCCTCGGTTGTATTACGGAAATTGCTAAAATGCTGAAATAAATAAAACGCTAGTTCTCGTCCTCCAACTTGAACTGTAGAATGGCCCAAAGTGCCCCCATCAAGACTCTGCTAGATGAAGCATCTTTAACTGACGATGTACTGCTATCATGAGAATGTGGTTCCTGTTCGCGTTGACACATAAGGCTCAGCGGATTAACACATGTGCGCCATTGGTAGAGTGCATTCCGAATTTATTTATAAACAGCCCAAAATTGGCGGCTTTGAGGCCATTTAAAATGACGTTATAAGTGAGGGACCAGTTGTCCTTAACAAAATAATTAACATAGTTGAACGGAAAAATCTGTAAATCACATTTACGAAGAATATCCTACCACGTGCAGGAATTTCAAGTTCGGGTACGACTTGGGCCTCGGAACAGAAGAAGGAATCGGACTGTAAATCACGCTTGTTCGCGCAAAACGAAGTGCGTTCCGCAAACAAAAATTCAATCGGCATGCGTTCGGAAATCAGAAATATTAGTACTTCAACTAACCGAAAGTAAACCGTAACACTACAAAGTCGACTGGTAGTAAAAATCTTCTTCTTCTTCTTCTTTTTAATCATATGCTTTATTTACCGTTAGGTGTAAGGCGAGTGTAGTTTTACTTTCGCTTTCTGCATATTTCCCTCCATTTCTTTCTGTCTTCAGGTTTTGTTTTATTCCTTCCCATGCTATTCCTTTTGTATCTGATACTTCTCTTATTCCATCATTCCATGTTTTCCTCGGTCTTCCTTTTTTGTTTTTTCCTTGTGTTTTTGCTTCATATATTTTTCTTGTAAGTCTATTTTCACTCATACGGCATATATGTCCAAACCATCTTAGTTGACCCTCTATCATTTTGTCATATATATATTTATTGAACAAAGAATACACTGACTGACATTCAGTTTGTCAAGATAACACAGTAATAAAATTTCAAAAGTATAGATCAAATAAGAATACAATTAAAAGCTAACATTAAATAAATGGTTACGAAGAATATACACTGAAGATTTCAAAATGGTTAATACAATATTAGAATCTAATGATTTCGGCAATTTAAATTGTTTCCTAAATTGTATATATTTTTTGTTTAAAGTTCCCCTCGCCCCAAAAAGTAGACCTATAATTTTAATCTCGGCTATTAAAAAATTTTTTTTGTAAAAATCAACAGTTGGTTCATATATAGTAACTTTTTCTTCATTTACCAATTCTGGTTGATTTAAACTATCCTCGAACCTAATTGTAGGATCAATAATAATACCTGAATTTTGTTGTCTGTCAATAGCAATTATATCTATGCGCCTTATACTATCAACAATGGATACCCCAACTACCTCTTCATAAACTTCCAAACCTGTCTTTCTAAGTGCATCTGCAATAAGTGACCTGACATCGTTGTGCCTTTTAATGCGTGCTCTCCGTAACTACAATATCCAAGTACATGTGCAAGTGTTTCGTACTCATTGCATCGTCTGCAATGGGATGTATGGATACTGCGTCCGGGAACAGCACGCACAGCAGCAACGTTACATGTCATCTTGATGCAGTCACACCACTCTGACGTGCTTAGACCAGATCTTTTATAAACCCAATTATTTGCATTTTTAACCTCCTGATATAAAATTACCCCTTTTCCCTTTTGCTTTAAATTACACCATTTAAAATATTCCTTTTCACGTAAAGCAGAACATATAATTTTGCTAGACCTTTTCTTAGAAATAGTGGTATCCAATTCTAAACTATTTAAATTTAGTTTTTCCAGACATTTATTTTTCATTGTAGTGTAATCATCTGAAATATAATCACAAACACTTTTCTCAAGAATACAAAATTTATTATGTTGTTGAATAAATGCCTCCCAAAATGTATTGAATATTTCTAAGCCTTTAACAGCCTTTGATCAATATAAAAAACTATTGGGAGTGTCCCCTGGCAGTTGTAAAATTTCTTTAACACAACTTCGAATAATTAAATCTACTTTTTCTAAAAACATTTTGGAAATTTTGTTTAAATGTGCTACCTGTAAAGGATAAATCAAGAGAGGAGAAATATACTGTTTTAAAATATCTAATTTTTGATCTGATTTTATCAATAATGATTTTGTTAAAATTTCTAAGGAATTAGCAAAACTTTTAAGAATAGAGTTTTTGTCAAAAATGATTTCATCGGAAATTGATACACCAAGATATTTAATTCTATCATTGTAATTTAAAGACTTAATTTTACTGTTGTCTATTGTTGTTAGTGATGTGTTTTCTAACAAACCATTCTCAATTATTATAGCCGATGATTTTGATGGATTTATATTCAGGCCAATTTCTTTAAATTTATTCTCAACTATAACTAGTAATTTATCTGCCGAAGAAAGGTCTTTTGCCACTAACACTGTGTCATCAGCATAACCAATTATTGATAACATGTTTGGGCGAAAGTCATTTCCTAAATTATATCCTAACTCATTTTTGACGTTGTTTTCAAAGATTTCATCGAAAATATGATTCACACATAAATTAAAACAAAATAGGTGATAAAGGAGCACCTTGAAGAACTCCTTTATTTATTTTAAACGATTTACTTTTTTTAATGCCCAAATCAATATATGATTCATTGTCTATTTGAAGGTTTATAATTGAATCTTGTAGTTTTGATGGAATTTGAGAAGATCTTATTACATTTGTTAAATGATCGTGTCCAATTGAGTCATATGCTTTCATAATATCTAAAAACACTAGAGAAACTGTATCTCTTTGGCTTTTAGATTTATGTATAATATTTTCTAGAATTTTGTTATTTATTAAGCAACCAGGTAAATGCATGAATCCTCTCTGATTTTTATTAATAACAATATAATTTTTAATTTGTCTATCTAAAACTTTTTCTATTATTCTTCTAAGAAGAGAACAAATTGTTATGGGACGCCAGTTATTAATGTCTTTTTCATCACCACCTTTGAATATTAATACCGTACGTGCTAATTTGAATAATTTTGGAACAACATTTTTTTGTATCATTAATGTGGCAATTTTTGCTATAATAGAAAGAATTTTGGAGTTATTTTTAATGGAACTCATAATAATTTTGTCAGGACCAGGAGAGGTGTCTACTTTAATTCGTGAAATTGCCCACTGAATATCACCTAATGATATCGCTGGGACATAATTGCTTTCGACAGACAATTTTTCCAAATTACCTAAATTAGAAGTATATTCTGTCTTACAATTATAATTTTTTTCTTCGAATCTAGTCTTGAAAAAGTTATGAACGTCATTTAAATCTATATTACAAATTTTGGGCTTTCCGTTATTATAAACTAATTGTACCGCTTTTCTTCTTCTGTTGTAGAAGTAATATTGGGTTAGTTGGTAATCGTATTCCTGCTTCCTTCTTTCGCTGTTTCTTTATGAAGTCCTTTCTGGATTCGATACTTTAAAGTCTCCTTGTCGTCGTTTAAAGCCGTTCTTCTTTCTCGCTTCGTAAAATTTTGTGGCTGGATGTTTCGGTCCTGGAAGTATGTCTATAATCTTAACTAAAAATTCTCCAAATTTTGCTACAGTAACACTAAAATCTTCTTCAGAATTGAATAAACTGTTAAATTTTTCTTCCCATTTAGAAATTTCGTCATCAAATAACGTTTTCTTTACAGACCTATCCTGTTGAGAATTAGTTATCTGCTTTTCTGATACCTTTCCATTTGTCGAATTTTCAATATGGTTATTAACTAATTTCTTTCTATAAATTTCGCCGTGGGATTTTCTTATGTGGGCATTAACACCTCTTTGGTTATTAAAAAATTGGCTGCAATGTGGAAATTTTTCTTGATTAACAGATACCTTAATTGAATTTTCTATGCCATCATTAACTAAATCTTTTGTATAGAATTCACAATGTGATTTTCTAATATGAGCTTTAATACCTCTTACGTTTTACAATTACAATTTCTAATGTTGAATTTCTTGAGGAGGTATTTTCTTGATTATTTTTCACATATGATTTATTATTGCCATTTCTATTTGTACTTTTACTACAATTTTGTAAAGATTCAAATGGATGAGCTTTTTCAATGTGGGAATTTAGTCTTGAAAAAGATTTTCCACAAATAGAACAACATTTTCTTTCCTTTTGACGGTCAATATCTGTTTCTTCACTTGTAAAATTATTTTCGCTACTGTTCTTTATATCAGTATTAATAACGTGATCGTGGCATTTTATATCATCATTAACAAAATGGTCAAAACATAATAAGATGTTGCATATGTGACAGCTACTAAAAACTTCACTGTCACAGTTGAAAACTTCATAATTTTTTGGAACAAAGTCAGCCAAAAACATAATTCCTTATGTCACAATGACAAACCATCACATACAATGTTTATAACTTGGAATTTTTCAAAATAATCGTAAGATTGCACTGCGAACACTTCCACTTATTCTCCTACTGGTATATTTTCAAATTTCTTTTAGTCAGATCCATAATAGCCCGGGAGCCAGCGACATATTTTTGTCAGTTATTTCCTCCCGGTCGATAATTTGAGAATCGCTTCATTTAGTTGTGCCGTGAAGCGCAGTGATCGTCAGCTGCGGGACCATGGTCGGGATAGGCGATAGCAGCCATCCACGCACGTAAAAAAAAAATTTTCAGTGATTTCCTCCCGGCTGAAAATTTGTTAAATAATAGCTTACATATCACTTATAGTAATAAAAAAAGTCAGCTGGCGGAATGGCGCAGGAAACCTCGTCAGCTGATGCATTTAAATAGGTGAGCGGCCGTCAGACGTGGCTTCCGCGCTACACCTTTGACTGCATCAGCTGACGACTTTCCCGTCGACATACAGCCAGCTGACTTTATTTTTATCAAAACAAATATTCTTTGTATTTTTACACGTCTATACAAGCAGCTGACGTATAATCCGACATCAGCAGCCAGCTGACATTCTTTTATTACTATAAGTGATATGTAAGCTATTATTTAACAAATTTTCAGCCGGGAGGAAATCACTGAAAATAATTTTTTTTATACGTGCGTGGGTGGCTGCTATCGCCTATCCCGACCATGGTCCCGCAGCTGACGTTCACAACGCTTCATAGAGCAACTAAATGAAGCATTATACGAATTATCGACTGAGAGGAATTTGGTCGCAAAAATCTGTCACTGGCTCCCGGGCTATAATAATCTACCGACGCGACGTATTGAAATAAAACATTGAACAGCGGTCTTGATCGAGCTCGTAATATCAAACAAGACTTGAGTTGTTGTCTATGTGTTTCGTTTCTTATTCTGTCCATTCTTGTTTTGTTCTTAATGTTTCTCAGGAGCCTCATATCTATAGCATTTATTCTTTATTTATGCTTGTCCCTGACTGTCTATGCTTCGCTCCCATATAAGATTGTCGGTCTGACTACTCGTTTTACTACTTCCGTTTTTATGAGTTTATGTGTTTCCCTTTTGCCTATAAAAGTTGTTTTCATTATGTTGAATACTCTTAATACTATTTTTCCTATTCTTTCATTTATTTCTTTATCTAACTTTCCATTCTGTTCGATTATTGATCCCAGGTACTTGAAACTCGTAACTTGTTCTATTTTGTGTCCGTTTAAGTGTATATTGTGTATTTTTTCGCTTGATATTATCATAATTTTGTCTTGTCTGTGTTTATTTCCATATTAATCTTTTGCAGTTCCTGGTTCAGTATATCTAAGTTGTGTTGTAGCTTTATTTCCGATTCGGCAAAGATGGTCATATCGTGTGCATTACAAACATTAGTTTCGTCAGGTAGATTTCTTCCATTTTCCAGTTTCCTATTCTTGCTTTCTTCATCCTTTTCTTTGCTTTTTTCACTACTGCGTCAATCACGATTGTAAACAGTAATGGGCTGAGTACACATCCTTGTTTGACTCCTATTTCCGTTCTGAACTCCCTTGATTCTTCTTTGTTTGTGCTTACTATATTTGTATTATTCTTATACATCGCTTTTAATACCTCTATTATTCCACGTAGTATCTCTCTTCCTTCTAAAGCTTTTCATACATCGTCGCTTCTTATTTTGTCAAACGCCTTTGTCAAATCAATGTAGCATACATGTATTTCCTTGTTTTTATTTATTATTTTCTCACTCACTTGTCTTAACATGAATAATACGTTTTGGGGGCTCCTTCCTCCTCTAAATCTACATTGTGTGTCTTGTAACGTGTTTTCGATCCTGACCTTATTCTTTTCTCTATTATTCTTGCCATTATTTTGCCTGAAATGCTTGATAGAGTTATCCCTCGATAGTTGTTATAATTTCGCTTTGGTGTCATTTTCCTATTTCGTTATAAATTTCTCTTAGTTTCTTAGTTCCCTCTTCTCCCAAATACTTCATCATTTTATTTATTTATTTATTTACAATCAAAAATTAAAAAACAAGCTGATCTGGAAAGGATGGGAGGAAAAAAGTAAAGATAGGATTCAAAAAAATGTGAGTAGAAGAGGAACTTTGGCAGTGGAACGACGAAACTCATACCCTCGAACAGGCAAAAAACTTCCCAAAGTTAGAAAGAGGAAACAAAAGGAAATTCAAGCCCTAAACATAATACCGGGTGGCCATAAATATCTGATATCACATCACCTTTGGAATCAACACCGCTTTATTAAAGTGATGAATCCAACTAAACTAAATGTCGTTAATGTCATCACAACTAAAATTCCTATCTGTCAAAAATTATTACAGATTGCAATAAGTAATGGAGTTAGAACAAGAGATTTTTATAATCGAGTCGTAGGCTAAACTGCAGAATCCAGGGCACATTCCCCACCTCTTATTGCATTTTATTACATTACATACGTACCAATACTTATCGTAATTGAAATATAATGCTAACCAACATTTATAAGTAGCTAATTCCATGGCTACCGGGATCTCAGATATTTATGGCCACCCGGTAGAAGCAGAAGAAAACCAGATAACGACCGCAGCGAAGAGGACAATGAGTAAGAAAACTAAAAGAAATGTAATACGAATAGGAAGTTGGAACGTTAGAACATTATTAGCAGTGGGTAAAATGAATGAAGTGGCACAAGAGATGAAAAGGTACAATATGGAAATTCTGGCACTCCAGAAAGTAAGATGGAAAGGAGAAGGCAGAATTGACAAGAAAGACTTTACATTTTACTTCTCAGGGGAAGATAAACAGGGAAAAAATGGTACTGCATTCATGATAAATGGCAAATTCAGAGAAAAAATTATGCACTTTCAAGCAATAAATGGAAGAATATCGTATATTCAAATGCAGAACAAACAAGCAAATCTAACTATAGTAAACACTTACGCTCCCACCGAAGAAGTAAAGGACGAAGACAAAATGGCATTCTATGAGAAACTAGAAGAAGTAATTGAAATAATACCCAGAAATGATATATTAGTAATAGTGGGAGACAACGCACAGATTGGGAAAGAAGATTATAACGATAAAGTAGCAGGAAAGGAAACCATCCACAAGCGCACAATCGACAATGGAAGTAGACTATGTAATCTAGCCTCATTATCGAATACGTTTATAATAAGCACAAGGTTCAAACACAAGAGGCAACACAAAATAACGTGGATGATACCAGGCAGAACAGATGGAAATCAAATTGATCATGCTCTGATATCGAAAAAATGGCAAAGAATTGTACATGACGTAAGATCCTTTAGAGGAGCAGATGCTGATACCGATCACTCGCTTGTAATTGTAAAAATGAAGATAAAAATAATCAGGGAAACAAAAATAACAGAGAAGAGAAAGAGGTGGAATCTACAACAGCTGAACAACACAGAGATAAGAGAAAGTTACAGAGGTAGGATGGAAGAAACCCTGTCAACAGTCAATAATACCAACATAGAAGAAGAATGGAAAACCCTAAGAGACTGCATAATTGCGACTACCGAAGTAACCATAGGTCAAAAAAGCCACAAAAGTAAGAAGGACTGGTTTGATGAAGAATGCCAAGGCAAGGTAAAGGCGAAAACACAGGCAAGAATTAGATGGTTACGAACAGGAGGATTAAATGAACAACAAGAATACAATAGGCTAAAACAGGAGGCAAGAAAACTATGCAAAAATAAAAAAACCAACTGGATTAACGAACAGATGAAAGAACTCGAGGAGAATAATAAAGACAACAAAAAACTTTTTGGGTATATTAAACGACAAGGTATCAAAAAAACAACCGGGAAAATGAATAAAAAAACATGGGAAAAATACTTTAGAGAACTCTATTCAAATAAAGACAACAAGGAAGAAGAGAGCCCAGAAATTATAGATAACAGAGATAATGAAGAAGAAGCACCCACTTACGAGGAATTCACAGAGGTAATTAGGCAACTTAAATCTAACAAGGCAGCAGGTCCTGATGAAATGAATAACGAACTAATCAGACAAAGTAGTGACAGCTTGCTAAAACGGCTTCATAATTTAATAGTTCAAATTTGGCAAGAAGAAAACATGCCATCTGAATGGAAAATAGGATTGATAGCACCAATCTTTAAAAAAGGGGACTCAACTGATAGTAGAAACTACAGAGGAATCATGCTTCTGAATACAGCATATAAAATACTAACAACAATGTTGAAAAATAGCCTAACAAAGCACACCGAAAAAGAGGTAGGACAACATCAACAGGGCTTCAGGAAAGGTAGATCGACGGTAGATGCCATTCACATTTTAACACAAACAATCGAGAAAAGTTACGAGCATCAAATCGAACTTCACATATTATTTCTTGACTTCCAACGAGCATTTGATAGTATCATCAGAAGAGAATTAACAAAAGAAATGCAGTACATGAATATACCAGCCAAGCTAATAAGATTGACTAGAATGACGATGGAAAATTCGCAAGCAAAAGTTATAACAAATGAAGGAATGTCAGAAACCGTCAGAATAGAAAAAGGGGTGAGACAAGGGGATGCCCTATCGACAATACTTTTCAATATCGTTTTGGAAAGAGTGGTAAAATCTACAGCAATAAATAAGACTATAGCACAGTACCAACCACAAATTATATCTTACGCCGACGATATAGTTCTGTTAGCGAGGAATAAAGGAAGCCTAGAAAAAGCGTTAATAAAACTGGAAAGAGAAGCAAACAAAAGGGGACTCACGATAAATGAAAATAAATCAAATGATAAGCTCTAGGAAAGAAAATACACATATAAAGAATATTGGTATAGGGACTCATAATTTCGAAAGGGTGAAAAACTTCAGATACCTAGGAACAGTAGTTAATGGGGAAAATGACAGAAGTACAGAAATAACTGAGCGAGTACAAGCAGGAAACAGAGCGTATTGGAAGTACCAAAAACTGCTGAAAGACAAAACACTAAGTAATTCGACGAAAATGAAGATATATAAAGCTGCAATTAGACCTGTCCTCACATATGGTGCAGAAACAATGTGCCTATCTACCAAAGACCAAGAACGACTGCGAATAATAGAAAGAAAGATAATTAGAAGAATAAGGGGCCCTAAAATGGTACAAGAAGGAGACATTAGAATACTAATGAATCATGAAATAAAAGACATTATGGAAGGAGAAGATATTGTCAACATCATAAGAGAAAGACGTCTCAAATGGTTCGGACATTTACAAAGAAGAAAGACACAGGAACTAATAAGACAAATAACAAATTGGAAACCAATGGAGAACAGATCTAGAGGAAGACCCAAAATAAAATGGGAAAACCAAGTACATGAGGATATAAGGAGGCTAGGAATACACGATTGGAGAACACTAACAAGGAACAGACAAGAATGGACTAACACCATAAAGAAGGCAAGACGCAACCTATAACAAAAGGAAAACATGCAAGGGAATATATGGAGTGATTCACCATGAAAAAAGAATCGAAGAGCTTCGTAAAAAAGCGATCAATATTCCGATAAGGAATGAAAGATCAATATATATATATATATATATTTGCAATTTTGGCCGAGTCAACAGATGGTCTACATAAAAGTAGCCATATAATTATAGACCGGCACGGATAATACATATAAAAATTAAACTATAAATCACCAAAATTAAAAAAAAACAGAGTTGAGATTAAATACAAAATTAAAAATGGTGACCTAAATATAAACTAAAAAAATAGCAACTCATGGTGTACACTTTTTTTAACTAAAAAATTTAAAAATAAATAAATTATTACTTAAAACTTAAAGGACAAAAATAATGAAATTGGCAAACACTTGCTGGCTACAAACTCATTGAAAAATGGTCAACTAAACAAGATTACACAAGAAAGAATACCAGAAAACAAAGATACAAATTACAAAAAGCAAAAATTACAAAATTGCAAAAAAAAATGAAAGATCGATGAAGATGCAAATATTAAAGCAATGTTATGTGTTGGTATTATTACTGTAGGTAAGTACAGTATGGCTATTAATTTATAGTACTGAAAATTTCAAACTTTTTTCACTTAAAATAATGTTGGGTCGTCTGAATAACGTATGAACGGGCATTAATTTGTTTCAATATCTTCTGAAGAGTCCTCCTGTTCATATTCAATTTTGCAGCTAGCCTCCGTTGACTACGACGTGGTGAGTCCATAATTTGATTGAATACACGTTCGTGATTTTCGTTGGTATTCATTGGTTTTTTCGTCCAGCTTTCCCTTTTCCTTCTTGTAGCACACTTCCAGTTCTTCTAAATTTGGTTATAATGTTCAGTACAATAGCATTACTTGGTGCCTGTTTACTGAAATGCTTCGAAAATTGTTAGCGAACGAATTTAATGCTTGGACCATTTTGTCTACTTAAACCGTATGAGCGAAAATAGTGCTCCACTAAAAAGACTTTTTTTCAGTAGATAACATTATTTACGAACTTGCAAACATATTAGTACATCTAACCAAAACGAAACGTCAATGTTTATGTCAAATAACAGTGTCAATTGTTAGAGGGGTAAGCAAAAGTAGGCTTACCGTTTCAGTACTGTAAATTAATAGCCATACTGTATTTAGAAAATAGGAGGCGATTGATCTTGCAATTGCTACAATAGATTCAGCAAACATGTCAATACCCCCTGGCCCACAAAGTTATAAGTTCTGACAAGCCTAGCCGAGGGAGAGTTTATCGAAAAATTTGTGGTACACTGATCGTGCCAGAAGAATAAAGAATTCCGCACAGAATATAATGGAATTTTAATAAAAAATCGTGATATAATTGAGGTATCATTGTAAAAGCCATTAATGAATTTGAACAGTTCTTTAACATCTAGTAGTGTCCTTCTATGTTCCAGTGATAGTATATTAAAATATAACAATTTTCCTGTGTAACTAAGTTTTAAGTTTAATTTAAAAGAGACTACTTTTAGAAAACTTTTTTGAACCATTTCAATTCTAGTTATGTATGATACAAAGAATTCCATATGAAGCTACAATATTTTGGGTGTTATGTCATCTCTGTCTGGGGCTTTACCTAATTTTTTCTTTTTTATTGCTGCTATCACTTATTTCTGGCTGATTTCTTCCATTTCTTGCTTGTTGCTACTATGGTTTGTTGCTACTATGGCTTGTTGCCTCCCTTATTTTGCACTGCTCTCTGTTAGTTCCTCAAAATGTTGTCTCTATCTCTCCAATATTTCATTTTCGTCTGTAATTATTTTTTATATTCACCACACTCTTTCTTTTTCCTTAGTTGTTTTAATGTTCCATAAAATAATTTTTGCTTTTCTTTATAATTCCTTATCATTTTCTCTCCAAATCATTTCCATGACACTTCTTTTGCTTTGTTTACTTCTGTTTTAACCTCTTTTCTTTTCTCCTTATAGTTTTCGTAGTAAAATTACTGAAAAATATTGAAATTTTCCAGAAATAACCTATTTATTTATATTTTGGAGTCGTATTGACCTCAACAGTATATACGTAACAGTTACAAATTTAACCAAGCTTTCACACTAAGAAATAATGTCACAGATTGCCGTTTATGTAATTTCTGAAATATGTTTTTACAGCAAAATGAAGGTGTTTTGGGATCATATTGACCTCAGCCAGAATACTATGAGCTGCTGAACACATACCTGTCGGAAAGAAGTTTTTATGTCAAATTCAAAGATGCACAATCATCCATACGCCCAATTCAAGCAGGTGTTCCCCGGGGCAGCATTCTGGGACCTGGCTTACACCTCCTATATATGGCGGACTTGCCAACGACACCTCAAACGCTGATAGCTACATACGCAGACGATACTGCAATTCTCGCATCACACAACGATCCCCAAACAGCATCGCAGATACTTCAACAAAATCTCACAAAAACAGAAGAATGGCTTAAACTATGGAGAATATAGTGTGAATGAATCAAAGTCAGTTCAAGTAACCTTCACTCTACGGAAAGAAACTTGCCCACCAGTAACATTGAATAACACTCTCATATCACAACAAGAGAGCGTAAAGTACTAGGGATTCATAGAACGACGCTTGACCTGGACCTCACATAATAAAGAAGAGATTACAACTTGGGCTAAAACTCCCTAACATGTACTGGATAATAGGAAGAAACTCTCAGTTATCACTTGAAAACAAAATTCTACTCTATAAATCAATTTTGAAATCAATATGGACTTACGGAATCGAGTTATGGGGGTCTTCCAGCAACTCCAACCTGGAAATTCTGCAGAGATTCCAAAATAAAGTAATACGGTTAATAGCCAATGCTCCTAGTTACGTCCCAAATTTGCTACTACAACAAGATCTACATGTTCCTTCAGTTAAGGAAGAAATTCTACGCACCAGCACCAACTACCAAGCAAAACTTAGTGCTCACCCCAATGATTTAGCTGCTGCTCTTCAAGAAAGACAATTTGACAAACGACTCCAAAGATTCGACCCGCTAGACCTAGTTAACAGATTTACCTAAGATTAGTTTTAGAATTTCTAAGATTAAGTTAATTCCAAGCTAATACAATCATAATTTATTATAAGATAAGGAAGTAATGCTCAACGGTATTACTTTCTCATGTTATGTAAAAATACAAAGAACTTACTGAATGTTAATGTAATTAACAGATTGTAAATATTCACATATAATCTCATAAGAGCATTGAGTCTTTCCGGAAATTTTTTCAGTGCGTTCAAACAACGTCATATTAATTTTCCTGAGCGGGACGCGAGGGCAAATTAGGACATTGTTGAAATGCACGAAAAATAATTTCCGGATATGAATTAATGCTCGAATGCAGATTCGGTAAGAAAATCGTAACGACACAAACCCCCAGAGTTAAGTTGGTCTACCTGCAAAAAATTTCCAAGAAATTTTGTTGTTGTATTGGTTACGGCTCATGAACTAATTTTTCTATTGGTCATTAATGACTGTCGTACGATTTTCAGTTGTAATATAACAAGTGGAATGATTATTATCGATGATTTTTTTCCGAGTTAAAACCGGAACCTAAATTTAACGAGTGCGTAGCACGAGTTAAAGTTGCTGTTTCGGTTTTAACGAGTAAAAAATTATCGATCATTAATCATTACACGAATTATATTTGGAAAAAGAATATATTGAATGAAATGCAAAATATCAAATATTTACTTTTTGATCTTAGGTTGGCACTGTTAATGTTGGTTACCCTGCTTTCAATTTTAAGTCTATGTCAAATTCGAGGTTAGCAGGTAAATTTTTTCGTCAGTTTTGACACAAACTGACACAAAACCTAACCTGCTAACGTCGAATTTGACACGGACTTAAAATTGACAGCAGGGTAACCAACATTAACAGTGCCAACCTAAGAAAAAATCACAACCATTTATGATCACCCGTAAAAACAATTACGAAAATAAATTACTACCGCTGTGATAATGTGTAACTAGGCATTTGCATGCCCCTCATTGGTTAAAATTGCGTCACGTGATATACAAATTATATTCTCAGAGCAATAAACACGTAAAAAAACAGATTGCCCCTTATGTAATTTCTGAAATATGTTGTTACAGCAAAATGAAGGTGTTTTGGATCATATTGACCTCAGCTTTTTATCTTATGTAGAATTGCTTTTTCCCAACTTTTTCATAAAATGTTTGCTTTTTTCGGTAAATTTTGAACATTTAGTAATATTTTCAGTTACATAAGAGCTACGTCACAAGTAAATTCACTGTCTGTCTCACTGTAATACTGAGACTCATTTGGAGGAAAGTTTCATATATGTGCAGATTATTTCTCTTTCGCTGGAGATATCACTGGCGTAGCTAGAATATATTGTAGACAAATAATTTGTATTGCGTCTGTGCTAAATAATTGCCAACAAAGAATAGCCGATATGTATTTGTACATAACAGATCTATTACAAATAGTTTTTGTGAAATATGCATTTTTAGCTAAATTAAAGAGAGCATGTGGCTTGCTGATAAAGCGTTTGCGTTTGCAGCCGGAAGGTAGTAGGTTCCAGCCCCACATCCGGACATTGGTAATATCGCACGCTCTCCGGTCATCATATTAATACCTCTAGCTGTCGTGACCCCTGCAAAAGGTGGGAAGGAAGAAGAAACTATATTGTCATTTAAGGTGAACCTTGTGTTAGTTGCAAAATTATTCGCATAAAAATCCGGGCTCTAGTTATTATAGATTCACGTTCAAGATAATTTATATTCCCTACACTGGTTAAAGCGGATCTATAAAGTCATTAGCAATAAATAATAGTCCGTTCTGGTAAAAATTCTGAAAATATAGACTATAATTTAAGACAGATGAAGGCTAACCGTCAAAAGCGCTACAAATGCGTTAAGATTCTTACACGATTTCAAACAATTAATTTAGGAATTTGCATCACAAATTTAAAAGCTTAATAAAATATTAGGCAGGCGTGGCTTGTAATTACGTTTTGACTAACGTGTTTCCGCGGCTGGAAAAGCAGACAGCAGCCACTCCGAAGTGCTAAGTATCCAAAAACACCATGTATAATTCATACGGTGAAATTAGCCCGAGCAACGGGCGAAATAAAGACCAGTTAGGAGGACAAGATAAGATATAATGGTAAATTATCGCCGCGCATCAATTCTGCCATCGCCTGTTATTAGCGTGTTAAATGTAATACAATAGCACTAATCTCTCATCTAAGCTTCCGTTCTGGCGATCTATCTGCCACCAAGCTCCACATGCTGACTGTCGCTTGAATATTCATGCTGCTAAATTCTGGTAATTAATGAAGTTCGTCACAATGGGAGCCCCATCTAATGCAGAACACAGGAAAAGCGCACCCACGTGCATACGATCGCAATTAGATTGTACAACCTACGTCTAAATTAGCCCAGTTTAATATCGGCCTTCGGATAAACTGCTGTCAAAACAGGTGTTTTGCCATAAATTAGGAAAGCCGAAGCAGGAAGAAGATTAGGATTTTGCCCGGACGTCCAAATGCGAAGCCTTGGCGGAGCCTTCAATGTAAAACAGGACTTTAATCGAAATCGCATCTAGGCTGTCATAATCGCCACAACGTTCTAATTCGGGCTGATTGTCATCTGAGCGTTCCCATTATTGACAGTTATGCTCAAGATATGATTGCTCGATAAGTAATCGAAATTATAACAAATCCGTTTCCGCGTTGCGTTCTGTGCAGGTGCCGGATCACTTACGCCTATTTGAGCCATCTACGTGCTTATATAATTATTTTTAACACGTCAGTTTGTAATGTTTTGTTTAGAGCATCTAATAAGCAACGTTGTTAGAGAACCAGCAGGTTTATACGTTGACTAGAGTTGTAATAGTACTTCTATGCACATATGTAAAAAATATGCAAACGCTATGCAGGTGTATACCTTAATATAGGCACTATAGTATGTTTACATGGTTAAAACCATACCTATCATCTTTAAACTTTAAAATCTTTTTTATTATTACCCAGAAATTTACACTCTGATCTAGTGGAGATTGGAGGAAAGATATATATAAATTGCTGAATTGCTCATTTGGTGGCTTAATTAAGCTTACCGATGGTTAGTCTACAAATTATATCGTCGAAGAAAGGTTCGTCGTCACCCTGTTTGTAACATCCCCATTTCAGGGACGCTTGGCGCAATTGAAGAATCGTACCGATGTCGATACAGTACGTTCGGATCGAACACACATATTGAATCAAAAGCTCATACCTATCAGCTACCGCCACTGGCCAAAAAGGTTATTTCTAAATATTTTCAACTGGAGCCTTCGACTTAATTTAGTATTCGATAATTTAGCACAACCCCGAACTTTAACACCGTGAGTTCAAATTGAATTTACCACCCATAATCCAGTCAAATTTATGGCTTGTTTGTGATTTCTTGACCATTATATGGTGTTAGATTCTGATGTTATTTAGTTGTAAGTCCTGAATTTTCTGCAGGGGAATGCGGGAACTGGCAATTTCAAAGTAATCCATTAGACCTTCGCCCTTCTTCAACTGGTGTTGGGTCACATTATTTTTTCGATATATTGAAATGGTTTTAAGCTCACAATTTGGCTCTGTTTGCAGTGCGAAATATTTAACCAAGTCAATAAAGCACAGAGTTAAGATATTTAATTGCAATTTAAACAGCAATAAAAGTATTAAATGCATTGATAATGAGATGCAAGAAGCAGTAATTCAACGGATAAAAGCACGCATAAGCAAAGCATATTTCAGAGGGTTTGAATTTGAAGTTTGAATAAGGTGATATAATGAAAATGATAGGTTTGTGCATATTGAAAGCCAGACCAAACGAAATTAATTGACACAAAAGGTTTGTTATGTGCATACTGAATGAGCGTAGTTATTAATAAAAGCAAGGCTAGTGAAAAAGGCAAGCAATCTGAAAGGTATATGAAAGCAAGATAAGGATAAAATAGAAATTGCAAAGAGCAAAGAGCAGTCCAGAATTAAGCAACGGAAGAGAAGAAAAGTATGTGACGTGTAAAAATTGTGAATTCGAATAGCAGTGCATTAATAAAAACAAAGTGCAAAAGCAGAGCAGTGATTTCTAAAACTTGTGTGTAACTAGAAAGAACAATGTTAGCTATACTAAGCAATACAGACAATTTTTAGATTTAAGAAAATGTTAATATTAAGAATCATGTAATCAAACTTTACTCCGTTTATGTGTATTTGTTATCAAAATTAACATTAGCAGATCGCGGTATCATAGCAACGTGATGATGTTTTGTTGTTAATAAGAGGAGAACAATTGAAATGAAATTATAGTCAGCTTGGGACAAAATTGTGCTTCCTTTTAATTAATGTTTTTTAACAATAAAAAGTGTTTTAAACAATTAAAAAGTATACAGTTTTATTACCCAAGTTACTGTGCACCTGTGATATCGTTTGTGCCAAGTTATAAATTCTCCAATTCATCTGCCACTGAAAAACGGCAGCCGATCGCTTGAGTTTTCCGAAGATAGATTCCGCCCTATTTAAGCATAGGAACCCAGAGGTCTGCAGTCCATCACATAAAGCGGGTCTACAAGAGCATTCTGAACCAGCATTGGCAACAAGGGAAGCGGCTCCAACAGCAAAACTCCAACGGCGTCACCTGCACCTCCGTCGGTCCAAGTTCGAGCAAAACTTCCAAGGTACGATCTAGCTGTTATTGAGTGTGAGCTCGGAAAAGTTGTTGAACTTCGAGAATAAAGCCTGCAGAAGAAGCATATCGCATTTCCAAGAGTCCAGCTACGCCCCAATTTTCATAACTAGCATAGCGTCATCAGAATCTGCGAATTTACAAGAATTTTCAAGCCACCAGAAACAAGTGATTGTTGGCGTCTATCTACGTCACACCTGTAAACAAATTCGTGGAGGTTTGTTGCCAAGCGCGATAATTAAATCAATTTACCTTTGCTTAATTTCACGATTTTAAACACTCAAATTGACGCTATATGCACTGGCGAAAGTTCTGTGTTTATCTGTCAGATTAAGGTTACGAATAATACGTAGTTAGAGCCGCGCATATGAGCTACTTTTGGACGATTAGTCTAAAATTTTAAATAATTTACGAATATAGCCAAATTCTGAACCCACCTGAGAGGAGTTTTTGTGTTTTGCCGTGAGTTAGCCTAAAAAGTATTGCAGTTCAATAAAATATTAAGAAAGGGGCATTGTTAGGCCTTTTTAATTTAGATTCTGGGCGATCTTTCAAAACAGCATAAAAATTAGGTACACTTGGGTGTAAATGCAGGCCGCCAGCTCAGCGATTGGAGGCCGTGTAGTTCTTAAGAACCAAAATGAATCGGTAGAACATTAATTATTAAAAGCCCAGCGCGCCAACAATTTTTGAAGATAATGGCAAATGCACCCCGGTGAACTAATGAGAAATTGTAAACTCTACACCCAGCTAAAACACATTCCCTGAAAGATAGCTTCAACAAATGCACTCAAACCGTAGCTGACTCACCCTGTATACTGATAATTTGAGATCATTTAATTTCATGCTTAATCACAGTAGAATTTTACAATGAATAACTTACAACTAACATAAAATGGAATGTTAGGAACGCCCTAGATTAATAACTACATGAAGTAACTATACTCACAGTTTCTAACATAACAGCAGTTTATAACATATTAAAAACAGGCAGCTTCGCAAGCTACTAGCCGCAAAAGATCCTGGGGCTCAGTCTGGAAGACGCTGAACGCGTATCTCGAGCTTCGGCCGAGAAGTTCCTACAGCCGTCGGTAGTAGTTCTGAACATAAAACAGCGCTGCTCCAACGGGATAAAAATGCCAAACATCGGGGCTAAATACACCCCACAATGCGGTTCCTTCTGGTACCCTAACTAAGCGCTGGCGACAAGGGAAAACGGTTCCTTGCAGGCTCGACAGATCGACTCGCGAGACCTGCACGTTGCCATAAACTCAGAACGAATTCAAGACGAGCAATACATTTTTGCCTGGTACAGCTTGCTGTAAGAGGGAAAAAGAAGGTTCTAGTAGAACGTGCAACGACAGGCTTCCTAACGCGAAATAGCTACTCAACCCAGGTGGTTTTTGGCCACAAAAAGAACAGCTCTAGCGTGCAATCACTGAAAAATCTGCCGAAGTGAAGGAAACATCGTCCTGAAATAAGTTCGAGGGCTCAAATCCACGAAGACGTGAGGGCTTACATAACTTCACTACTTCAAGCCAACCAAAAGCCCTATACAAGCATCCCCGAACTTGTGAATTACACCTTTTATGAACTGCTCGCTGCCAGTTGCTAGCGAAAAAAGAGCGTGTCGAGGCCTGCCATCGGTTTTCCCAGATAAAGCATATCGCAATTGTCACGGCCAAAATGCCGGTGCGCGGTGCTCGGGAAAAATAATATTCGAATTCGAAATTACGAGAGGCGGTGCATTCTACACGTCACAGCATTTAACCATTTTTTTGAAAAGTAATATATACACTTCATTTTTAATTAGCCTAAAAATTACTGACAGGTAAAATGAGCACAGTAATATAAAGTAATTTGAGAATTGTGGTGTTTTTCTCGAATTTAAATTACTTAATTTTGTACCATAATAACACAGGTAGTTCATCGCAATATTGTCTAGCCCCTCAGTCACTCAAATTGGACGTCTCTTACACCTTAGTATTTTTATAGCTCAATTTGCCCTGTTTGCCCTAGCTGGCTCAGTATGCACGAAACTCTAAATATCCCAGCTGCTGTTTACGAACAATCACTATTTTCCAGAAAACTGGTCGACACCTGTATGCAGCAGAAAAGCCAAGTTGCTTACATAAACATATTGATTTTAAAACGCGCATATAAAACCATAAATAACACAAAACAAAATAGGATTACACCTTAAAACAAATAGCCATTTCTAAACGCAACAGTGTTATAAAAAGCTCTTGGATATACAAGCATTTACGTTTAAATAGTAGCAGACCAATGGCATCTGCCATACAAATACTTTCAAACAACATTAAAGTAACGCCGAAATAATATCTTTATAAGCGCGAACACTAAGTGATCGTATTCCTAATTCACATGCATATTGTTTGTATTATTTGTTTATGTAGCACATTTTTTGCAATCACGAAAGATTCACAACACAGCTAGAAGCGACTGATTATCGCTTGGGCTGCAAACATGTCCGGTATAACTTATTTTATTATACTCGGGTCTAAGAACTGCAACGTAAGCCTCGAAATTGATTTGCCCTGGATTGCATCATCCCGGAAATGACTCGTATGTAAAGTCCTCCCGAAGGCAGCGGTAAACTTTCCCGCTGTCTGCTATGGTTGCTACGGTGTGGCTTGGTCAGCTAACGCCACGACAGGTGTGTACCTACCATGTACACTATTTAAATGGCTTTTGCTGGACACATGCAAATTCTGCATGTTATACGGAAACTTATGAAGTAAATTTGATACACAATGTTAATTAAGATGCTCCTTATTTAGGTGGTCGCAGGTACAACGCACTAAGAGCTGCTTACCCATATGTAGCTTTGGACAAGGATCGCAAAGGACTACTGTTCGCGGAGAATATCGCTGACTTTTCGTTTATCTCAGAACCCGCGAAATTATGCTTTGCTGAACAGATCCGTATCCGCGCACCTTTGCTAGGCTGGTGACATTAGTTAAGCCTAATTAATATAAAATTAGCACTACAGGCGAGGGAGATGAGCAGCCCTCTTCAAAATGGACAACGAACTAATAAATCATATGAAATATCGTAAGTGTGAATAAAACACTGCTGGAGCCTGTGGTTTGAAAATATCACAAATTCGTTAAAACCCCTCAACACACAAATATTTAACATTAACGATTCTAATTTGGATTTAGGAATGGCTTGGGTACGAGAGAGATACTGATACAAATAGCCCTCGACGTCATCTATAATGTATACACGTTATTAATTGATTTTTAGAAAGTTTTCAATTGGGATTAACACGCGAGGCTGATAGAAATTCTCCAGAAGATTGACAACAGAGACATTCGCCTCATAGTCGACCTTTGCTGGCAATAAAAAGGAAATATTTGCTCTGATGAGTGCAAGATCCAGAAGAGAGTTCGGAAGAAATGTGTTCTATCCCAATGATGTTTTACATTTATTCAGAACATTTTTCACTCAAAACCGGAGTCATCATAGATGGAGACGTCAACAATAACTTGAGATACGGTACTATTGGCCAAGGTGAGAAAGATTTACAACGTTGAATAGACAATTATAGAGGATAGCAACATTCGCCTACCATTGCGGCACCCTTGCCGGAAGCTGGGAAAACTCGCATGAGGACAAGATAGGATTTGAAAAACTTTGCTTTTACCTATAGGAAGAATGGGAAACGGAGGCAAATCGTGAAGTCCGAACTGACTCTTTCAACTTGCAGAGGAAGGTGGAAGATCCGTTTGAAAGTTGATGTCGGTACTGTTTTATGCACATGGTAAACTGGCGTGGAGCCCGCGGGGAGCGATGGGCAGTGGGGCAATTAATTTCAAGTGGAGAGCTTGTGCGAGATGTCAGCGTTATGGTTCCGTGAACGCAGCTGTTTGCAAATATCTTACCGCGCCATGTTTGAACTTTTGTTGGATATTTCAAACTTCCAAAATTCACTATATCACTTGTTACGGTCTTAAACTGACTTTACGACACCGCACCGGCTCATACAATAACGAAACGGCCGGCGCGGGCCGTAACTGACGAAATCGGGACAAAATATCTCCTAGGCCGCCACCCACGCCGCAACAAGTTAGGCCGAGCTAGACTTTCAGTGGAGATGGGCGGGTCCTTTAACGAGATTATCTGAGGGTAACGGCCAGAGGGTCGGTAACTAACGGTAAAATAATGAGTGCGCCACCAAGCCTGTCTTAACCCGAATAACCGGGCCTGGGCGGTTAAACGGGAGGGAAGTATTCAAGATACTCCGTCGATAAGAATTCTCATGAGCTGCAAGCTCAAATAACAATTTCGTGATCGCAAATACTGGGATGGTAATATTGGGACTCTTTGGCCGAGACTGCGCAACCACTGGACCTACCTGCACGCTCTGATCTCTCACGTCTCGCCGTACACCAATCTTTACACTGTAAAAGGCGCTATCTGAAACAAAGCATGCACAGGTCGAATAGGAATAATACGTCCCTTAATTAAATATGCGTCTATTGGTCGATAACTACATCTGGGCAGCAAATCGTGCCGCCAAGCTTATGTTATTTCTTACGTTAAGCACCAGCTGATGGACGCGCTATGCTAGTAAACAACACACTATGGGTGGCCGGCCGCAGTGGGCTCGACACTTTACATATTAGAGTACAGTTTAGAAATACGCACTCCGGAAAAGGGCGCGTTAGTTCGCGATAACAGACGCCGACCTGCAAAGGCAACGGGAGCAGTGTAGCTAGCAGCAAAGCACGACGCCGCACAAATGCGCGACGATTTAATTGAAGGCCTAACTCGTTAGGCAGCGGGGCAGCGCGACTGCAATATTTGACCAGGAAGAGGGGCTAACATAGCCTCACTAAAGTATGCGAATTTGGAATAGTTGCCAGCCCCTGCTACGTCGCCCACGCAGTCGTTGGCTGCGGTTAACACCTGATAAGCAAAGCACAAAGCCCTCGCAAACATAAATAAAGAGCTCGAACAGATTAGGGCGCGCCAGGCTCAGCACGGCGAGGCGTTGATTCCATTTATGTATTAATCGGT
The DNA here is from genome assembly GCA_940337035.1 of Agriotes lineatus. Lineage (NCBI taxonomy): Eukaryota > Metazoa > Arthropoda > Insecta > Coleoptera > Elateridae > Agriotes > Agriotes lineatus. The sequence goes on from OW679199.1 coordinate 30,804,152, forward strand.
ACAATATAGCGAAGCTCGCGCACCTAACGTTACTGAATTAAAAGTTAGCACAAACGTAGCACCAAAACATAGGCGCAGAGTTCTTCAGCTATTTAGGCGATGAAACGCGAAACTCGCGCACATGAACGTACTAGTAGGCTACCAAAGTAGCGTCTTGAAGCATGGTGGCCTCAAACCGGCATTAAAAGCCGCGACAAGCAAGCAAGGGGCATGCATCCGCCCACGCTCTCCTGAGAGCACACTTACGGCGGCAAAGAGGCCTTCTTCGTCCTGCCTAGAAAGATCCTCGAAAACAGCGAGTTGCAAAGGGAAAGCCCCCTTTCTCACAAACGCAGAACTGGCCCCGTGAAGCCCTTCACACACCCACGCTTTGGCGTAAAGACTTTCCACTCCCACAATCACACGCGACCTCTTAAAGGCGAAACAGTTTACGGCATATTCGCCGTAACAGCACGGGAAATAGGAAGGCTTTCACAGCAACGGTAATTTACACAACATTCTCTGAAACAGCACGAGACGGGAAAAACAGGCTGGTGTCCCCGCCAATGGCGGGAACGCCGCGAAACGGCACACTCTGCGACTTCTTCGATCAACGGCCCTCGGCTGAATGCCCCGCAAGGAGCGTTACGACTCTTGACGTGGCGTGAGCCAAAACGGCGTTACCACGTGACCCTCGACAGCCAATGGCGATGCGCTCAATAAAACAAATAAGCTCCGGTAACGAAGACAGCACGCCTCAACGGCGTGATTTCTAGAAGGTTCGGAATTCTTGCGAGCGATAACACCCGGCTGCCAAAGTACCAGCAAAGGGGTGCTCCAACTTGCGAGAAATACTGCGTTTGGGGCCAAATATGTGCAAAATCATTATTATGGAATTAGGCGATGAAGCCAAATAAGTAACTAAAAGGGTTTAGCATACGGGCACGCTGCCCTAAAGCCTAGGTGGCTAATTAAAATACCAAAATGACCTAACTCTCCTGTTCCGTTTAAGTGCCGTGGAATTTTATCTCGATCCCTGTATCGTATATATTTGAAGGAACCGCCATATTGTTTCGCCAACAACTTTCTAAACTGACGCCTTGTTCCGACACAGCACTGAAGAACTTCCTGTTGGCAGCACGAAAATCGACGTCGACGCTCGTAGGTAATCGTTGAGCGGCGGTTGACGGAGCCCTTCAAGAAACTTCTCTTTCGCGTGTGATTCACAACAATTCCGCCCGTTGACGATCTTGAAGCTATCTATTTTTCAACACAGCTTGGCCGTTAACCACGGTTTTGTCATCGAGTTCGAAATGGTCGACAATCCGGCAAAGTATCTTCGCTAAGTCGTTCTTTAGAAACACTAAGCTAAGCTAAATATGTTTTATTAAGTTTATATTGCATGTGTGATTGATCGATAAGTGTTTTGGAAGTAAGTTTGCAGTATACCAATGAGTCTTGGGGAGGATCTCAGTTAGAAGTATTGTTTTCCCCTTTAAAATTGCTTCGAATGCGAACACATTTAAAGGCATTTAAAGCAGGTGGTGTTCAAACTATTGTTTGCTCATGAGATACGACAATTAAGTGAAATCATGTGGATACAGAAGTGTATTTAATTAGAATATAAAAACTAGTTCACGATATGTGCTAATTAAACGGTTTGTATACAAGCCTCAGCTTTAGTGTCGATTTACTGGGTCACGTTGCAATACCATAAGGAAGCTTTATGCAGACTGCGGCGTTATGCTATCACAAGGTCAGATTTTACACACATTATTGACCGGTGAAGTTTTTATGCAAACGTCGTGTTTTGTGGCTATACCAATACTAGGTTATGAGTTCAAAACAGCAAACACAACATATGTTCAGTTATATATAAGGACTTGTATTTGTTAAATATTTTAATATACTTTCAAACTCTGAAGTGTATTCATTTGTGACCAAACGCAGGCTACAATTGTTTAAGAGGTAGTTAGGCCTCTCTACTCCAGTCACATCTTATATCAAACAAAACTGTCATGTCCTTCAGTAAAACAACCTGGTTATATAATTTGTATTTCGAAGTGCGTCCTGAACAAGAGCAAGAAGTAATCCACGGAACTAAACAAATCGAAGGCTTGCATAAATTCAAGGAGCATCGCGGACAGGTGGAATTCTTAGGGATTGTTTGGTTACCGTTGTTTCTTGCGGTTTTGGTCTTCCGCTGGTGCCCGCATAAATGTATTTCGAAAAATATTATCTTAATAGATTTTTACATTAACTGAAATTTTAATTTGTGGCACAAAGTGCAGTTCTGCATATTCTTTTAGTAAGGTAAACTTTCAGAAACTATAAAACAAGATACGTCAAAATCTTTAAGTTGAGTAAGTAATTACATCACCGGCAGACGCACGCTTTGGCTGAAGTTTAGTTAGTTTAGAAACTAAGAACTAAAGGTACCGCACAATTACGTATAAAAGCTTACTGATTATGCAGACAATTTGAATTTTGCTTATAATTATTATTTTGCCATAATTTGAAAAATAATTTCCTTATCTCTGGTAGTATTAGTTCTCGAAGACTATATGATAAAATATCAATTTCTGCATAACTAAAAACTAAAGCTTATTTGTTTCAGACATCACTAGTACTAGTAAAAAACGATTCATTGCAATTACGTTATTTTTATAATTAATCAAACACATCTCAGATATTATAGTACTCAAAGAAAAAAAATAAAGAGATATTAAAATTAGTCTTTCTTAAAGATTTCATTTTTATTGAATACAAAATGTTTGAATCCCAATGTCCTTTTCGGCAGTTTTAATATGTAATGTTAAGCGATCTACTTTATGAAATGCGAAATTAGGTTGGGTAGATTTTTATCTGTAGCTTGACATTTAGACGACTAAAACAACAGTGATTAAAATTATCTCCAGAATTAGGGGAGCTAATAAATTACAAATAAATCGGCGAAAGCCTTTTTTCAATTTATAAATTGAAATGTCAACTGTCAGATATTAAAATTTAAATTTGCCCTCGGAAACGGAGCAGGATCAAAGACAACTTTCATATTTTTGCGGTGACAAATATTTTATGCGCCCGGATACCTGCCCTACTGGCCTTCTGCGTTCCATTTTTCAAATGCTCCAAATTTATGAATTATTACTAGACATATTTCTTCGCCGAACGGCCGCGGTAAAGCAATAAAACCAACCCATGCGTTTCGCAACTTATAAAACGCAAATTCCGTTTTGTAATTTTTATAGCAACGCAGTTTAAACATATTGTAATAAATTTTCTTGCAGTTTGCTAGTTTATTTAAATTAATGTCAAAAAAACTAATAAGTAACTTTTATAAAAGTTTTATTTTGTAAGTTGGTGAAAAATGTTACATAAAAACAAGACATCACCGCTTTAGTTTATATTAGAAATTGTGAAACAATTAAAATATTTAAGCTTTATTCGTACAAAATTTCACGTAAATACTAGAATAAATACAATGAATAGTACTTTCATTGGCCCTGGGCTTGCGCATATAATATTAAATAAATAATTATATAAAACAATAAGAGTAGATATCTTATTTTGAATTGCTATTATAATACAGTTTCATCAACATGATAATATTTCTTTAATAAATAAATAAAACTAACAATGGAAACCTTAACTAATAGGGGACGAAAATTATAGTTTTCTTTAATTAGAAAATGATAATAAGTCACTTTACTTTATATGCATTAGTGCCGGAGAACTTCGTAATAAGGTTAGACTAGTAGACTGGAACGAAACGTATCTGAAAGCAACAGTTTATTATTTATGAAGTAAAACGTTTAACGCCTGATAAATAATTACCTAAAATGAACTGAGAAATGATATGCACAGGAGCTGTGGAATTAAAAGGTTGGATGAGCTGTCGATGTACGTTTTATATAAAAGGAATCTACATAGCCGATACCGGGTTTGAACGTAAAAAATAAATCTAAAATCAAAACAATTAAAAATGCATCTCCTAACTTGAATAACGGGTTTCATGTTTAAAAAAATAGTAAATCAGCTAGTTTTTTAGGTTTATTTAACAGAACTTGATTACATATTTTTTCCGCTATCACAAATCATAAATAAATTATACCAGCATAACGAATAAGAATTTGGTGCCGTGAAACAGCTAGACACACTTTTAAACAAATATCATTATCTTGAAGCCAAAAGTAACATCAGCTGGACCCCTTGAAAGGGAAGTCCAGCAAAAAGTAATGGCAAGTTCAACAAGGTAAATGTTAGCAGATCTGAAGAATCCGGATTCCAAGAGAGTTCGTTACTTAGCTCAAAACTCTAGCTGGATATCCGCCACACTTTTAAACAAATATAATTATTTTGTAGCCAAAAGTAACATTCACTGGACCCCTTCAAAGGGAAGTCCAGCAAAAAGTAATGGAAAGTTCAACAAGGTAAATGTTAGCAGATCTGAAGAATCCGGATTCCAAGAGAGTTCGTTACTTAGCTCAAAACTCTAGCTGGATATCCGCTAGAACAGCACCAAGTACCATGGATTCCACGCACAAGTCTTTTGGCTCCGGGGCACATGGGTTGTTTTCAACCAACATCAAAATGACAGGGGGTAATCAACGTTGCAGCGAGCGCCCGTGTGTAAAGTTATGTTATTACCAGGTGAGAGGAAGGATGCGCAGACAGGAATAGGGGAGCTCTAGGGCGAAACCGGAGTTTTACTAGGCCGGAGTTGCCCGTTAACTTGACGGGCAATACGTGTCGCGTTGAACGACCTCATTAGTCCAAAAATTCGTCAACGGCGAGGGCTAAATTACTCCCCAGGTGAATCAGAGCCAAAAGCCTCTCACAATCGGGTGTGCAGACCAAACTTACATAGCACGAGGCAACTGAATTAGTGACAGGTAGAAGAAGAGGAAGAGCTGTCAAGCCAGCGGCCATAAAAGAAGCTTTCCATAAATATCTCTCTCTCTCATTTATGGTGAGATATATACCTTACAAAGTGTTGAAAGGTTGAAGCGGTGGAAATTGATTTTCTCAGGTGAGCCTTGTAAAGAGACGTTTTGGTAGGCCTCCGTCGAGATATTAAATTCAAATGAGACGTCTAGTACGCCCTGGAATTTTAATAAATTCATTTACCTGGTTCGTTTATTTAGCTAGCTCAGTAGACATGAAACTCTTAAGTACCTCAGTCGTGGTTACGACGAATCACTATTTTCCCAATACAAGAAGCTGGTTTGCACGTATAATATTCTCGGGCTAAAAGTGACTTCAAAGATATACGCAAGAAAACCAATTTGCTTATATAAGTAAACAGAGATGTATTGATCTTTAAAAACGCATAAAAGCAATAAAGAAGATTCGAGATTAAAACTTGAAATGCACGGTCATTCTTAAACGCTCAGAAGAATGAACCATCTACGTGCTATAGCTCGTGGTTGTTGGTATTTACATTAAAACAATATCTGAAATACGCGAAAATTAAACTAAAAAAATAGTTGCTTTCGTGACGCAATTCACGTACATCAGCGCATTCCTTTAAGTTCTCGCTATTCCACAACACAGCTTGTAGCCATCGCTTATTATTTAAGCTGTAATTGTTTTCTGTATTAGGTTGCCTTAAAATGCCCGAGCCTTGTGAACTGCAAAGTCAGGGATTGGCCAAGACTTGGATTTTGTAATTTCTTCAACAAATAGAAATTTACCGCGAAGGCAATGGGGAAGTCTCTCGCTGCCTAGCTTTGGTGACTCTCTGACGGCTCAGGGCACGGTACCAAACGGACGCCACGAAGCTATTTGCTATATAATATATACGATTCAAACGACTTTTACTTGAAACGTAAACCCTGCTTGCTACTCACCAACACTTATGCAGCAAATTCTAAACGCTGTAAGGCTCTCCTACCAGTTTCCATTTATTCGAAATTCATTTTGCAGCTTACACACATGTGGTTTTGCGCAAAGCCCGTTGGCTATCGTTAAGTTCACCGCAAACCCGAAATGTTTCAGAGATCCAGATGGCTTGCTGAATACATACAGATATAAGTAATCTAGGTACTGAAGCAGGACAGCATTCGCACATATTCGAATATGCTAAGTTACATTGTTCAAGCTTAATCGACAAGGGCAAAGCGTGTAAACACAAACTGGCTAGATATGTAAATATACAAATAAACACTCCTGGCAAGGTAATAAGATTCCTGTTTCAAGGTCATAAGGGGCAACAAAAAATGTTAAAAAATATCAATTACAACCAGCCAACAGGAAATGACAAGGGAGGTCACGAATGCAATGAATTCAAGGAATTTAAAAAGCAATAAAAGAAGGACATTTAAGATACAATGATGTTCAAAATAAAATTATATGAAGACAGAGATGCAGGTTGCGGCAGGAATATGTTTTTATTGCAAACTGGAATTCATATTAGAATTATAATAGTTTATTATAATATAATTTAACTCAATTTTCCATTGCTAAAACTTAAAATCGTTACAATTACATTAATATTAAAGCTGTGTTATATGCTGCATTAATTCAAATAGTGTAACTATTTGGAAGTTAGTTTTTAATGTTGCATTAGTCGTTCTTATAATGCAGCTTTTACTAGCTCTGCAGTTGTGTTTAATACTTTTATTCAATTTTGATAGTTTAAAGTGACAATATTAACTCCATAACAACCTTCATAAACAGTCTATTATTCACAAGCGCAATAAAAGTGATTTAATTCACTAGTGAATTAAAAAAGTTTAATTCACTAGAGAATTAAAAAAGTTTAAATGAAGAACAACATATTTTTATTATTTCTGCAAATATTTGCATTCAATTATTCTTTCTTTTTGTAGTGTGTAATATATAATTACTAAAATTTAGAGCAAATCGACGATGAATGGGCAAATTTATATAAATATATTTTTATTTTTTATTCAAAATTTCGTCAACATTGAATAAAAACATATATACGCCACGTGAATTAAACATTTATTAACTCAAAGATTTGATCTCACTCGCACATATGTTTAATTCACTTGGTGTATAATATTTGTTACACTACTTTAATTTATACCCTGTGTGTTTTCTTAGTAAGCGCACTACATATGAAATTATATTAAAATTACCTTAACTCGTGGCCATGAAGCATTACTATCTGCCAAAAAGCTGACCTTCACTCGGATGCTGAAATCAGATTCAAACAATATGCATATCAAAAGCCAGATTGCTCACACAAATAAAGACAGATATATATTTTTCTTTCAACATACACAGAACAACAAAGAAAATCAGGTTTAAACCCTATAATATATGGCTATTCCGAAACATATCGGTTTAACATACGAATGGACCTTAACGCACAATAGCTCGTTGATACTCGCATGTGCAAATCAAATACTATCAGAATAATTGCATCTGAAATGTATTCATATTCAATTAACAATAAAAAGACACCAAAGTAACTGTCTTTAATACGCAAATATTAGACTGCATCACAATTTGCCGCCCCGATATGACACATAGGAATCCCGCTACACGTAAAGGAGGTGGCTCGTAGCATTTCGTACTGTAACCTGATACACCCGCTACCACGGCATTCCGATTGACTTCACGTGTTAAAACAATGGCTTTATGACGCTCCCCAAAACTATCTCCTGGGTTGAGATTTAATATGATGCAATATGATGAAAAGTAGTAAAATCATTAAAAAACTTAATGACTCAAACAAATAAGGAAAAAGTGTATTGCATAGTGGAAGAAATAATTTGGGAAACCTTAGTAATGGAATTTTTATGTGTACCTACTTGATTCTTGAACGTTTTCATTTTTACGGTAACTTCCTCGATCTTTGCCATCATGCGAATTAGGCCTTATATTATCCTATTTTATACTTGTGCCTACATTTTCCACCAACTTATCTTTTCAAAACTTTCTCTTGTGTTGCTTTTCCTCCACGTTGTGTTCTGATGCTATTTGCTGATCTTTATTTATTCATCAGCTGCGAACCTCCGATATTAATACCCAGTGCTTTTATTTTCAATATCTTCCTGTATCGTTGATTGCTAATTTATTCGCTATTATTGTTATCCACACTTAACAATCACTTAATTATAAGTGTTAGAGTGAACCATTTCTTACACTGGAGGACATTTTATTTTTGAAATCTACATTCAATGCGGCATTGTAGTAGAAGCTGTTCCAAAAATTACGTATATCTGTGTATGTAGAAAATACCATTTATATCGTGTGTTCTAAAAAAATACTCATTCACAGCATGCCATGATCAATTTGAAGTTTTCGGTAACTTGATATATATCCATTGAAGCAAATGAACTACCATAAGTCAGAGAGAACTAAATTACATCTTGACCTTGAACTATTTTCCAAAAAATATACTAAACACTTAATAAAACAATTTTTATTGACCCTTATGATTATTATACTCGTTCTTGTTGTGTACATGCCATCTTATTTTCCCTTTTGCTTGATACTATTAAACTTAATGCAGTGTAAACTTTTATCTGTCACAGTGGCAGATGTTTTTATAAAAAAAATGCAATCTGACATTCACCTACAGACTTAAATAAGTTAAGACATGACTGGATTTTTTTATCTTTTTTTTCCAATGCCTGCCCTAAATGAGTTTTTTTTTAACACACGATAGAATTTCTATTAGTGTTGCTTCAATAGTAGTTATGGCTAGTTTATTTTGTTACAATTCTACTTGAAAAATATCAAACGAGCGGAGAAAACTTCAAGTGAACTGCGCTAACGACAGAAAACGGGACTGAAAAATCGTTCACAGATGCGAAATTCACGTGCTGCACCTGTCGCCCGCAGAGACCGCCAGCGACTCCTTCTGAATTTTCAGGCTTCATATGGCCCATAGATCACTTCGGAGCGCCTACTCATGTTAACACAATATTTTCACAGGCAAGTAAACTAACAAGGCTAGTATCTGCAAGCAGAGCCTTCGAGTGTATAAATCAGTAGCCCGGACACCTACTTTGCATGCTAATCTAGAAACAATGCAGAACCCCTTGTTCTAAGACAAGAACTGATGTTTTGCGCTGAGAAATAGATAAAAGGGACCGTTCGGTCCGTTTTGGGCATTGTTCTTATTCAAATGCCGGACTCTGGTTAAAGCAACCATGAAAGAACTCGACCCTGGCTTTTCACCGCTGGCTTTACAAGCCTTTTTCTGCTATCCTATCGCCCATGGAAGCTAAATTGAAATAAATGTGATTTTGCACCGCGCTGACATCTTTATTTCTGGGAATACAAAGTGAGCTAACTTGATGTTTTACATATTGTAACTGAAAACCTTCTAATGAATACTGTTTTCTAAATAAAACTGATCTGCTTGGTTAATTGCTACACATGAAAGATATCTATATTTAAACTGAGTTTCTTTGAAGTTCTGTAATTATTGGTGCCCAATAATGAATTTAGAAGTATTTTGAAAACCAAAGGAAGTGCAAGACCTTAACAACATCAGTTTCTTAAACTTAATATATAATTTAAAGCGGAACTATATTGATATATCATGTGTTAATTCTCTATCAATTTTATGAGAAAGCAATTATAAAATTCTTCTTTACGGGAGTATATTTTTACTCATCTACTACTTATACTTTAATATGTAGTAAACATATTTTTATTTTAACATTGTTAATGAGCTATTACTTTTTGAAATTATTCGAAACGCAAAGAGGAGCTAAAGCTCAAAATCAGAAATAAAACCAAGTCAAGCAGGTTGCGCTAACAAAAACAGCAAATATTTTTGAAGGAAAATAGAGCCGGACATCTGGAAAAACTGCAAAAAAGCATTTGACGTAACAGCAACCTGTTATTTGGAAGGAGACAAAACTAGAACATAAAAGCATATAGTTAATTTCCTGGCATATAATTGTTTGGAGAAACGAAAAACCAGGAAAGGTAGAAAGGAATTTAAGAGAATGCATGAATATGATAAACTTGTAGTGACGGAAGTGGGGGAGGGACAGCTAATTTTGTTAAGAGGTTTTTTACTCGCCTTATCGTTGGGGTCAATTTTGTAGTGCGGATTTCTGTTGGGCAGTCGTTGTGTTTAATTTTTGTAACACGACTTCACTTAATGACCTGTTTGTCTACCTAGTTACCTCACTACAGATGAAACTCTTTAAAAATTACACATAACTGTCCTTAATGTGCGAACATTAAACTACATCGAAATCCGCCGTTGGTACGTATTTACTTGTCTATAAAGCGAATTTCTTTACGGTCGTAAAATCTACACAACAGAACTTGAAGCAAACGCTTAATATGAATCGGTGAACAGATAAAATCAACGAAGTAATTTTCCATCGCCAAGCAGGCAGCAAACAAATTACAAACACATCTGTTCACCAGCAGAGCGCCCCAATCCTACACGAATTTTAAAAGAAAACCGTTACAAAAATAAAACAATAAATCGCGGAATGCCAGCACAAAGGAGCACCAATTTTTAAATGCAAACCTCTGCACAACAAAGACAATAAAGGGCCAACAGTTTTCCAGTCATAAAAAAATTGCAAGCAAATAACCCACACCAATAAAACACCCGAGAGCCGACAAACGGCGCCGCTGAAAACAGCTCCGAGCGCGCGGCCAAATTAAAATCCAAGTACAATTAATAAAACGCTCCTAAATCATAGTGCGCCCAATCAAAACCCCGCATGAGGATACCTGCCGATAGAAAAAAATTAGCCGCCACCCGATCAAATTAACCCCAAGTCTCCAGCACCCATACAGGTCGAATAAAACGAATTTTTCCATCAGCCAGCGACAGCATCGCGACCCACCGAGCGGGCAAATTTCTTCCGACAGAACAAGAGAAATTCGACACCAGCGGAGGCTTAACACAAACGCATTTTTGTAACGGAGAAATCAGGGCAACGACCGAATACAGCGAGCGAGGGTGCAAATAGTACAAATTAAATTATGATTAGCGGAAGGAAGCATCCCAGAAAGGCGTAAATGGTATCAAAATTCATATAAAATCAGCGCGCAACCAAGCGAAGCAAAAAGACCTTTTCACATGCACAATAAGAGTAATGCTTAAGTAAGTTTATACGCAGAACGCGGAATTAAAAATTCCAATTTCAATTAATCTTCAACAAAACCTAGCAAATTGGGTGTCGTTAGAATCAACATTTCGACGACTATTTATTAGGACACAAATCGAAGCACTAATAGGTCACGCCGCGGAATTAAGAATCGCGATCAAACGAAGCAGTCATCCCTTCTCCTCGGACCAATGAGAGCCCAGGAAGCTGAAAACAAAGATCGGGGCTGCTTTAAATAGAGCGACCCAGGCTAGAAGGAAATCACTCAACCCAGGAGAGTCAACCAGCAGCATCCAGCCTTCCAGGACTCAACTCCAGCCTTAGAAGCTCTCTCCAGGACCACCAGCAGCCTCCAGCCTCCCAGGATCTCCAGCCGCCTCTCCTTCTGGACTCTGCCGTTCACCGAGCTGCCGCTTTGTTGGACTTGGAGCCTATCGCCCTTGTTGGATTCCGAGCCCATCACCTTCGTGGACTTAGAGCCAATCCACTTCATTGGACTCTGCTGTCCGCCGTCTTCGTGGGACTTGGAATTCGAGCCAGTTCCGCCAGCCGCCGCCGCTGCTCTCAGCCTGCCGCCTCATCGCCCGCTCGCCATGGACACCCCCAGGTCTGATATGTAAGCCAGCCCGGAACCAGTGGAGGTCTCGTCTTGCGCCCGCCGCCTGACAACGAACCTTGTGTTCCAGAAAGCGCCGCATCGAGGAATTATTCGGCCCATCGCCCAAGACGCCCCCGGCCTCCCCCTTGGTCCAGATCGCCGGCGCCCGGATCCAGGAGCTACACCGGCCCCATCCGTACTGGGAGGGACGCCTGCCATCAGGGAGTCCCCGAACACCAACAAGGGCGCCTACCCCGGATTTCGTCGGCTTCACGGACGAGAGCAATCCGGAGCTCGGCACCCCCCAGAGGAGCCCTTTGGTACAACATCTTCGGGAGGCACCTTTTGCCCGGCTGCGCCGCCCGCCGACCCCCCAGGCTCCCCGTCCACGGATCCTCAACTGGGACCTCGAGGTGCGACTGACGGACGCCGAGGAGGCCGAGCTCGAAGCCCTGTGGCAGGCCACCTGCCCAGATAGCAGCCCACGTCGCGGCCCCCGCTGGCGACGGACCACCCGTCCCCGGACTCCCCTAGCGGAAGCCCGAACCCTCGCCTCGACCACGCCCCGCTCCAGCCGACGTCCCCGGGAGGGCTACTCGCGTCGCCGACGCCCCAGGAGAACCTCGCAGCCCCGCTGGCAACGCACCTCTCTTTCCCGGACTCCCCTAGCGGAAGCCCGAACCGTACGCCGCACCGCTCCCCGGAAGGGACGGACCACGTCCAGGCCACGTTCCCCGCCTCCGACAACCGGGAAAGGCCGCCCCATCACCTCCCGCGCCCCTAGCGCCCAAGACTAGGCGGTTTTTTTGTATATATGTTTTTTGTTTTTCGTGTTTTAGTATTTGTTTTTTTCTTTTTGTATATATAATATTAAGTTTTCATGTGTATCTGGTTGCCAATAGGAATAAAAGTATTAAAGCAAACAGTTTACTCCAATCGATTTAGCTGCATCAACAAGGGTAACACCTACACCCCTCCTTCCGTTGACGCCATTGTAGGATCTACCGACTGAGCAAAGAACCGAGCCTTGTTACGCTTCTCGCTCAAACTGAAAACATACCCTGTATCAGGTTATCTTAAGTTCGTAGCTTGGAAACTTTCAGTTGCTCGTTGTATGGAAATTTTCAACAAATATGACGGGAATGTATCTAGCTGCTAGCGCTGACGCTTCTATGGCGGTTGAATTGTATAATTACCCTGTACACGGTTAAAAAAGCGCTTATTTAAAGTGCAAACACTGGGTTGTGGTGCAGAAACACTTTGCAGCTGCCATTAGTTAGCTCTCCGCGGGTAAAGTTTACTGGAATTCGCTTACCTTCATACGACTTCGGCCTCAGCCTGGCTGGCAATGAATCTAAGTTCCCGACGGCCTCAGTTAATCTAGTATATCGAACGCTACACACACAAAATCTGTTATACTAGATTAAAGGAATTAAACATAATTAACGAGAAATTCTGTGAACCTAAACTAGCTGTATATGTAAATATTAAAATATACAATTTAGGCATGGGCGGCCAGATGCTCGTTTCAATTTGGTTCGGACAAAGTAAAATAATGGCAAGGGTAATAATATTTCCGTTCTTCTTGAACATATTAGCACTCTATTATACGCGCCTGCTTATAGTATCAGCAAGTTAAAGGAAAAAGTAATCGTAATAAATCCTTGAAGATATAAAATTTTGGATATCGTGAATTTTGGCTAATTTTGAAATTATGATTAACCAACCGCTTTGAATTTGGCTTTTTTACAAAAAAATATTTGTTTTATCAACCTGCACGGAATGGGAACGGTTCATTGTCCATGACCTCCACACGTTTACTTGCTAACTTGGCCAAAGCAGGAATTAATTGCTTAATCGCCCAATTTTGAAAAACGTTCTCTCATATAGTTTCGAAATATTTTGCATGATGTGGCATTTTTTCAAAAATTTTTTGTTTGAAAACAATTAGTCAGCCTTAAATTCTATTTATAGGTTTGGATTTATAAATTATTATAACATTGTAACCAGAGCTGGGCAAATTACTTTAAAAAAGTAGTTAATTACTAATTACCAATTACCGCCCAATAAAGTAATTTAATTACCAGAGATTCAATTACTTACGGGAAATAGTAATTCAAGTACCAATTACTTAGTAATTGTAATTGTAAACATCAATTACTTCTTCAATTCCTTTCAATAAAAATATGTCATATAGTTGTATTTAGTAGAACTTTCTTGTAAGTTGCAACTATCATTAGTGTCGTGTCGATTCGTAATCGTAATCTAAAAATGCTTAATTTTTATGTTTTGTTAACTATAGTAACCTTCCTACTTTATCACTTTTGAAGGTTTTTTGATAATTAAATCTTGTAGCTACATGCACCGTTCATCAAAACTAAAACTTTTCAGTTTGTTTTGATGTAAGATGTAAGTAAACAAATAAAGTCAAGGATAACAATTATACAGGGTCACAAAAAGAATGGGACACCCATTGGTCATAGATTCCTTAGGTTAAAATAAACCGATTAAACCTAATATACCTTAGTACAAAGTTGATTCAGTAAGAAAGTATAGGGACTTGCAAGTTCAATTTCATTTTTTAAATTTTTGTATTAATTTCCCCACCTGGGTGGTTGAGTGGATTTGTAGTCTGCATAGCAACCAGGTGGACATGGGTTCAAATCTGGCAGTAGCCGAGAATTTTCTCGGAGCGGCAGGGGATTTGAACTCATTAGTTAAGTTTAGCTGTAAGTTGTTGAGTGTGTGGTATGTCTGCATGCGGAGGAGCGTAGTGTAAGTCGCATGTGGCGCATTACCTCCGTTGCACTTCCCGCGGGGTGTGAATGGTCCTCGACACCGAAAGGTATAAAAGAGACTATAGATTATGAATGAAACATAGGTTATCACTGTAGTTGAGCTTTTTATCACGAATGTGGGTTCAGTTGTCGAGGCCCGTAGGGCCAAGGCAAATAAACCACATGAGGGATAAAAAGGAATTTCTAGTGCCGAGGGGCACATTGTTTTTTTTTAAATCAAAATCACGAAATTACAACGTTTTAACCAACTTTTGTAGGTTATGTTGACGTCGGTTGACGTTTACCTATCGCCCAGCCGCCTACAAAAAGTCGTAAAACAATGGATTACTTCACTGCGCATTTCTCATATTTTAATGACGATTTCGACGTTCTTCATTGCCGATTTAAAAAAATAGTAGTTTGTATACCAAGGCACTGAATTGTAACTTTTTATCACGAATGTGGATTTAGTTGCCGAGGCCCGTAGGGCTAATGCAAATAAACTACATGAGGGATAAAAAGGAACTTCAGTGCCGAGGGGTACATTGTTTTTTTTAAATCGTGAAATTACAACATTTCAACCAACTTTTTTAGGTTATGTTTACGTCTGTTGCCGATTTAAAAACAAAATTTCGAATACGAAGAAATGTCGAATTTCATTTTGGCTAGATTTTGTAATGGCATTAGAAAAAACAGCACGCTGAATGTTATAAAAGTAATTTTTCCATGGTCGTGTAAAATAATCCACTCCCATTGCATCGTTCGCTCGTAAATTAAATGTTGAACAACTCTCACATTTCTGAACTTGTAGAACAATCTACTATTAAATACGCCTAACATGAGGCTGAATGATGAAAATATGTAACTTACTTAAGTATACAGGGTGCAGCATTGGATTTCTTAATTGTTTGAAAAATCATTACGAAGTAAATATATTTGAATGTCTCGTAATTAGCATGGTTTTGTATGTTTCGTCCGTCAACGCAGCGCCCTATATAACGTAAAGACGTAATGTTGGATGAGGTAATCGGAATTATAAGAAAGTCACGATTTTTATAAGACACTATTCCAGATTTTTAATAATTATCAAACCTAATATGCTGCAACAGTCCGTATACAAAGCAGCATATGACCATTACCAGGCAAGAAAGGGCAAAAAATGGATAATTTACAATTGTTCATTGCAAGAGTGCGGTAAACTTATGCGGTGTTTTTATATTGTATTAGTACCATACCCCATACTGTATTGTTGAGTCAACCAGGTCCACAATTTCGCAATTAGGTACATTTTATTTATGCGTTTTAGGCTGTTTAATTGTTGTTATCGGATTTTGGCCGTTTAGTTCAATTACTCACTCAAATACGTAATTGCCTTAACTTAACGCCCGTTACAGTATAACCCTATGCTAGTACATCATTTAAAACAAGCAAATTGAAAGGAATAAATAATTATTATGAACCAATATCGTCTAATGAAGCTATTTTAAATTATATTTTTACCGTAGGTATTGTAATCTATAACGTAATTACCGCAAATATAGTTTTAGCGTCTTCAACAATAAATATTAGTTTTACTGTTACAACCTACATATCACATCTACTGATCTACTACATACACGCACCAATGCACTCATTGCTCGTGATTCGTGAACGCGTCGTACAAAATGCAAATGTTGCACAAAAGTTGCTGCTATTTGATCGTCAGAGGAAATCACAAATTAGGCTTATATTGGTTGGGAAATACCCATCCCGGTTTGTTTAATATGTAACTTAATAAGACCTTATTGTATTTTTTTGCGTTCTGGAGATTTAGCACTCAATCGAGGTCAGTAATTGAAATACCACAAAATAATTCAATTACCTGTAGTAATTTCAATTACCACCGGTAATTCAAATACTTGTAAAGTAATTTAAATACTTCAGAGTAATTTAATTACACAAAAGTAATTGAGTAATTGAATGAAGTAATTAATTACTTTCAAAAAGTAATTTTCAAGTACTTTATAACAAAAAGGGCAATTCCCAATTACAATTACTGCATTTTGAAAAGTAATTCAATTTCAAGGCAAATAAACAAAAAGGAATTTAATTAGTAATTTAATTACAAAGTAATTAATTACTGCCCAGCTCTGGTTGTAACTAATTATAACTAAATTAATACAACTACAGTTTTCGTTGCTCTCTGGTGGTTAATAATTAAATGAGAAACTTTTCAGTTGTATTATGTACGTATATAGAAAACAAGTGTAAAGTTCTATTGAAATTTTATTTTTATGTAATATCGAAATTAAGATAAACTTCCTTGCAACGTTAACGCCATAAGCATAAATATAATCTTTGCTTGCTATCATTGAAAACGTCCTCAGAACTGTACTGTTTTAACAGCGTTTGTAGATGTTTGCAACCATATTCAGATATTTCCATACTTTCAGCATAAAAAGCAATTCCCTCAACTTTTTTAGAAATTCTTGTGCTTTTTACAAAACAGCTTAACTGAAAACTTGCAAATTTTTATTTCAAATCTGATACAAAATTAGGAAAGTTTGTCAGAAGATATTCCTTTTGTTCAACTTCTTGAATTAATTTTTTATAGCTCACAGTTCAAGTTCCAAATCGAAAGGGATTTAACAATTACAACAAATTTGGCTTGTAAAAATATTAAATAAAGACAGTGAGAATTTACAACCCTCAAAGATCAGGATAAGTGCACATGAGGTTTGTTAGAAACTGTCACTTCATCAATAATAGTTCAGTTTTAGACATAATAATTTATTATTGAAGTATATTAAATACTTCAAGCACAAATAACTTCAACGAATTATTGAATACATAACGGTGGTAGGAGTAACTTGGTTAAAAGCTGCTATTACTTCATGGTGAATAATGGTCTCATTCTCAAATATTGTATTATATATGAAACAATAAGTGTAATTATTGTTACCTCTGCCTATCTTTCATAGTTCGTACTTTTGTAATTTTACCCTTTCAGCAAAGTATTCGACGTTGATCATTATTATAGCTGATGCACAAAGCCCAGGGAAGAAAATTGGCCGCTGATCTAGACCTACAAAAGTACAAAAAATACTACAACCATGTCATCTGGTCGACTAACAACATAATGCACGTTCTCGAACTCTAATAACATACAACGAATTTTGTTAGATTTACTTAATTTTTATCGATATGGTTACTGGTTTCTATATTCAGAGGTTTGATTGTATCCAAAACTATATAAATGCACATCAGTTAACAGATTTCGACACCGTCAGGTTTTGAAAGGAGAAATGAGGAGAAGAAGAAGAAATAATACTGAATATTTAATTATCTCTGTGTAAGACACAAATTCATAAACAAACAAAAGTAAGGATTTACGAAAACATAATTATTAAAGCGATATAACATCTGAAAGAAGGTCTGCTACATTACAAATAAAAAGATTTCTTGCGGATAACTGATAATAAGATTCTTAGAGATTTGGATGAAAAATACCATAAAAGAACAAGAGTAGTTACAACATTAGAAACGTTGTATTACATAACTTCTGTAACTGTATGGCGAAGGCTGTGGAATCAACACCCCAACAGAATGAATAGAGGCAGGATAGTTAAAATATCAAGAGATAGGTTCTTAAAAGAACGAAGAATCATTGGTAGATCGAGGAAACGAGGAAGAGACGATATAAAAAAATTGTTAAGACCGAGACTAAAACCTAAAGCAACATATGAAGAGGAAGAAGAAAATCTAATATTCTTCCGCTGCTGGAGGGATATCCTATGCCATCTTAATAGATAGGTATTATAGATGTAGCATTAACCTCCTTAGGTAAAATCGCAAACTTAATATTTCAAACTGTTATCGTTCCTAGTGGCGACTGTAGCCATATATACGCTCCTAAAAGAATAATGCTCGGTCAAAAGCTTCAAGGCCAAAAGGCTCAGAAAGGTTGATCTTTAAAGTCCTGAAATACAATAAATCTAGGGGAAACAATCCTCGAAACCAAATCATCTTATTCTTTAACAAATAAAGCTAAGGAACGTGCCACTATTGAGGTTCAAGGACTCAACGTTTCGCCCACTTTCATAAGGGCTTCATCAGGAGAAAACCAGAAGCGCACGCTAACTCAACGTGTAAACCACGCCAGAGGCGAAACTCTTTCGCAAGGGAAGAGATAGATGTTCGCAGTTCAGCCCATTTCGTTGGACGTATATCCAATATAAGCGTTGAACCTAAGGATTTACCTGTGAGTTTCGATATCACTTCCCTTTTCACTAAAGTTCCTATTCCCAATTCCATAGCCATAATCCGACACTAGTTATCAGAGAATGGAGAGACACTTTCAAGTCACCTGCCCTTCCAGAAAAATGACTCTGTTTCACTCATTTATTATTTCAAGATCAGTTCTCCTCTTTCACCTGTCAATATCTTTATGGAAGCTTTCGAAACTGTAACTGTTCAGAATTGAATATACGATTCCCATGATCATCCTACACAAAAATTTTCCTTAATTAAGTCGATATACACTGGGCTGTTTCTATATCCTAACCCGATAATATCCGCGCTAAATTAAACATATTCGGAAAGCCCTTAGGAACAACGGTTACCGTGCTAGTGATATACAGTCTGCCATCAATCGCTGTCTCCATCCATGGCCAGCCAAACCTCCAAACACCGATCCTTGCGCGGCAATTGTCTTTCTTCCCTATATTTACTAAGTCACCGAGCGCGTGGAAAAGTTTCTTCGAAAGCAAACCACAAAAGGAGTATTCACACCCCGCAGCAAAATCTCACAGGTTCTTTCTTTACCAAAAGATAAACACTATGTATGTCATCTAAAGGTTATGTAGCCCTTGGTCGTGTAATTTTATATACATTGGTGAAACAGGACGTTCAATAAATACTCGTTCCTCTGAACAAGAGCGCTGTCTCAAGTCGGATCTTGTTTCATCATCAGCCATCGCAGAACACCGACGCGATACCGGCCGGCCATAAGATCCGTTTTGCTAAAACTTCTATTATCTGCAAATCCCCATTCTTCTTTGACAGAAAGATTCGTGAGACTATTGAGATTTACAAATACCCCTTCGTTTTATGTGGAAAGCGCTAATTTTTAAGCCCCACCCACCTTCGCTCAACCGCGATGACACGTTCCTATTAATTCTGGCCATATCCTTCCGATCGTTAGAAGAGTTCGCCTCTGGCGTGTGTTACACGTTGAGTTACCGTGCTCTTTTGCTTTTGCCTCATGAAGTGGCTTGCAAAAGTAGGCGAAACGTTGAGTTCTTCGACATTAATAGTGACACGGTCCAATCCCGGAAGCCATTTGTTACGTAATGATAATGGAAGCCTCCAAAATAATTTAAAGCTAAGCAAGTTGTGACATATAATAGAGATAGCCTTGTTAACAAAAGTACGCAACTCTTATATAAAAGCACACTGGATGAAAAACCAAAATTATGAAGTTTTAACACCATACAAGGGCAGTATGAACAAATAGCAGAATGTGTTCATAGCATTATAACTAAAAAAATGAGTTGAGAAACTATATTGGTGGAATGAAGATACAGATACGATGTTTGCAAACGAAAGATCTATAAGACAAAATAAAATATAAAAACAAAAAGCTAAAGTTAGAAAACTAATCGCGAAAGAAAGGAATAGCACTTGGAAAACAACATGTTGTACATTAAATACATATATAGGAAATTGAACTATGTTTGGAATATAAATATTTAGAGTTAACAATAAAGAAAGGTGGTAGATTGGATAGAGAAATAACACAAAACAATGTACAAGAAAGACGAGCCCCCCAGAGTGAACTCAATACTGTGGGACACAACCATTACAAAAAATAAAAAGTCGTACATTTACAACAGCGTAGTTAAAAGTAATGTAATGGTTGCGAAGTATGGCAAATGAGCCAAAGAAACGAAAAAAAAACTATTAACCACAGAAATGGACTTCTGGAGTAGGTCGGCAAGAATATCTAGATTGGACTAGGGTGCCTTGATGTAAATTTGACGTATTCGTCCTATAATAGGATACGGACAGATTGTTGTCCCTTAACCCTCTAAAGTAATTTACAGTGAAAGAAGACAACGATCTGTCTAGTGTCTGTACATTGTTATAGGACAAATACGTCAAATTTACATCAAAGCACCCTAGATTGGACCATGTAAGAAACGACGACATATGATAGGTAACGAACGTCTCAACAACAATAATAGACGATATAAGAACTAAACAACTGATATGATATGGCCACGTGCAGAGAATGAATGAAGAAAGGAACTCTAAAAGGGTTACAGATTGGAAACTGCCAGACAGACGAAACAGGGGAAGACTAAGGTGTAGCTGACGAGAAGGAATAAATAAAGCAGAACAAAGGGACCTGGAAGACGGAATGTGGAACAACAGAGAACGCTGGAAAAGGGAAATCGGAGGACGTCATCAAAAGTTATAAAAGAAGTTCTATATACCGAGTGTTTCAGCTGAGGTGTGAACAAAGGGAAATAGCATTGGAGATCGTATATATGCAGATTCCTGCTTGCCGCTTGAATTGATAGGATTGATAGTGGTATCGTTCGAAAGAGAAAGAAAAATGCGCTGAATTTGATACTATTTACTTGAATCTGTTGCTTGTTTAAGATAGAAATAGCTTAAAAACTGTAATAAATATTTTGCATTTTATTCACAAAAAACAGACCAGCCATGATCAAATTTGTTTATGTCAAAATAAATGCAATTTTCTCTCAGTTATCAATTCACGTATTTAACTAATTACTATGAATAAGAATGTTGAATATTCTAATGAAGAGAGGCTATTTATTATCAAAATGTTTTACAGTGGCGTCAGTTTACGCACAGTTCGTGATTTATACTCGGTTAAATTTAATAATCGACCTATTCGATCTGCATCAATAATTCACAAGTTTGTAGAAAAATTTGAAACTACAGCAAGTGTAGCAGCAGGTGATTCAAAAGGTAGTTTTAATATTGCAGTTTAAACAAATATTTAATCGAGAAATTAACATTACAGGCAAACGGAATAGAAGAACCAACGATGAGCTGGGAGAAAGAATTTTGGGGTTGATAAATGCTGATCAAACAACCAGCATAAGATGTATTGCTCGAGAGTGCAACGTATCGACACGGTCAGTGCATAAGGTTCTGAAGTAGCATGGTTATCATCCCTACAAATCTCAGTGCCATTAAGAGATATTCTTACTCGATGAACAAAACAGGCGCGTATTCTATGAAGACATACAGGGACGCTCAAACGAAGATAGGAACTTTTTGCGGTCAATCTGTTTTACAGATTACAGTTCACACTTAATAATGAATCGAATACGCAAAACACTCGATACTGGGCGCAAGAAAATCCTCGGATGGCTCTTGAAACAAGAACGCAGTTCCGGCAGAAAATTAATATTTGGGCTGGTATTTTTAATAATAACATTATTGGACCGTTTGCAATAGTTGGAAATTTAAATTCGGCATCTTATTTAGAACTTTTAATCAATCATATTGGCCCTGCATTAGGAGAAGGCAAGAAAATCAGGAGATCTGGTTTCAGCATGATGGCTGTCCAGCGCATTATGGTTTGAATGTATGGGAATAGCTAAGTGATAATTTTCCTAATTGCTGGATTGGTCGCGGTGGTACTATCAACTGGCCACCAAGATTTCCTGATTTGGCACCATGCGACTTCTTTTTGTGGGGTCATCTGAAAAACAAAATTTACAGAAACCGCCACCCAAATATTGACTCTTTGCGGGAAGCAATCGTTGCGGAGTGTAGGCTAATCACAGATAGACAGTTAGCTAATGTAAGGGCAGGGATTTTATAACAGATTGCGTCATTGTTTACAGCAGAATGGAGAACTTTTTGAGACTTGCTATAAATTTGTTGTAGTTTCAAATTTTTTCACCAACTTGTGAATTGTTTTTGCAGATGGAATATGTCGACTATGAAATTTAACCAAGAATAAATCACGAACTGTGCGTAAAATTAGTTAAATACGTGAATCGATAACTGACAGAAAATGGCATTTATTTTAATATAAACAAATTTGATGATGGCTGGTCTGTTTTTGTGTGAATAAAATGTAAAATATTTATTACAGTTTTTAATGTATTTCTATCATAAACAAGCAACAAATTCAAGTAAAGTAGTATCATAGATGCAATTTACGATTAAATTAATGCAATTATTAATTTTTTAACAATAATAAAAAATGCTTGGAATTTTTCTAGGTTTCGCGGTGTTTAATACCGTGTTTCACCAAATTCTTCTTGATGAATTTAACTCGTTAGGAATGTGTAGAACGGTATCAAAATTACCGGAGTCCTACATAACTGATAGAAGCTGTACAGTGAAGAAAACGTAATGGAGTTTGGTGTGCCACAGGGAACTACTTTTGGGCCACTGTTTTTCGATTTAGATATAAATGTAAAATAAATCTAAACCCCTAACATTTTATATTACACGCAAAGCTGAGAAAACTCTGATAAAAACAATCAAAATAACAACATTGACTGTGTACGAGAGCAGATTTTGTGTTACATTTAACCAAATCTCTAACCGTTATAATTTACGAATCCTCATCCTGTGCTTCCCTATCGTGAACACACTGTATAAAACTGTCAGAAATATGAGTCAACTTCGAGTAATCCAAAAATATAAGAAATTCAAGCTTGAGCTAGAGAGGTTCTTCAACCGTATTTAATTTCGTGGCGAACTCTTCTTACATCATCGTGCAATTCTTTGTCAGCCAAATGAATTTTAAGCAGCACTGACGCTTGCAAAGGGCGTCTTAGTTCGTTAATTCAGACGCTGCACACGATATTCCCTTTGAAACGTACTCGAAAAGGAATACACAATCGTTAGTCAGTTTTCGCCCGCGTTAATTTCTTAGCAGTTCTTCGGAAACAGGATAGGGTAGGTGTCAAAATAATCGGAAATTGGCTCAATTTCGTGCATATGTTGTAAGTAAGCGGCAGAACAAAGAAACGGCTCGGATTTCAGGGGAGTGTTCCTCGGGGGTTGAAGCCCGCTTTGTAGCTGCGAAGGGTTCGTGTGCAGCACGAGCCAGCAGGATAAGAAAGCTCGCCTATTTCTAGCTTTACGAGGATTAAACCGCCGGCGTGTTTGTTTTTCGAGCCAGAGCCATTGGCGTTCATTAAGTATCGGCGATCTTTTACAAGGGAAGTGGGAGGTTTTAGACAACCAATATATCAGGAGGGAATTGGAATATGACATCCAGCGCTGCTCATTATTTATGTGCACTAAAGTTGTCACTTTAATAAAGCTATGAATTTTCGTCTGAATTATACGAGCCTCTTACATCATTTTATCGTTGCAAAATTAATTTAACTGCCTTTCGCATTTAGCATCTTATTAAACGCTTATCTCGCGCTCATCGCTGTTGCTTAATACGAACAGGTGTGGCACTCGCGAGGCACAGAATGGTTTTGGTGACAGCGAAAATTAAATAAGTTTCAGGATTTTGTTGCAGTTCTAACGTTTTAATTTTTTTATGAGGTTTACCTACCGAAAGCGCATTTAAAATTTAATTAATGCTAAATTAATAATTTGATCGATTTGTGTTTCAGAACGTTATCGAGAAAAATTGCTTTCACTGTCTTCTAGTCCACAAGAATGTGACGATTACTGAAGATCTATTGTTTTACCTGACTAATTACTGTCATCGGCACAACGCATGCTTTGGTATGAGGTACGTCTGTCACCAACTTCTATAATTTACCAGCAAATTACATTTTTTTCGTACGGGCTACAATCTTTGTTTCTAAATCTTAAATTTATTAAAAGTCTAGAGCGCCCCCCCCTCAATTAATACACTAAACAAAGAAATGATGTAATAGAAATAATATTCTTCCCAAAAAGTTATCCATATCTTGTGCATACTTTATGTAGCTTTTGGAAATGTGTATGTAATTAGCTTTCCCCTTGTACAGTAGATTGATAAAACTATTGGTGAAGTATAACAATGAAAATAAAATAAAAATACAGAGGGTCATTATGAAATACATGCATATATTGAAATCCCATGTAAATAATACACAAATAAAGTTCTGCAAAAAAATTATAATAAAATGTGCTTCGTCATGGAGATACTGCAATAGCACTCTTTTAGCAGTAACTTCGACAGTGTTTGCACAAAAATACATTTAGAAGACAGTAAAGCAGTTGACACAGCTGCTGTGGTTTAAAATCGAAATTTTTATGTGAACGAATGTTCTCTATTCAAATGTTACTACTAGAGGAATCTAAATGACAATAATTTTTTTCTTCAGAATCAGATTCCTCTAATGATATAATGTATCATACCATTTTGATTTTTTTAACTATGATTACAAATATTTAGGAGAGCTTCAAATCATAAACTTTGGATCTTCTCCTGCGATAAATTACTGACTTATGCTGATATACACGGTTTTCATAGTTAAGTCGGCACTATTGCTAACCTCGTTATTAATGGAGCTACAAAGTCAGTTAAGTAGACAAACTAGTAGTATTTTTTTCTCCAATTACGATGGCTAATACGGAATCAAAATCGAACATCGCGTTCGCGAGTTGTGTCATCGTAATTGGTGAAAAAAATACTACTAGTTTGCCTACTTAACTGACTTTGTAGCTCTAATAATAACGAGGTTAGCAATAGTGCCGAGTTAACTATGAAAACCGTGTATATCCACGGTTCGTCAAAGTGAACGAATACTAAGCTTCAACTAGAATTTTTCAATAAATTGTGAAACATTTCAGCAGCATGATTTTTTAAGATAGTTTTTTTAAATTATTTTTTATTTAAAGCCATTCGCTTCGGCTGCATGGTCATTAGAGCCTACAATGGGGTAATTACATTAGAATTGAATGACACAGTGAGTTACAATATACATAAACAGTTTGTACGGTATGTTGTATACATATATATTGCTATATACCTCTAGACTTTGCTTTTATTGATGCTCTTTAGTTTATTTAATTTAACCAGCTCGAGTAGATCAAAGACTATGTAAGCCTGTATGGTATTTTTTTATTATAACAAATGTCTGTTTTAGATGAATTTATGTAAAATATATGCCCTTTGATATAAAATGATTGATTATTGAGTTTATTAAATTTTCTAGCTCCAGCAGAACAATCACTCTGAACGCAGGTTAGGTTCATGCCTTATCAAAAATTATTACACTTGAAAGTCATTTAGTACAATGAAACTTATTCAAAAAAATATATGACAGTTCTACAACTGTCAAAGTCAAAAAACCATGAAAGTGGAAAATCAGCCCAAAACATATTTGTGACAATTTTTATCATTTGAAAAACATGGAAAATGTAAATAATTCCTTTAACTATCTTATTCACGTTATTATAACTTTAACTTTTAGCTCTTTTAACAAATACCTGTAGTTGTTACTTCTCCAAGCACTTCAATCAGACTCTTCACTAAACCAAGCGTATTCCGTCCGCTCACAAAAGTCCTGGGACACCCATGCAAGCACAGCCTCTTAACTCAACACTAAAATCCCCCGGTCAGCAGTAAAAACCTTACTTTCAATTGCGCACCAACCCAAGTATAGATGCAATCAACTACCAGTAACTGCAATCGTCCTCAATCTAAATATGACAGGATACTTGTTACTTCCACCAAAAAGGTTGATAAGGTAACAGTAACTGCAATGCCTCTTTTCCCAATTTCACAAGCTGTCCACAACCTCCAGCAAGAATCTCGATTAGGTCCACTACCAACAAATGCAATGCCTGTTATACAATTCACAAGATGTCTACAACTTCCAATAAGAAGCTCGATGAGGACCACTACCAGTAAATGAAATGCCTCTTATCCAATTCACAAAATGTTTACTCTAACAAGAAGCTCGATGAGGTCCACTACCAATAAATGCAACGCCCGTTATCTAATTCACATGATGTAACCAACCAACAATAAACTCAGTACAGCACCCAATTCCAGAAAATACTATTTTGTAGATTGCAGCAGTTTAGTTTCTTATTGTACTCCGACGATACACCTCTTTCTCCATAAATCCATTATAACGGTTATTCTAAAATTTACTTTTTCTCCGTCTCGTTAATTTAGTATTATGTATATCCTTTTATACACCAATTAGATTAATAAAAATAATTTTATAAAAGGGTTTTTATTTTCAAATTTTAACTTTTCACAAAATATGTTTACATTTTAGAATGAAAATTTCGTCGTTATTTCTAATCATACTTTTTCCATAGTAATATATTTCATGCATTTTTTTAAATTTAAACCGTCTGGATTAGATACTAGAATAATTTATTCATCCCTGATATATTTAATGACTTTATCAATTAATTATTCGACTTTTGCTTTCCACCTTAATTCAATCAGTATTTAATCCATATGTTAGAATCTTTCTGATCTTTAATCTGAATTGTTCAACTGTATTTGCATTCTAATCCTCAAATCTACTAAATAAACCTTTGAATGATAATGCTGTTCTATTTTATACTTAAATTCATCTTTGTATGTTTTTAATAATTACTTATTTTTATCATTCTATAAATAATGTCATACGTAGGAGTTAACTTTCATAATTAAACTAGCAGTCTTCAGATGCTACCATTACAGTATATTTGGTTGTATAATTTAATGGCCTTGAGAAAATTAAATACTTTTCTGTAGTGATGTGGACTATTCCTAGTGCGTTGCGGAATCTGTTATGCCACTCTGAGAGTAAATATGAGAAAAAGGCAGCCGACTTTTCAGCCGGAAATGGTCGTGGGTTAAACCAAAGACCCTAATCTTAAGCTGTTAAAAGATACGGTACAAGTAGCAAGTAGCCCGGAAATTTGTTAATAAAAAAAGTATACATCAAAAGGTGCTACTAATCAATCCCTGAAAAAGAGAGAGAACGGCACAAATAAAATTCACAGGCATAAAAATCAGAGCAGTATAATATTAGTCAAAAGAGATCTTGCAAGTAGGGAAATTAAATTGAGTTTAATTCAATCTTGTTATTCGGTCAGTGAAAGTTCAAAGCTAAATTACAAGGTTGTACTGATGGTACGTAAGACACACCCCAAAATTTCCACATACATAAGTTACTGACAAATAGAAGTCCAGGAACACATACTAAAAAGTATATTGCCAAGAAGGTAAAGACCCTAACATACAACTGCAAAAAAAAATGCAATACAAAGAGCAAAACAGTGGCCCAAAGGCTAAAGCAACAAGGACAAATGAAACCGACAAAGATTATGGACTTGTTGTTGATGTTTTATCTTTAACAGATTAGGAGGAGAAGAAAAACCGTTTCTTAGAAAAATTGCAAAAAACATTGGTCGAAATAAATGAAATAGAAAAGGCAACAATGGGGCAAAGTAACAATATGTTGTGGAAGGCAGTAAGATAAATACGCCTTACAGCTTCTAGGTTCGGTCAAATTTGTAAATTACGGATGACGACCAATCGAGATAAGGTTGCACGTCAAACAGTATTTTAAAATTTCACTGGTAATCGATATACAGACTATGGCATAGAGAAAGAAAGAATAGCAATTGAGGAATTTGAAAATAGATACAATAAACGAATCATTACCTGTGGTTTCGTAATCGATCAAGAAGATTTTTATCTTGGAGCTAGCCCTGACATAATGAAAATGCAATTATTGAAGTGAAATGTCCGTATACAGCTAAAAATTTAACTCCAGCCGAAGCTATAATAAATTTGCAACTTTGTATGACAATAAGTTATTATTAAAAACCAACCATAATTACCATTATCAGATACAAGGTCAGCTTCACATAACAAGAAAAGATGTATGCTATTTTATTGTGTGGACTCCGAAAGGAAAGCTCGTTCAAAAGGTAAGTTTCTCTTCTCCTCGCACCTTGCTACCCTCGTTCGCTTCGCTCACGCAGGCATCAAACGGTCCTCGGTAGTGTAAATCTTACTTACATCCTTTGTAAAGTAATATACTATTATCGTAGTGCAAGCTTTTATTTGTCTCAGATTATTAGTAGTTGTTATGTGTCATTTCTCTTACCATCTTTCATTGATCTTTTGTTTGGGGCTTGCTATGTTCACGGGTTCCAAGGTGAAATTTTTTGCTGAACAAATGCCTTTTGTTGCCGTGAATGTCTACATGGGATGGTACCAAGTAAATTCTATTTATTTTCCTGTCGATGAAGCTTGGTGGAGTTCTGTTTGTATTTGTTTTGCTAGTGGATTTTTCAGATGTATTGACTCAATAATGTATAAGGAACTTAAGTTAATCATTACATTTTCTGAATGTAATTTTTGACAGTGGTCTATTATGACATGTTTTATCGGACTTTTTCCACTGCCTCGGGTGTTTGCCACACGACGTTTCTGGCGTTTTTGGTCTACTCCCGTCCTCCTTTTTTGAGAACAAAATCTCCCGATCTACATATCACGTATCAGTAGAGTCCTGGATGTATTTTAAATGTGATAGAATAGCAAACAGTTCACTACTACAGGTTCACCATTTATCATATCAACAAGATGATACATCATGGTGTTTGCCGGTCTATGACCGCTAGCGCCTGTTCCGGAGTCGTTTTTGAGGCATCCCTGTATATTTGCACTCAGTCTTTATGCTTTTTGCAAATTTAATTAAATAGTTGTTTTTTACTGAAGTGCGTTGGTGTTTTCTTTAGGGTATTGGATTAATTGGAGGAGTTGGGGGGGGGGGGGATTTCCAAGGGATATTGTTATTTATGGAATTAAATTTCATTATTTTGGGAAATGGCAACTTTAGTTCGATCGAGTTATTGTGAATCCTATAACTAATGGATGTGTTACTGTCGCTTCTATTGGGTTGCAGAATCAATTTAGGGAAAATGTATTTTAAAGTGGGGTGATCAGGATTTGCTGCTATGTTGGCTGTGTATGTCATGGCTAGTAGTTTTCGCCTGTACTGAAGTGTAGATTCACCAAATATGCATAGTATGCTATTTATGGGGCTACTGCGGAAGGCACCAGTTGCTAGCCTTAGTACAGTGATTAATTTTACGTGTCTATGATGTGCAGATGCATAGATTATAACACCGTAATCCAGTTTAGATCGTATTAATGTTCTGCACAAATATATCAGGGTGTAGCAATCAACTCCCCAATTATGGTGTCAGAATATTTAAAATAGATTTAGTCTTTTGGAACATTCGACTTTAAGCTGTCGCAAGTGGGTAATTCAAGTAAGCTTCTTATTTATTACTGTTCAAGGAGACCTGCTTTTCCCATGATTGCTTCTTACTTTTCTTGATAGTTAATCGTGCTGGGGCTCCGCACATCTTGGAGTTGATAAAGTTCTCGACATTATAATTTTTTTTTGTAATAGTTGAATGATTTTTTGCTTGCCTTGGTGGTTTTTGCATATTTAGGTTTCCACCAAGGAACAGGTATATGTGTCGGTGGATTAAATTTCTTATCTATTGATTGCTCTGCTGATTAAGGATTATTGATGTGAAGTTCCTTACGAGTGTATTTGGATCATCGGTATTTATGATTGTCGAATCAGAATTCTCCGTTAATTCTGCATAGAGCATCCAATTTGCTTGGTTTAATTTCGATTTGGGAACTGGGGTGACTTTTGGAGGTATTGTGTTAGGCAGTGAACTCGTGACTGGGAAGTGGTCACGATAGTTAAAATACTTAAACACCTTTCAGTCTATTGTAGCTGCTGTTATAAAGTCACTTAGGGTTGTAACGTTTCGCCCAGGGCGAACGCAATTTTACAATTTAAAATAAATTTGCGCGTTCTCCCTGGGCTTGCACCACATTAGGTACTGGAGCGCCGCGCCGAGAGCGATAAGTGACGTCACCGCGAAGAGACGCAGATACCTCCGCGCACCGAAACCACGAATCCCCGCTCCAGCGAGCCGACGCGAACCTCTGATTACGCCCACACCGGCTATAAAAGGAGAAATCGAAGCCACAGTTTCCACAATTTTCCCAGTCATCTCTCCTTGCCTACTCCCTCTCAGGAGTGTCTGCGGACTCTTCGAGAGAACTCCGACCAGTCACCCAAGCACCTGGACGCTAGGATTGTCGTCACACTCTTCAGCGTCGCTCCCCAAGTACCTATACGCTAGGATTGTCGTCAGACTCTTCAGCGTCGTTCTCCAAGTACCTGGACGCTAGGATTGTCGTCAGACTCTTCAGTGTCATTCCCCGAACACCTAGTGACCTAGAAAGTCTTCTCAGGCCCGAAGACGACGACGTCGAACACCTAGCTACAAGGAGAACTTATCCGAACTCGCCGACGACGTCCTCCAGTACTTGGGTACCCGGGAGGCGAAGTCGAGCTCGCCGGTGACGATTCCATTCATGAAATAAGTTTCCTCGCACCAGGATATCGACGTAGACGTAATTAAACCTGTTAATTGCGTCTAGAGTAGCTTGGCATCACCGAAGCCGGAAAAAGTGCACTAGCAGGTCCCGCCTAGCGATCCAGGAGCCGGCGTCCATAGACACGCCTGTTTGAATCAAGGGTAACCCGACGGGGATAATCGCCAACAGAAGACAATGCTTATTTATTCGAAATTCACTTACCTGGAGTTGCAAAACAGCTGGCACAGGTAAAACAAATTAAACTCGTCGCCCGCCAACTGTACACCTGCAGCTCCACCGTTAAGCAAAAGATGCACCAGGTATGCATGCAATTTAATTGATATTGACCGCACTTTCGTATATTTAACAATTTCAAGACCGAGTGTAATATTTACGTCCGCCATTAAGCGGCGGTTCGCTAATCTGTCATTTTATCTGTTCAGGTCCGGCGTGATGCCTACAGGACACTAGAACTAATGTATATACAAGCTGTCCTGAAATAGTGTCACCGCCCGATTACCAGCGAGCGAAACGCCCCCTTAAAGGAGTTAATTTATTTTACAAACATCGTTACATTTTAGTTTTGTAATTTCCTGTGTTGAATACAATTTAATTTGATGTATTTAGATAAAAATATTATACAATGATAAAAAGTTGTTCTGTGTTTCTTTCCTACGTTACTAACTGAGTTTATTATTTGGATCTTGACATTTTGAGCTATCCTTGGGAAGCCAGTATCAGTCTGGTGATTGTAGCAATTAAAATAAATTAAACTAGCCCGTCAGGCTACAGGGTTAGGTCAATAGTTGAGAAGTTGCATGTACCTGAATCGAAATGTGTAGGGGCTCCGCTGTTTAATAGCACTAAGCCGTCGCTTTTGAATTTGTGTAGGAGGAACCCCACATACTGTTTAAAACGGAGATGGTAGTTGTTGAACTATATTTTCAAGTTGTTGCTGGAAGTGTCCTGAGTGTACTGGGTTCTGCACTAGTACTGCGGCTCCGCCTTGGGCATCTATTTGTCTATCTTTACGGTATATTTGGTAGGCTTTTATTTTTGTTGTATGTGATTGTTTAAAATTGGTTTCTTGCAGACCTATACATATGGGTTGGTGTTTTGATATTAAGATCTTGGATTGCTCCAGGTGGGATTTGTCGCTGTTTACGTTCCATTGGAGAATAGTAGTTGTGGTAGTCATATGTGAAATATAGCTGAAGGTTGTACGTTTATAGTAAATCGGAGGTGTCTGCATTCATTTAGGATTTTCGCTGAGCAACTGAGAATTTAAAAAAATATTCTGGTTATTCTGGATTTAAGAAGGGAAATAGGCCTGATTGTGCCAATTACAAAGGAATAAGCGTTATTACCTCGATAGGCAGGTTGTACGGGCGAATAATTAAAAATTGAATAGAACAAAATATAACATGTAGATCGAGCATTTATAACTTGTTAAGTCTTAATCAATTAGCAGAAAAGAAGATAGCGCGCGGCAGAGAATTACATCTAGTATTTGTCGACCTTAGAAAACATATGATTTTGTCCTGCAAAGTAAATTATGGGAATCAATGAATTCGAGCAATATACATCGGATTTACGTAAATGCAGTGAAGAGACTACACCTGAACAACTGCGGCGTGAGAATAACGGGAAAAGCAATGTTGGAACCTATATATATCACTATAGGTGTCAAACAAACATACTCTCTATCGCCCACACTATTCAAGGCTTGCCTAAATCAAGTACTAAAACAATGGACACGGAAATGTTAATAAATGGGAGCGCGGTTAGAGAAGGGGTATGTACACACGTTGTTGTTCGCAGATGACTTACAGAAGATGAAAAAGACGTCACATTTTTGCTAAGAAAATTGATAGATGTATATAATAGATGAGGACTGGAATTGAATATGACAAAGACCAATCAAGATATGGTTTTAGTGGGGAAAGGAACAGACCTATCTATCAATCTAGTACTATAAAATACACAGACAACTACAATTACCTAGGAGTAGTAGTTACAGAAAATGGTAAAGGTAACACAGATATACTACATAAAATAGGAAAGGAAAAGAAAATAATTAGAGCATTGCACTTTATCCTGTGGAATGAGGAAATAACATAGAAACCCAAAAGAATGATATACAAGACGATCTTTGAAAACTACGTAACGTATGGCTCCGAAGTTTAGAGAACAAATGCGACGTTGAATCACAGACTGGAAGCCGCTGAAATGGAATGCAGGCGTAGAAGTTGTCGTATTACCGAATTATACCACATCAGAAACTAAGTGATACGGGAACGAATGGGAATGAAAGAGTAAATATCAAAAACTGTGGCAGAAAAACAACTACTATGGTACGGGCACATGAGACGAATGGGGGAAGAGAGACTACCGCAGAAGATATGGTAGTGGGCACCAAGAGAACGAAGAAAGAGAAGGAGGCCACAGAAAAGCTGGATAGATGTAATTTGCGTAAATATGCAAGAAAAATAATTGAACGAGGACGACTGGTAAAATCGAAGTCAGTGGAAAAAGGTATGCGAGAAACGGAGTGTGCTGTAGATCAGATCTACAAATATTAATAAATTAAGTGAATTAAAAAAACAATGGCGAGCTCTTTTTCGCATTTAAATAATAACAGGGGAGTAATATTGATCTTCATATTGCTACGGTCCTTAATAATTTACTCTCAGGGTTTTATCACGTTATATTTTATCTTACCCTTATTGGCGCATGCATTTATAACAAAATCAATTGTTCGACTCTTTATCTTGTTGGGTTACTGCAAAAATTTAATTAGGACATACACAAATAAAACACATAACTCTATAAATATGAGGCAATTAACATGTATTAGTGATAAATCTGTATTTTTGAATATTTATTGGTTTAATCAAATTATCGTTATTAAATTGAATTTTAAATTATCGATACTGTATATTTACAAGAAGTTTAATTTAATATTTATTTTTAAATCGTTTTATAAACCCTTTTGCTTAAACACTGTTAACTTTGCTTGTCTTTAATTTATTTATAATTTACTTTCTTCAATTTTAAAATCTTTCAGTTAGTAGTTTTATTCATTTAAATTTCTATATTTTTACTCAGATCTAGTATTTTTAATATTATCTATGTTGTTAACTTCCGGTCTGGCTTTTCTATCTTCGAGCTCAATTAAACTTCATTGACATAATGGACTTGCATCTACTGCATGAACTGCTTTCCACAGTCGTCAGCAACGTCTGCTAGTTATGCTACACGCATACCACCAACATCTTCATCTTCATGTCTTAATCCAAAATTCTTATGATGACCACATTTATATTATAAAGAACACTTTTTCTGGGCACATACCGGTATTTATTTTTAATATAATTGGATTTTTATATTTTTAGCTTGATTTTATAGCTGGGGTCTTTTTAATTCAAAATTTTTACACACACAATTGTTATTATTGTTATTTCCTTCTATTCTCCGAAACCTTGAAAACCAAACATAGAAAAATTACAGATTCCTACTTTTCGACCATTGTGACATTTAGCTAAATATTCCATATTTTACGATAACTTGTTCTTAAATTGTGCCTGTCTTCAATTATTATACAACAATGTGCAACAATAACCCTTTCATACAACAAATATGTAAGAAACAAGCTTATGTTTTATCGTTTCTAATAATATTTACTTTTGCATATAAAAACTGACTAATATAACCACTTACTTCAAAATTACTGTCATCAATCAAATTTGCTTTACATTTGCAATCAACAATTGGACAATTAGCTGGTATCGTTTACAATTTCACATGTAATTGAATTAAAAACTATGATTCTTTCTGGCTGATCTTTGTTTCAATAATGGACCGTCAACATTTTCTGAAGAAACTGCGGATTCCATTGTATAAAATAGAATCTTTAATGATGAAACCGTACTGCTAGACTTAATATCCTTTTTATTTGTATTATAATTATTAAGCTGCATGTGCATGATATTTTATTTAAAAATGCTTTGCTATTTTAAGACCAAATCAATATATTATAGTTTATACCCTAATAATGATTAAGGAATAGATTTCTCCGTATCAGTTGTTGGTAACCCCAAACCTTATACTCGAAGTTACCGTCACCTTGACAACCTTTCTCCAATTTAAGAAAGCGTTAACATCTAGTGTAGCAAAATAATAAACCAAACTGAATTTACAAGGTTTCATTATAGCTTTATTTCAGTTTAGTGCAACTAATAATTTCAGGGACTAATGCAATCTGCATTAACATCGAAAAGCGGCATATTCTGGGGGCCCAAAAATTGTAGCTACGGCTCTGCAGTCTCCTGACGATGGCAAAACAATCGAAATTTAAATTTCAGAAACTAGTGTTCTTACGCTGAATTACATTAGACCTTATCGAGGCGATTTAGATATTATTTAAATGTGCAGAGTATAATTTAGTACTTTAATTTAAAGTTATTACTTCCCAGAATTTAAATGGCTGTTAAGCGAGCAACCAAACAGGATGAAACAATAGTTTTAAGCAGGTCTCGACCAAAGCATAGCGACTGCAACAAATTTATGTAAACTAGCCACATAAATATCTGGAGATTGCTATACACTCATATCTAGCTTAGATAACTTTATTTGTGTGTTTACAGGAGTCGCTTTTACTACTAAAACGGCTTTTTTAACCTTTTATATTAAAATAATGAATCTTGCTAGCAGAGGTGTCTTGAAAAAAATTAATATTAAACAGGCACATAAAAGATTCAGTTTTGTGAAAAATTATTTTAAGCAACATAAAAATAAGTCAACTCAGTGTAGTTATACACAAGCCAACAATCGAAAATATAAAAAAAAGTTATACACAAGCCAACAATCGAAAATATAAAAAAAATAAACAAACATTTGAGAATCCAAATTTCAAACATCTTTGTTATGCCCAGGCAAATACTTGTGCATAGTAATAAATAATAATAAAAAATTATAAATACAAAAGAATCTTTTAAGCATTTTATCAGCTGTTTGATTATTATAAATATTAAGGTTCTAAGAGCATTAACATTGTTATAATGCAAAGTTTACATGTGCATGTGCTTATAAGAAAACTAGATCTTGAACAGTTTTCGAAAAATTAATAAAACTTAAATATTACCGATATTCTACAGTAATTTTGAATTACAAAGCATTACAAGTTTTTCATATTTTAACAGTACATCACTTACCGCCAATTAGAAATCTACTAGGATAAGATCTTGCATGTGTATATTATCGTCAATTTTGTATGTCTTTATCAGCCACTATTCAGGGCTCTGAGCCAGGATACCAGTAATATTTTCCTTTGTGGAACTATAAACAATGCACACGAACATTTGTATTTTTATTAACGTTATCTTAACATAATTCTTATTTTACTGTGTTATATCAGTTTGTAAAGGGCAGTGTAGTTCCGCGTATTTGAAGTCATATAAGCTATTTCAGAGGTCATGAAACAATGTAGACGCCAAATTTCGGAGCTGAGGACCGTATCCATATTTACCATCGTTGAGGAGATTGTCCTGGTGCTACCCCTAAGTCCATTACTGGCATCTAATCCATCAGGTATATTTGTGGTGAGATATAGACCTTACAAAGTGTTGAAAGGTGGCGTCTTAAAACTAGAAGAATTTATTCCCGTACCTTTCCAGTTACAATTATTTTGAGTATCGTAAGCGAACCCTCTTTTTTTTTAAGTTATGGCCACCTCCCCCCCCCTCATTATACAATCAAAACCCATTCAGCTTGTTACGTAAACGGGGATTTACCAGTAACAAAGAAAAAACATCTTAAGTAGCCTCTCAAATTGGGAGGCGTGCGGTTTATGGAATGGTATATAAAATACTCAGTTGAAGAAATAGTAGATTATGCAATGAGGGAGAGAAATGTGTTATTTTGCTGAGCTGTAATTTGTGACTCGAGGCCGAAACCCGAGAATGGCATAGCACTGAAGTAAAATAGCCTTCTCTCCGAATTGCATATACTATTTTTTCACGTTGCAGGAAGATTTAAAACTACAAACTTGTTTTTTTAAAACGTAATTTATTGACATTTTCAAATTTTAAAGTTGATGGCACTGTAAGTCTATGTCAAATTCGAGGTTATCAGGTTAGGTTTTGCATCAGTTTTGACACAGACTGACGCAAAACATAACCTGCTAACCTCGAATTTGACAAAATTGTTGTGTCAGTCATAATGAAAACTCCCTAGGTAAATTTCTCTCCTTTAGGGAATAATTCATTATTTCTGTCACGATTTTGTTATCGTAGAAACCGTGCTTTTTGCCAGACGTGAAAAAATACTATTTCTGCTTAAGATATCTTCGACTGCAAATTGGATCGGAATTGACACAAAAAATGTACAACTCAGAAATCAGTCAGCTGAAGGAAGTATTTCCAAATTTGGCACGAAATGGAATAGTAAACCAAAATTAGTTCAAATTAACAGTCATAGCAGTAACTAGTCTCCCAAAGCGTACCGGCAAATAAATTTAATCCATCGTTACTTAATTGCTGAAGCAATAGCAACTAAAATGGCTGAGAAAGCTATAGCTTCTGTTGTAAATAACAAGAGATCAATAAAAAAACCAATTAGGGTAGGCTGTGATATGTGTTATACGTTTGGCAGTACTGAAGTGTATTGTCAGTCTATGTAAAATTCGAGATTCGTAGGTTAGATTTTGTTTGTTGTTTGACACAGACTGACGTAAAACTTAACCTGCAAATCTCGAATTTGACATAGACTGACAATACACTTCAGTACTGCCAAACGTATAACACATCACAGCCTACCCTAATTGGTTTTTTTTATTGATCTCTTGTTACATCCTCTACTTATTCCCAAAATATCGCAGATAAAAACTATATATTTAATATTACGTCTACGTAAATAAATTTTATATTAATCATCCAAGGAGTTAAAAACAAATAAATTTGCGAACGGTGATAAGTAATAGCTATTTAAGCAACAAGGAATGTAAGGACCTTTTAACATTTGAGGTGGGCAAGTACAAGCCAAGACGAAGTCGCGGCTTGTTGCCTGCCGAAAATGTTAATAGACCATACATTCCGAGTTATCTTATTATATTTTTCCCGCTGCTTATCGAAATTTTCCTAGATTTTTGAAAAAATCGTTTGGTTTGTCACCTGCCACCAGGATTAGTTTTCGTGAGTCGTGTTACCTTGAGTGTCACATGTCACATAAACACTTGCAATTTATAAACAAAACGTCTAAATCTGCATCTTGCTTTGCTAATTTTATTATCCTAGGAACTTAATAATAATATTAAGTTCCGTTGTCAAGAAAAAGCAGCAAACAAATATAATCACCGACTTACACGTTTTGTTACTAAGGCTGTATCACTGACTTACATGATCAGCAGCGGGAAAACACCTTTTAAATGTACCGACAAATATTTCATGTAGAAAATCCCGATCCACTTATACTTTTCGAGAATGTATGTAGCTTCCATAAGGACCATTATAGTGGGACTTTTAACGATGTGAAATGTTCAAATGTCATATTCCTAATACACTAAATGTTACCGATATTTGTTCGATATCACAAAATATTACCGAGGTACCATTTGCTGTAATTTTTTTTATGAAGGTCAAGTGGCACAAATTCGAACTTAAATTTTGCACCTTTGCAAATTATCGGTGCAACGACACAAGTGTAAAATTATCATGTGAATTCATTTATATCAATAGAAACTAAGATATGTCTTACGCTATTAATTGTTTGAATATGTTGAGTAATACTTATGTGGTTATGTGTAATATTCCTATTAAACTTAATATTACTGATTTCGTAAACACTAAGATTAATAGGCATACGCTCTTTATTGTTTGAATATGTTTGGAAATATTCACATGTAATGTCCCTACTGCACTGAATATAGTCCAGAATTTTAAGATTAATCACGAAATATTATCTGAGAATATTCAGTGGCCGTGGGAGATTGGACAAGAAAAATATGTGGTAACATTTATAGCTTAAATGTTTTACTTGCTCAGACTACAGCTGAAATTCTATTTATTAGCTGAAATTGCAAAAATGATCACCTGAGTTCAATGATCTATTATTAAAACTAAGCTAAGTGGTCTAATTTTAGTAATTGTTTGAGTATGTTGGGCAATACTTACTTGCAATAATCCTAGTGCACTGAACATTGCTGAGGATTTTTTAGATTATTTAGAAACATTATCTGGAAAGATTCAGTGTACTTGTAAGATTCGGCAAGAAAAATATCTGGCAAAAATTATGACTAAAATGTTGCATTTGTGAAAACTATAGCTGAAATTGCAACATGATCAACTGAATTTCATGGTCTCTATGAAAAGTAAGTTAAGTGGGCTCATTCTATTAATTGTTTGACTATGTTGGGAAATACTTACTTGAATATTGCCGAGATTTTTTAGATGAATTAGAAGACATTGTCTGGTGATATTCAGTACACGTGAGAGATTTAGTAAGGAAAGTGCGTAGCAAAATTGATAGGTAAAAAGTTGCACTTGTGTGGATTATAGCTGAAATTGTAAAAATTATTACCTAAATTAAATGATTTCCATGAAGACAAGTTAGATAGTCGCATTCTATTAATTGTTTGAATATGTTAGGCAATACTTACTTGTAATAATCCTGGATCACTGAATATTACCGAAATATTTTCAGATTAACCACAAAACCTTATCTAGGAATATTCATTGAACGTGCGAGATTCGGTAAGAAGTGTATGTGGCAAATATTATTGCACTTGTGCAAACTATAGCTGAAATTGCAAAAGTGATCTTCATGAAAACTATGTTAGGTAGTTTTATTCTCTTAATTGTTTGACTATGTTGGGAAACACTTACTTGTAATAATCCGAGCGCACTGAATGATTTTTTTAGATAAAGATTATCTGAAATTGCAAATATTATCACCTGAAGACTAAATTAGATAGTCGCATTCTAATGGTTTGAATATGTTGGGTAATACTTACTCGTAAGAACCCTAGTGAACAATATTCACTTCACTAGGATTCTTGCGAGTAAATATTGACATTTTTTTAGATTAATCAGGAAGCACTATCTGGGAATATACAGTGGCCGTAGGAGTTTCGACCAGAAAAATATGTGGTAAAATTTATAGCTTAAATGTCTCACTTGCGCAGACTATAGCTGAAATTTCAAGAATTACCACCTGGCTGAAATTATCCCCAGCAAAAATAAGATAAATAGTTTCAATCTATTAAATTTTTTAATATGTTGGGCAATACTTACATGTAATAATCCTACAGCCAGTCTTATAAAGATCACTAATCTGAGGTTAATTTTAATTCGTTGTTAAAATAAACAAAAGCGCATCAAAATTTGTTTACTAATGAATAATATGTCATAAGCACTAACGTTTTGATGCGCTTTTGTTTGTTTTAACATCGAATTAAAGTTAACCTATGATTAGTGGTCTTTATAAGACCGGCAGCTTACTAGTGTACTGAATATTGCCACGAATTTTTTAGATTAATCAGAAACATTATCTGGGAATATTCGTTGTACAGGGAAGATTCGGTAAGACAAATACATGGCAAAAAGTTTGGCTAGTATGTTGCACAAGTGGATACTATAGCTAAAATTGCAAACATGGTTAAGTGCAGTTTATAGTCTTAATGAAAAGTAAGTTAAATGGGCTCATTCTATTAATTGTCTGAATATGTTGGGTAATACTTACTTCTAATAATTCTAGTACACTGAATATTGTCGATTTTTTTTTAATCTATCGGAAATATTATCTGGGAATATTTAGTGTACGTGGGAGATTTTGTAAGAAAAGTGCGTGGCAAAAATGTTGCACTTGTGCAAACTATAGCTGAAATTGCAAAAGTGATCATCTGAATTCAACGAAAGCTATGAAAATTAAGCTATATGATATTCTATTAATTTAATGAATATGTTGGGCAATACTTGAATATTCAATGTATGTGAGAAATTTGGTAAGAAAAGTACGTAGCACAAATTATCGCGAAAAATGTTGCACTTGTAGAAATCATAGCTGAAATTGTAAAAATTATCAGCTGAATTTTATGATTTGTATGAAAACTAAGCTATATGATATCATACTATTAATTGTTTGAATATGTGGGGCAATACTTACTTGTAATAATCCTAGTCAGTGGCGTAACTAAGATTTTGCTTTGGGGTGTGTTCTGGGACAGTGGCCAACCTTACAATATGAATTTAAAAAAAAATTGAGCGTACCATAAAGTATAGTTGATTTCATTTCTATAGGACTTGCGGTAGGCCTTGATCTAACTTCTTGGCAGTGTAGACCACCTAGTTACATTTTTACTAACTGATGTTGATAGACGTCTATTTAAATAAATGAAAAACTAGTGCGGCATTTTATTTGCTTATTAACCAAAAGAAGTCAGAAATAATTATTTGCTAAATAAATAACAACTTAGCTTGCTTGTAAAACAATATTCTAACCTAGGAAAATGTTAAATGTCATTTTGACTGTAAAAAAATAGTTAAATCACGGCCTACTAAGCAACTATATTGTTTATTTATAAACAATAAAATCATTACAATTGTAATACAAGTTGTAGTACCTAGTAATTCAAGTTTTTTGGTTATTTGCTAACTCATTTATAGTTTCATCTACGTTTACCTGCAGTTCTCTGTGAATGGAGAGCATTGCCAATATATTGCGATGTTGTATTTCGGAGGTAAGTCTTAATTCATTTTAAGGTGGAGAATGATCTTTCAGCTGTTGCACTTGGCACATGAATCGTTGGAAGGATTTGCAGCAACTTGAATATTGGAAAACATGTCCTTATTGCACGTATCCATTGCTGTCTTATATGGAAGACTTTGTACATTTTGGCATTTCCGGTATAATTTGAATTCAGAAATCACGTCCGAAGGAGGTTCGTTGAGTTCGGATCTTAAAAATTGTCAAGTCCCAATTCCGAATGTAATAATTGTTATTAAATAATACATTACTAAAATGTAATTAGATTTTTTGTTTAAGACAAATTTTAATTATTCCTAAAGCTTCTGGGGGGTGTTCCGACACCCATATCACCCCCCATAGTTACGCCACTGATCCTAGTGCACTGAATATTGCCGAGAATTTTTTGGATTAACCAGAAAACGTTATCTGTGAATACTGTACATGGGAAATTTGCTAAGAAAAATATTTGGCAGGCATTACCGCTAAAATATTACACTTGGAACTATAGTTGAAATTGCAATAATTGCTTCGTGAATTCAATTATTTTCACGAAAGATAAGTTAAACGCACTCTATTGGTTATTTGAACATGTAGAGCAATATCCCGTAAAATCGATTTTTCAAAATAAATTCCTAAAGTAACTTAGAAACTGAAAATAAGAGCAGGCAAACATTAAAATTTTATTATTACGTTAACAGTATAACCATGCGATAACTCAAGGCATCAAGAGCAAGAACGTTTCGCAAAAACCCTGGTTGAAAAAGCAGTTCCTGCATTTTAATAACCATTTATGTTAATACGCTTTTTCGTTTGTTGACAGCAGGATCTATTAACGGTAGCATTCCCAGATTTAATTGCAAATTAAAATGTTCCTCATAATTATCGGGTTATCGCTCGTTATAATATTTTACGGCCATAAACGCATTGTTGAGGATTTAAACCAACTACTGCTAACGACTGCTCCCGTTCTGTTGGCTATTCTGCCAGTTTTTTAGACCGCTTTGTAGATTGTAATACGATTTAATTAACATGGTTCTTCATTCACAGTTTTTCAGCGCTAGCGTAATTAAATTTTATGAATGACTTATGACTGCTCAGCCAATTTAGAATTCCTAGCAGGGAAACTGACTATGCCCGATAGCCATAAGAGTTTAGTTCGCAAATTACCAATAATTTATGGCCCTGGCCTTCCGAAGATTATGTAAAAACTTCTACATCTTCTCATAATGAGAGGCCCGACCCTGCGCCTCGATTAATCCTGAAATTCGCACAGGATACACCCCAGTTTGCGCAGGAGACATTTCCTGAAGCCATTTACAAAAATATTTGACACAACTAATCGATGTCGGTGCTTCTATGAAACTGATACAGGCAGTCTGTAACAACACCACAAAAAACGAGTTCCGCATCTTTAGACATGTATCGCGTTACAAGCTCTCGGTTACGTCTAATGGCTTAATCAATTGCAGCTTCAAAACTCCACGTTTCTTAATTTTAATGTTCGCCTAAACTTGAATTGGTTTCAGCATTAGACGATAAGCAATAAGAAAAGGGTTTTTTGCTTAGAGGTCCAAACGTTCTCGGAAGTTCTTCCCAATTTGGTCTACTTAGCGGTTGCAGGATCGCCCTATTGTTTATTTGCGGTTTCTTACGTAAACATTGCGGTATTTCAACCCGCAGGAGCCTCTTGTTCCTTTTCGTTTCCGATTACCGCAGAAACGCCGACAGATTAACGCAAGCTGTGGGTTGTTATATCAACAGCTCGAGTACAAAAAACCGAAGTAAAAAATTACAGCCGGAATTGCCAAGCTTTTCTGGAAACTATAGAAATATATGACGTAATGTTTAAAATAAAAAATAAAATAAAAAATAAAAATTCATTTAAGGAAATTAAATAAAAATGAGGAATGTAACTTATAAAACTGTATTC
Organism: Agriotes lineatus; assembly: GCA_940337035.1. Lineage (NCBI taxonomy): Eukaryota > Metazoa > Arthropoda > Insecta > Coleoptera > Elateridae > Agriotes > Agriotes lineatus. The sequence goes on from OW679199.1 coordinate 30,847,599, forward strand.
TATGTAGCATCGAGTGTCATAAATTGTGAAAATAACTTTTAGCATTTCTAAATTAAATATTTTTGTGAACATTTTTCATGTATCATGATTTTAATTTTATATATCATTAAAGAATAACAATCTTCCATATTTTACAACTGAAATGTAACACTTACGTATAAAATTAAAGATTATATATTGAATTTCATATGCCGTACATATGCCAAATATTAAGTTTGACAGAATAGAATAGAGAATTTGACTAATAGTAATAAGATATGCTTTTGCATTGCTAAAAATTGAATTCCCGTACCTAAAACCGCTTGTAAAACTTGTAATTAAAGCTAATTTAATATTTCTAATAATGCGGAATGGTATGAATTTCACGTGTCAAATATGTATTGATACTTCTGAAATTATTCAATTACATATAACAAATAATTATGCCATACTACAGGGCTTAGATATAATATATCCAATACGCTTATGTTTTTTCACGTGAGAAAGACAACATTTATGATGCCACAAAGATATTGTGTTTTTATAGATATTTCAAATTTTTTAAAATGTTTTAAATTGCACTTATCTTAAATGCATTTCACAACTGTAAGATTGGAATTCACGTGCTTAGGAAATAATTTAGTTAGAATTTGCCTGTAATGCATGTGACACGTCAGAGGCCAAATTTCATGTCACAAAGATATCGTAGTTAGATTAGCTGGACATTGAATGAATTATATATTACATGTTTAACATACATTTAAATATCAAATATAATATTCACATATCTCCGAGGCTTTCACATGTGAACGATTACATTTTACCTCGCCCCACGTTAGATATTAGTTATTTACAAGACATTTTGAAAGTCATAAATTCAATATGTGTCACAGTAAATGCTCCATACCATATAAATACTTTAATCGAAATTTGCTGGTCATAAATTGCCTCAATAGTAGAAGTAGGGGCACCACTAATTGGATTATGTCAAAGGTCAACTCGAATTAAATTGATTGACCTAATTAAATGACCCAATTAAATTCCTCGAATTAAACCGCGGATTAAATTGACCTAATCAAACCGCGAATTAAATTACACATATGATCCGCATTGCACATATGACCCGCGAATTAATTTTGATATGTGCTACTGATTAAATTACGCGGCGGCCATTTTTAATTTGCTTCTGGAATTACACGGCGGCCATCTTGGTTTTCTGGCGCGAATATTTAAATTAAAATTTTTTTTTCAGATTTTTTTCTAAGTTCAATTTTTTGAATTTAAATCTCCCGGGTGTCGGCCATCTTGGTTTTCTGGCGCGTATATTTGAATTTAAATTTTCAGATTTTCTTGGTTTTCTGCGCGCGCACCTCTAGCGTATTTTCAAATTTGCTAATTTAGCGCCCATTTTTGAATTTGATTACTCGCCTCGTTGACATCTGTCTCTCTCGCTGTTGTACTCTCTCGCTCGAATTTATTTAATTTAAAAAAGCTGCTCGTCACGGCTGCTGGTCGGATTTGAACCGACGAGTTTTGCATTTGTAGGCCGAGGTCTTAACCAAGTGAGCTGGCGAAGCGCTCGAGGTTTTAGGAATTAATCATAGTCACTAGCGAAGCAAGCATAATTTAATACATTTTAAATGTTATTTTCGATTGAAATTTAGTCGTCAGATCGTATCCTTTTGTAATTTTTTAAAAATTAATTGGACGTAGTTGATGTTATACTAATAAAAGAAAATGTATTTAACAAAACAGCCACATTCCGCTTGTTTTACGAGTCGTTTCCTGGAAAACATACTGCATCGTGTAATTGTATTCGCTAATTACCAAAGCGCTTTGGATTTAAAGGTTTGAACAGTGTACCACTTCGCTGTTCTGACATTACACTTTCGTATTCATATTATAATAAATTTTAAATGTTACATTCGACTGAGTTTTAGTTGCCAGATCGATTTATAAATTACAACAGCTAGTTTAAAAATTAAATGTGTTCATATTATAATAAATTTTAAATGTTATTTTCGACTGAATTTTACTCGCTAGATCGAATTATAAATTACAACAGCTAGTTTAAAAATTAAATGAGCGCAGTTTGATTCACCTAGTTTCTCTCTTAGTTTATAATAATTTCGTGTATAATATATTTTAAAATTATTTTTATAATTTGCAATATTCTCGTTGTTCCACCCTGCTGGTTAATTTACGCATTAGCTTCTAAATAGGAGTCGTTTGAATTTTGTAAATGCCTTCTAGAACGAGTAGTTTCCTGGACAAAAGCAGGCTGCATTGTTGTCGAACTCTAACGGTTTAGCCTGGGGCAATGCGTTCAATTGTACGTTTAGAAAACAAGCTGATTCATGTCAGCTTTCTCCTGTTCAAAAGCTCAGTTCCTTGAAAACGCCTGTTGTGACGTCTAAAAGTCGTTGTGTATATTGCATTGTCATTAGCGTGGAGTGGTGGGGTCCCGAGGTTGAAACTTTCCAATTTAGTGGAGAGCTAGCCCATTCTTACGTCGCTGTCCGCCTTGTAAGTGTGTTCGCTCGTGTTTTCTTTAAAAACGACCATGGAAAACTTTTCCACCCTATCCGTTTACGACATTTTAAACTGGTTCAATCGAGGCGTATTTACGAACGATCGTTTTATTCTGCTGGCACATGATATATTGTGGTATAAGTTTGCGTGTGGTGATAGTTTCATCCCTATTGATCATAGGGAAACTTTTAATAAACTGGTCAAGCGGGTAGCTGAAATACGTCAACCTGTGGTAAGTAAAATTATTGCATACACATTATTTAACCTTATAAAAAATCCAAAATGTTTTTGAAATTATGGCTATATAACTGCTCATGTTACAATCGTTATTTGCAATAATTTCGCGGTACGTTTTTCAACGTAGTGACACGATTCACATTTTAAACTCTGTTTACAGCTTCCCGGACAGGGGTCGACACCCTCAATTGTTTCGCTTCTTCCAAATGCCACATTTGCGAAGCCTGTTGTTAGCAGGGCGGTGCGAGGGGAATGCATGCCTAACGACTCCAATCTAGCACGGCCTGGAACTTCTAAAGACGCTTTTAATAAACTGGTCAAGCGGGTAGCTGAAATACGTCAACCTGTGGTAAGTAACATTATTGCATACACATTATTTAACCTTATAAAAATCCAAAATGTTTTTGAAATTATGGCTATATAACTGCTCATGTTACAATCGTTATTTGCAATAATTTCGCGGTACGTTTTTCAACGTAGTGACACGATTCACATTTTAAACTCTGTTTACAGCTTCCCGGACAGGGGTCGACACCCTCAATTGTTTCGCTTCTTCCAAATGCCACATTTGCGACGCCTGTTGTTAGCAGGGCAGTGCGAGGGGAATGCATGCCTAACGACTCCAATCTAGCACGGCCTGGAACTTCTAAAGACGCTTTTAATAAACTGGTCAAGCGGGTAGCTGAAATACGTCAACCTGTGGTAAGTAACATTATTGCATACACATTATTTAACCTTATAAAAATCCAAAATGTTTTTGAAATTATGGCTATATAACTGCTCATGTTACAATCGTTATTTGCAATAATTTCGCGGTACGTTTTTCAACGTAGTGACACGATTCACATTTTAAACTCTGTTTACAGCTTCCCGGACAGGGGTCGACACCCTCAATTGTTTCGCTTCTTCCAAATGCCACATTTGCGACGCCTGTTGTTAGCAGGGCAGTGCGAGGGGAATGCATGCCTAACGACTCCAATCTAGCACGGCCTGGAACTTCTAAAGACGTAAGAATTTTTTTTAAATATGTATTATTTTATTGATATGTTAAGTGTTACAACGAATATGTTTTAATTCGTTTATTATTACGGTCGCAGGCTCAACCACCCACGCGAAGAGGTCTTGGTGTGTCAGACCCCTTTAAATATTTCGAGTTAAAAGAAAGGACGTCCAGACAAATAAAGAAATTTAACGCAACTGCCGACCGCATTACGTTTCGGTTTAAACCGGTGGAGGAAGCTGATAGCCCTTTGGTATGGTTAGAGGTAAATTACAATCATTTTTATTGGTGTTTTAAAATTCTAATAACTTATGTATTACAGAATGCTTTCGAGGAGTTACGTCTCTACGTTCTCAGGGACGCTGACGCAGCCGATCTCGTTGGTCTGGTGTTGCAGAATCCCAACTTTCCCGAAAAACCAATAGGCCTATCATTTAGGAGAATGGATCAGGTTAACACCCCAGTAATCCTGTCGATTCTCGGCAAAATTCTCCAGAGCAATGCGAACTTCTTTGCCCAAGACGTGATGTCTCTACAAGTTGATCGAGTTCGATTACCTGTAGGTCGTGGACGCACTCGTTGGACAGGTATGAGCTTCGAAGAATTTTGCGCCAGAAAGAAAGGTGTGTTAGTTGTGATAAACAGGGGCAATAATTGTTTGGCCGCAGCTCTCGCCCTAGCTATCGCCTTTAAATGTAATGATGCACAGCTGGAAAAAATGACACTAGGTTATCCAGTTTTGCATCAAAGGGCTGCTCAGTTATGTGTGGAGAGCGGTGTTGATCTGTCGAATGGGGGTACTTATGATCACATTCAAAGATTTCAGAGCTATCTAACAAATTGTACGATAGTTGTATATAACTCCAGATCTGGCGATACAACATATTTCGAAGGGCCTCGTGCTAGCAAAAAAGTAACACTTAATTTATTATTAGAAAACGGTCACTATAATATTATTACTAGCTTGACGTCAGCGTTTAGTACATCCTACTTTTGCGAATTATGTAAATTACGCTTTAATGACAAAAAAAAACACAGGCGTTGTTTGTACACATGCCCGGCTTGTCATACAATGCCTCCATGTGCTTATATGTTTGACAAGGTAACTTGTAATTCTTGCAATAGAGATTTTAGAGGTGCTGAATGTTTGGAAAGTCATGTTAGAACCGGCTTATGTAACAAATTATACCGGTGTCTTAACTGTCTCAATAGCGTTTGGGTAGACAAAAAGAATACGCACATGTGTGGGTATAAGTTTTGCATTACGTGTCGTAAGCAGCAGCCGGTAAGGCATTTTTGTTATATGACGAAAAACGTGCAAAAAGATTTGTGTAAGAACACAAAAACTCCCATGTTTGTGTTTTATGATCTGGAATGTCGTCAAGAGAAACCCATATTGAATTCAATAAATAAATTCAGTCACGAGCCCAATTTATGTGTCGCGTTCCAGGTATGTTTTAACTGCATGCAAAATGAGAACATTAATCAAAATTGCACCACTTGTGGTACGCGCCTTCACGTTTTTTGGGAAAATCCTGTTCAGGCGTTTTTAACTTATACGTCAAAGCTAGCCATCAAATTTAAAGTCACAGCCATCGCCCATAATATGCGCGGATATGATGGGTGTTTTAACTACACCGATATCTTTACCAGCAAGTAGTTTTCACAATGGCGTTTTTGCATGCGCAGTCTTGTGAGTGTGTTAAATCAGAGTTAGATTTATTCGCTCTGCCCGCAACTCAAACCAGTATCGAAAATGGACAATGGATTTTTTACAAACCGCTTTCCTCGCTTAATGACGATGCACCGATTGAATTTATTGTGCCTGGAAACGGTAACGATTATATCGATTTAAGTCAGACCATGTTATACATTACTGCTAAAATTGTTAAACAAGATGATACACCATTAACCGACAAAGAGGTTGTAGGCCCTGTTAATAATTGGATGCACTCTATGTTTAATCAAGTTGAGGTGTATTTGAATCAGAAGCTTGTGAGTCCGCCAAACAATACATACGCATACCGTTCATACATTGAAACACTGCTGAATTACGGCAATGGTGCTAAATCAACCCATTTAACATGCACACTATGGTACAACGACACAGCCAATAACATGGATGACATCACTACGCATAATGAAGGATTTGTAAAGCGGAAATTTTTTACTGCTGCAAGTAAGCAAGTCGAAATGATGGGACATGTGCATTCCGATTTATTCAATCAAGAAAAATTTCTTATAAACGGAGTTGAAATGAAAGTCAAATTTATCAGATCCCGAGATTCGTTCAATTTAATGGCAGACGAAGGATCTACATTCAAAGTGAAAATTAGTGATGCCAGCTTACTAGTGAGAAAAATGAAAATAAACCCGTCTATTTTACTAGCGCATACCAAAGCTTTGGCGACTGCGCCTGCTAAATACCCCATTACAAGATCCGATGTTAAAGTGTTAACTATTCCGGCTGGTGTGCAAAGAAAATCTTTAGATAATATTTTTCTGGGGCAATTACCAAAACGATGCATTGTAGGTTTTGTATCGAATAAAGCATTTAACGGCCATTATGCAGCAAACCCTTTCAATTTTAATAACTACAAAATCAATTATTTCTCCCTATACATCGACGGTCAACAAATTCCTTCAAAACCTCTACAGCCTGATTTTTCTAAGAATGGCATGTACGTTCAAGCATATCACACACTATTCTCGGGTAGCGGTATACACTTCCTCAATGAAGGCAACGCTATAAAACGTGAAGATTACCCTTATGGCTACTGTCTATTTGCTTTTGATTTAACCCCCGATCTGGCTGCAAATGCAACAACACACTGGAACCTTCTTAAAAATGGCGCTCTACGTTTAGAGGTGGGTTTTCAAAACGCGTTAGAAGAAACTATTAATTGTCTAGTTTATGCAGAGTTCGATAACGTCGTAGAAATTGACAAACACAGAAATGTACTGGTGGATTTTAGTAGTTAAAAACCAACAACAGTTTTTTAAAATTTAGTCATGCTCAAACATTTCGTCAGTATGGACAGTGCCTTCGTAGATCTGCAAGGGTTCCGTGGTGATAAGAAACAGTTTATTCCGAAAGAAGTGGCTGTTATTTCAGCAGATGGCAACCAGTTAGCAATTTTCGTTTTAAAACCTCCTGCAAAATATGACACTCTGCCCTATTTCGTTAAAAAAAGCATAAACTATCTGGAGCAAAGACATCACGGTCTAACCTGGGATTCTGGTACTATACATTTTGATGAATTTGAAGCAGAGCTAGCACGAGTTCTCAAAAAATTTGAAAAAGTGTACGTTAAGGGCCAAGAAAAGAAGGAGGTTCTAAGTTTTCTGAATAAAATCGTCGTAAATTTGGAGGATCTCGAGTGCCCGTCTTTAAAAGTTCTGCGAAAAACTACTGCTGCCGTACGTTGCCTCAATCACAACATCCGTTCGCCTGTATGTGCATTGGAAAACATACTAATTTTATCCGACTGGTGGCGCAATGAATACACTGGAAGTTCAGAAAATATTGCAAACAATCCCGAGTCTGTTGAATGTGAAACGCTATGTTTTTGCTTCTGATCAACTCCCTACAAGAATTGCAAGACCTGTGGCAATCATCGTCAACACAGATCCAGCAAACCGACCTGGACAACATTGGAATGCAGTGTATATAGACCAATATGGATATGGGGAATACTTTGATTCATACGGCCGCCCTCCAAGCGGTTATCATTTAAAATTTTTACAACAAAATTCAATCAGCTGGTCTCATAATCCAAAAATTTTGCAAGATTTTAGCTCTAACGTTTGCGGCATATACTGCTTAATGTATTTATATTTTAGAATAAATAATGTATCTATGTCAGACTTTGTCAATATGTTTACTGATAATTTAGTTTGTAACGATAATTATGTAAAAGCTCTTTATACTCAGTACTTTATTTTAATCAACCTAGTTAATGTTATTTAGTTTTGAAAATAAAAACACATACTTGTAATAAACACATATATATTTATTATTGCACACAATATTTAATAAAATGTATTATACAACAGTGACCTATTTTATTTTCTAAAATCACAATTCGTGTACAAGTATTTCAAGAACATTTCAAATTGAAAAAATGTTAATACAATGATAGTAGCAAGTACTAAAAATTACATTTTTCATTACAAACAGTTTTATAATAACGAAATTATGTGAAAATCGGGTTACAATTATTTTTGAAAATAACAAGAAAAAAAAATGTAATTTGAAGTATACATATATAATAATAGTATTTCATACGCTATAAATACAAGATTAAACGCACAATAATAAACACTGCATAAAAAAAAATGACTACATTGGTAATAGCAAGTAAGTATATTATTTATTTTAAACCCCATATGTCAATGTATCGTTTGAAGTACATAATAATATTTTCATACTATACACAAAAATGAGTACTACATAAAATAAAAATAAATATATACATATATATATATATAAAACACAATAAGCACCACATAAAATTTAAAAAAATACGACTGCAATGGTAAAAGTAAGTAAGTATATTATTTATTTATTTAAATCCATATGGCAATGTATCATAGGAATTTGCAACTCGCCGGCGTTTGTTATAATTTACTTTATAAATTTTTCGCTCGGGCCTGGATATAACCTCGTACGCAGATGTTCTAACTATTTTTCTATCGCTATTTACATATAGTGACGCATTTGCATCACCACCACATACCATGTCTTTCATGGATTCAAAATTAATAATTTCTGAATTTTTAAAATTTAATGTAATACCTTTTACTTTACATATCGTGCTATAACGTTTGTTAGATGGCGAATAAACTTTAAAACTATAATTTTTTGGGCCTCCACTGACAAACTCTGTAATGTAGCTATCAACCCCATACTGCTGAAGTTCGTCAGTCATTTGACCTAGAAAGTCACCCGTTTCAGGCTTCCATTGGCCAGGTCGGTGGACGTAGATAGCACTATCAGTGTCGAAATACAAAACACGATCCCCTAATTTCTCCAAATATTTATACAGCTCTAATCGCGCATGGGCTGTCGTATATGCGGCAATAGCAACGTTTACTGTTGGCGTGGACTTAATGCTATCAGCGTGATTGCACCAGTTCACAACAATGACTTCATCATCAATAGGTATAAATGAATGCACTTCCACGTTCGCATCTGTCAATAATTTAAAAAACTCTCCGGGATTTGTTATAATACTCGACTGCATTAAGTTTTCCCTTTGACCAAATTTTCCCCAGAAACTGTTTAGCATTAATTTTGCTAAATATCTCAACCCCTGATTGTTACGAATTTTATCCTTATCTAAACGTATCCCCTCCTTTTGAAGATAAGAATATATATAATTTTCTTTTTCTAGGTCTGACGTGCATGAGTTAGGCCAACCTGAGCATTCTTGCTTCATTTTAAGGAAATTATCTACATACCCGCTAAAAAGTCCCCCTGTTTTTGCACCCTCGTCATATTGTATTACCTCGTACTCCCAAATCTCGTGTATTTTTAAAATTTTATAATTTAAAGATGTTGCTTTACGCAGCTCGTCTGCAACGTAGGTTCCAACAAAACTACGTTCTGATGGAGCATGATTGCAAACACCCTGATATAAATTTTCAGCACAACTACGGCATAAAATAAACATGAGCTTATTGTGAAGTCTGCATGGTAGTACGGGGTGGTACAAGTCGGAGGGTGGTAAAACAGTACATTTAATTAGCCCTTCGACAGTGTCCATTTGTAATTGTGAACACTCATCATGCCCTACATGTATTTTCGGATGACCGACGGGATATTTACAATATTTATTGACGTACGGGTATAAAGAAGTTATATCGCTGTAATAAATTTTTTCGTCGTCTTGGCATCTGTAATGCAGTTTAATGGCATTAGTACGCCCTCCGAAAAACGCATCTCGGGGGTCCAAAGGCTCCTGTTTTAAAATGTCGATATTATCAACGAAATGTTTGGCTTCGGGGTTAGTTTTTAAAATGTTTTTAAAATGACATTCAGGCATTTGAATTAACTCAAAACCGCTATCTCGAATTCGCTGTGCGCGAGCCTCTGTATGTTCCCTACGCAAGAACATTGCCTCAGTTTTATTCTCGCCGTCAAAATTTGTGACTTGCTGTGGATAGCAACTTTCACAGCCATGCCAATAACACCCTAGAAATTCATAAACGGTATTGTTTTCGGCACAATAACCATCCACCAGAATTCCTTGCGGTGTTCTAAATTCGCGCGCTTTACCACTGTGCTGAATTGAAATTCGCAAACTATGTTCCTCCCACATTAGCCACTTTATTGCGATACACGACTGTTTGTCAGCTAACCTATAACCACCCGCGGGGATGATCCCTATGGTGTCATTGTTTAAATACCGCCTTCTAAACACGAGATTGCAGGCGCTCGCGATAGTGACTGCCTCCTGAAAGGGATCTACCGAATTTTCCTCCTTGAACATTCGCCAAAACCTTATACACGCTTTAAACAAAATATGTACATCTAAAATGCAGTATTTCAAAATTTCCTCTTTCATGTTGAAAATTGTGCCATTTTGTACGTTTTCGGTATACCAACTTAAAAAGGAAGTGCGCCCTTCGGGGGTCATTTCATCGGGAGAATAAAAGCTCCTGTCAGGCATATTTCCCACATAATTTTCATTGTCTGCTTTGTTAAACAAATATGGGAAATACCCCTTACTTTCGGGGAAATCAAATGTCTTAGGTAATTTCGATAAAGGTAAAGGTATAAAATTTAGGGAATCTATAAATCGGACCTGATTACAAATGATAGCCATAATTTTAGTGCCCGTAGTTATTAGTTTCGGCTCCCACGCAGTTCTATTTTTAATTATCTGTTGTAAAACAAAACACCCATCATATCCGCGCATATTATGGGCGATGGCTGTGACTTTAAATTTGATGGCTAGCTTTGACGTATAAGTTAAAAACGCCTGAACAGGATTTTCCCAAAAAACGTGAAGGCGCGTACCACAAGTGGTGCAATTTTGATTAATGTTCTCATTTTGCATGCAGTTAAAACATACCTGGAACGCGACACATAAATTGGGCTCGTGACTGAATTTATTTATTGAATTCAATATGGGTTTCTCTTGACGACATTCCAGATCATAAAACACAAACATGGGAGTTTTTGTGTTCTTACACAAATCTTTTTGCACGTTTTTCGTCATATAACAAAAATGCCTTACCGGCTGCTGCTTACGACACGTAATGCAAAACTTATACCCACACATGTGCGTATTCTTTTTGTCTACCCAAACGCTATTGAGACAGTTAAGACACCGGTATAATTTGTTACATAAGCCGGTTCTAACATGACTTTCCAAACATTCAGCACCTCTAAAATCTCTATTGCAAGAATTACAAGTTACCTTGTCAAACATATAAGCACATGGAGGCATTGTATGACAAGCCGGGCATGTGTACAAACAACGCCTGTGTTTTTTTTTGTCATTAAAGCGTAATTTACATAATTCGCAAAAGTAGGATGTACTAAACGCTGACGTCAAGCTAGTAATAATATTATAGTGACCGTTTTCTAATAATAAATTAAGTGTTACTTTTTTGCTAGCACGAGGCCCTTCGAAATATGTTGTATCGCCAGATCTGGAGTTATATACAACTATCGTACAATTTGTTAGATAGCTCTGAAATCTTTGAATGTGATCATAAGTACCCCCATTCGACAGATCAACACCGCTCTCCACACATAACTGAGCAGCCCTTTGATGCAAAACTGGATAACCTAGTGTCATTTTTTCCAGCTGTGCATCATTACATTTAAAGGCGATAGCTAGGGCGAGAGCTGCGGCCAAACAATTATTGCCCCTGTTTATCACAACTAACACACCTTTCTTTCTGGCGCAAAATTCTTCGAAGCTCATACCTGTCCAACGAGTGCGTCCACGACCTACAGGTAATCGAACTCGATCAACTTGTAGAGACATCACGTCTTGGGCAAAGAAGTTCGCATTGCTCTGGAGAATTTTGCCGAGAATCGACAGGATTACTGGGGTGTTAACCTGATCCATTCTCCTAAATGATAGGCCTATTGGTTTTTCGGGAAAGTTGGGATTCTGCAACACCAGACCAACGAGATCGGCTGCGTCAGCGTCCCTGAGAACGTAGAGACGTAACTCCTCGAAAGCATTCTGTAATACATAAGTTATTAGAATTTTAAAACACCAATAAAAATGATTGTAATTTACCTCTAACCATACCAAAGGGCTATCAGCTTCCTCCACCGGTTTAAACCGAAACGTAATGCGGTCGGCAGTTGCGTTAAATTTCTTTATTTGTCTGGACGTCCTTTCTTTTAACTCGAAATATTTAAAGGGGTCTGACACACCAAGACCTCTTCGCGTGGGTGGTTGAGCCTGCGACCGTAATAATAAACGAATTAAAACATATTCGTTGTAACACTTAACATATCAATAAAATAATACATATTTAAAAAAAATTCTTACGTCTTTAGAAGTTCCAGGCCGTGCTAGATTGGAGTCGTTAGGCATGCATTCCCCTCGCACTGCCCTGCTAACAACAGGCGTCGCAAATGTGGCATTTGGAAGAAGCGAAACAATTGAGGGTGTCGACCCCTGTCCGGGAAGCTGTAAACAGAGTTTAAAATGTGAATCGTGTCACTACGTTGAAAAACGTACCGCGAAATTATTGCAAATAACGATTGTAACATGAGCAGTTATATAGCCATAATTTCAAAAACATTTTGGATTTTTATAAGGTTAAATAATGTGTATGCAATAATGTTACTTACCACAGGTTGACGTATTTCAGCTACCCGCTTGACCAGTTTATTAAAAGCGTCTTTAGAAGTTCCAGGCCGTGCTAGATTGGAGTCGTTAGGCATGCATTCCCCTCGCACTGCCCTGCTAACAACAGGCGTCGCAAATGTGGCATTTGGAAGAAGCGAAACAATTGAGGGTGTCGACCCCTGTCCGGGAAGCTGTAAACAGAGTTTAAAATGTGAATCGTGTCACTACGTTGAAAAACGTACCGCGAAATTATTGCAAATAACGATTGTAACATGAGCAGTTATATAGCCATAATTTCAAAAACATTTTGGATTTTTATAAGGTTAAATAATGTGTATGCAATAATGTTACTTACCACAGGTTGACGTATTTCAGCTACCCGCTTGACCAGTTTATTAAAAGCGTCTTTAGAAGTTCCAGGCCGTGCTAGATTGGAGTCGTTAGGCATGCATTCCCCTCGCACCGCCCTGCTAACAACAGGCTTCGCAAATGTGGCATTTGGAAGAAGCGAAACAATTGAGGGTGTCGACCCCTGTCCGGGAAGCTGTAAACAGAGTTTAAAATGTGAATCGTGTCACTACGTTGAAAAACGTACCGCGAAATTATTGCAAATAACGATTGTAACATGAGCAGTTATATAGCCATAATTTCAAAAACATTTTGGATTTTTTATAAGGTTAAATAATGTGTATGCAATAATTTTACTTACCACAGGTTGACGTATTTCAGCTACCCGCTTGACCAGTTTATTAAAAGTTTCCCTATGATCAATAGGGATGAAACTATCACCACACGCAAACTTATACCACAATATATCATGTGCCAGCAGAATAAAACGATCGTTCGTAAATACGCCTCGATTGAACCAGTTTAAAATGTCGTAAACGGATAGGGTGGAAAAGTTTTCCATGGTCGTTTTTAAAGAAAACACGAGCGAACACACTTACAAGGCGGACAGCGACGTAAGAATGGGCTAGCTCTCCACTAAATTGGAAAGTTTCAACCTCGGGACCCCACCACTCCACGCTAATGACAATGCAATATACACAACGACTTTTAGACGTCACAACAGGCGTTTTCAAGGAACTGAGCTTTTGAACAGGAGAAAGCTGACATGAATCAGCTTGTTTTCTAAACGTACAATTGAACGCATTGCCCCAGGCTAAACCGTTAGAGTTCGACAACAATGCAGCCTGCTTTTGTCCAGGAAACTACTCGTTCTAGAAGGCATTTACAAAATTCAAACGACTCCTATTTAGAAGCTAATGCGTAAATTAACCAGCAGGGTGGAACAACGAGAATATTGCAAATTATAAAAATAATTTTAAAATATATTATACACGAAATTATTATAAACTAAGAGAGAAACTAGGTGAATCAAACTGCGCTCATTTAATTTTTAAACTAGCTGTTGTAATTTATAATTCGATCTAGCGAGTAAAATTCAGTCGAAAATAACATTTAAAATTTATTATAATATGAACACATTTAATTTTTAAACTAGCTGTTGTAATTTATAAATCGATCTGGCAACTAAAACTCAGTCGAATGTAACATTTAAAATTTATTATAATATGAATACGAAAGTGTAATGTCAGAACAGCGAAGTGGTACACTGTTCAAACCTTTAAATCCAAAGCGCTTTGGTAATTAGCGAATACAATTACACGATGCAGTATGTTTTCCAGGAAACGACTCGTAAAACAAGCGGAATGTGGCTGTTTTGTTAAATACATTTTCTTTTATTAGTATAACATCAACTACGTCCAATTAATTTTTAAAAAATTACAAAAGGATACGATCTGACGACTAAATTTCAATCGAAAATAACATTTAAAATGTATTAAATTATGCTTGCTTCGCTAGTGACTATGATTAATTCCTAAAACCTCGAGCGCTTCGCCAGCTCACTTGGTTAAGACCTCGGCCTACAAATGCAAAACTCGTCGGTTCAAATCCGACCAGCAGCCGTGACGAGCAGCTTTTTTAAATTAAATAAATTCGAGCGAGAGAGTACAACAGCGAGAGAGACAGATGTCAACGAGGCGAGTAATCAAATTCAAAAATGGGCGCTAAATTAGCAAATTTGAAAATACGCTAGAGGTGCGCGCGCAGAAAACCAAGAAAATCTGAAAATTTAAATTCAAATATACGCGCCAGAAAACCAAGATGGCCGACACCCGGGAGATTTAAATTCAAAAAATTGAACTTAGAAAAAAATCTGAAAAAAAAATTTTAATTTAAATATTCGCGCCAGAAAACCAAGATGGCCGCCGTGTAATTCCAGAAGCAAATTAAAAATGGCCGCCGCGTAATTTAATCAGTAGCACATATCAAAATTAATTCGCGGGTCATATGTGCAATGCGGATCATATGTGTAATTTAATTCGCGGTTTGATTAGGTCAATTTAATCCGCGGTTTAATTCGAGGAATTTAATTGGGTCATTTAATTAGGTCAATCAATTTAATTCGAGTTGACCTTTGACATAATCCAATTAGTGGTGCCCCTACTTCTACTCTCAATCTAAAACTAAATTGGATTCTACTGCTTCTGAACTCATTTTCCCACTAAAAGATGAAGATTCGTATACCATGAATAAAGTATGGCTGGATATCGATAATATATTATCAACGACATATATAAAATTTCAATGATTATAAATTCATTTTACAATTGTACGACTAAATTTCATAAGGATATTTTCGTTCGAATTCAATTCTTTCATAGATTAGAACCAGAAAAACACCTCGAATAAGTATATTAAAACAAATAGAAACTTAATTTCACTGATTATGAATGAATTTCACAAACGGGACGATAAATTTCAAGGACCACCAAGATATATTATAATAGATGTCACAGATTGGATTAAAGATACTTATACTTAAATTTATTCTTTCATGAATAAGCACGAGAATTTATAAAAAAAAACTTAATTGCACAGATTATGAATACATTTCACAAGTGTAACGGTAAATTTCAAGGATAACATATCGTAGATATACTAGATATGGCAAATTGGATCAAAAATATACTCCAAATTAAGTTTCACTCATTTCACACTGTCCACAAGTATGAGTGCATAATACGGACTATTGAACTATTTTCATTTGAATTCACGTATGACATAAGGAAAATATATTTTAAGTGTTATAATAATTAACATTTCACTTGTCATTTTATGTCACTGATTATGAATGCATTTCGCTAGTGCACCACAGTTTGGCTTAAATACAGATTACAAAT
The DNA here is from genome assembly GCA_940337035.1 of Agriotes lineatus. Lineage (NCBI taxonomy): Eukaryota > Metazoa > Arthropoda > Insecta > Coleoptera > Elateridae > Agriotes > Agriotes lineatus. The sequence continues at coordinate 30,863,420 of OW679199.1, forward strand.
TAAATTTCACTTATCTTAAATACCGTCCACAAGTGTTTGCATAATACGTACTATAGAACTATTTTAATTTGCATTAACATATGACATAAGCAAAATATATTTTAAATGTTATAAATAACGTAAGTTGCTGCCAAATAAATACCTAAAATATATTTAAAAATCAGGAATTTAATTTCACTGACCATTTCACGAATGTCTATGCATAGTACGTACTATAGACCTATTTTAATTTAAAGTCACTTATGGCATAAGGAAAATATACTTTACGTGATACAAACATTTCACGTGCCATAATGCATTTCACAAGTGTATGACTAAATTCCATAGGGAGATATTAGTTACAATTTGTTCTTTAATAGATTGGCTATGAGATGAATACCTACATTTGAAAAACAGGGAGAAAAACCACAGGTTGAATTAAAAAGAAATTCCAAATTAAATATTCCGATCGCGAATGCAGTTCGCAAGTGTGGATGCATAGTACAGGCTATAGAACCATTTTGATTTCTATTTGACTTATGATTATGACATAAGTAAAATATTTTTGAAGTGGCCTCAAGAACATTTGTCGTGCTATAAAAAATTGCACAATGTCTATGACTAAATTTGGTAAGAATATTTCAGTTCATATTTGTCTTCTCATATACTGGCTACGAGATAAATACCTAAAATATATTTAAGAAATCAGAAACTTAATTTCACTGACGATGAATGCCTTTCACGAGTGCAACGAGTGTGGGTGCATAGTACATACTATAAAACCATTTAGGTTGAATTCACTTATGACATAAGGAAAATAAATTTTAGGAATCATAAAAAACGTTTCATGTGCCATAATGGATTTTATAAGTATGTATGACTGAATTTCATATTTTAGCTCAGATTTATTCGGTCATATATTACCTACGAAATTAATATCTAAAATATATTTCAAAAATCAGAAACTTAATTTCACTGATTATGAATGCATTTCACAAGTGCAACCATAAATTTCATGCTTTATGCACCTCAATGGTATTATAGGTGTCACAGGTTAGACATATTCTAAATTAAATGTCACTGATGGTAAATACAGTTCACAAGTGTGAGTGCATAGTATGTTCTATAGAAGCATTTCTACTTGAATTCACGTATGACATAAGGAAATTATATTTTAAGTGTCATAAAGAACATTTTACTGGCGCAAGTGTGTATTACTACAATTCGGATTCGTATATTAGCTACGAGATAAATGCTTAATATGCATTTAAAAAAAATGAAACTTAAATTCACTGATTATTTTCAATTAATTTCATATGAGCAACAATACGTTTCATGCGCCACAACGGTATTACAGATGTCATAATTCGGATGAAAAACATAGTGAATACAGTTCATAAATGTGAATTAATTTATGACACAAAAATATATTTTTAGTGACACCCGGTATAACCTTCGTACGTGTCGGACGTATCGTGAACGCTCCGTGCTAAAAGTCCGAATTTTCGCGATAAATAGTGAATAATTTTCGTTTCTACAACAAAGTGCAAAAAAATGTCTTGTAATTCTTGTGCGAAAGTTATAACAAAGAAGGACCCTGGTCTTCAATGTGCAGGGTTTTGCGGTCGTTCTTATCATGCAAACTCAACCTGTTCCGATGTTAACAAAAATCAGCTGAGCGTTATCAACAGCCTACCTGGTGGAAGATGGGCATGTGAATCTTGTCGAAATTCTACAAAGGCTCGCACGAGATCCAACTTCGATGCAGCTCCCGCTGGAAATTCGCATCCAGGTGGCAATTTGGATGATGGTAATGGGTATGTACACGATGAGACGACCAGCTTAATTCAATCAATTAAAGAAGAAATATCATTGCTACGCGATTCGGTCGATTTTTGCTCAAATAAAATTTCTGATTTTGAGCAAAAACTACTGAAACTGGACAATTACTTCAAGGAAACTGAAAGACTCAAATCTGAAAATATCAAATTAAAAACAGACATCGGGGTACTAAATAACAAAATTCAAAATTGGAAAACTACAGTCGCGCAAAAAACATAGAAATTCAGGATGTGCCCGACAAACCCAATGAAAATCTTGTGAATATAGTCAAACATATTGGGAATTTCCTAAACTTAAAAACCGAGGATTCTATGATAGACACAATTTATAGGGTTCCCACTAAAATGGAAAACAAACCAAAAAATATAATTGTAAGATTCTTATCTAAGTTGGACAGAGATAGATTTTTGGCTGCTGCTAAAAGTGCTCGCAAAAGCGACGAAAATAAGAAGGGATTTAGAATCGATGGTATTTCACAAAGATTTTTTGTAAATGAACATGTTTCGGCAGAAATTAAACAATTGTACAAGCTAACCCGCGACGAATGTAAACAAAAAGGCTATAAATTTTCTTGGATTCAAAATGGAAACATATTAGTAAGAAAATCAGACAATTCAAAAATAATGCAAATAAATAATGTGGAGGATTTAAATAAGATATAGTTACTTCATATATATAGTTATACACAGTAACCTTCTAAATCGCCAACACTTGTAATCAATGGCTCTAAGTGTTCTATATCAAAATGTGCGTGGATTGCGCACTAAACTGTATGAATTTAAACAAAATATATCAATAAATAATCCCGACATTCTATGTATTACTGAATCTTGGTTAAATCATAATATTTTTGATTGTGAGGTCGTCGATCTAAATCAATACGTATTATTTCGCCGCGACCGAAATACCTCTGTGAGCGATAAAAGCGATGGTGGTGGTTCCATGATTGCTGTAAAAAGTCATTTGAATCCTGTAATTGTACCTGAGTTCCAATCTGATGCTGAAGATGTATGGATATCAATCTCGTTTAATAAAATTAAAGTTTATGTGTGTTGTGTGTATCTCCCGCCTGGGGATAGTGTTGCCGTCGCAAGTTTTGTGTCGAAGTTAAGTGATCTGCCTGTCTATAAAGAAGATATATTCTTAATCTGTGGCGATTTTAATTGTAGTACCGTTCAGTGGATATATACAGATAATAATAAGTACCTTGAGCCCTTCAACGTAGAACTTAGACACTCAAATGTAATAGATACCTTGTCGGTCTTAAATTTAATGCAATTCAACTATATTAAAAACTTAAATAATCGAACGCTTGATCTTATTTTATGTAATCAACCCATAATTGAGCATTTAATGCAGTGTCTTGATCCTCCTGTAAAGGAAGATCCACAGCACCCAACCGTAGAATTCATTTTCGAGCTGCCCTCGCATAAAAATCTACTCCCTAATCTCGACCAATGCTTTTACAACTTTAAAAAAGCGAACTACGCATCAATAAATTCCGAATTGCGAGCTATCAGCTGGTCTTACACATTTAAAAATCAAAGTCTATCAAGCAATATTAATAGTTTTTATAAACATATTAATTCTATAGTCAACAAATACGTCCCAAAATTTTACAAAAATAATAAGTTTCCTCATTATTATTCGAACAATACCATAAAAGTAATTAAAGATAAAAACAAAGCACATAAAAAGTGGTTAACTTATAAAAATCTAAATGATTACAACCTGTTTAGATCTCTCAGAAGTCGCTCGAAAAATCTCATAAAAAACGATTTCAACCGTTTTATTGAATCAATGGAAAATGGAATTACAGCAAATGCTAATAAGTTTTGGAGCTTCTCTTCGATTAAAAAACTGAATATAAGTAGAATTCCATCAGAGGTTCAGTTCGAAAATAATATTGCTCTGGGGGGGAAAAATATTAGTAATATGTTTGCATCTTATTTTAGGAGTGTTTTTGAACCTGAACGGTTCAATTTTAGTCATACCTCTCTACCAAACTCTATAAATAACTCTAATTTAAATTTTATCCAGCTAAGCGAAAGTGAAGTATTAAATTGTCTCTTAGAATTAGATCTAAAAAAAGGAGCAGGTCCCGATAAGCTACCATCCATATTCTTTAAAAAATGCGCATTGACAATTTGCGTTCCTTTAACAATTATTTTTAACCAATCCTTAGAACTTGGAGTTTTTCCCGAAAAATGGAAAATATCATCTATCTCACCAATTTTCAAAAGTGGTCAAAAAAAACTAATTAAAAACTATAGGCCTATTAGCAAACTATCAGTTGTTGGGAAAGTTTTTGAAAAAATAATTTATAAATATTTATTTGCACTAGTTAAAAATATAATAATTAATGAACAACATGGGTTTTTTAAAGGTCGTTCTTTAGACTCTAATTTAATTACTTATACTGAATTTTTACATACCAGTTTAGATAATCAGATACAGGTCGACGCGATCTATACCGACTTCAGCAAGGCCTTTGATAAAATCAGTCACAATATTTTACTGTCTCGTCTTGCTGAGGTCGGCGTAGGTGGTATTCTCCTGAGATGGATTGAGTCCTACATCAAAAATAGATCCCAGTTTGTATTCGTACATGGTTTTGAATCGGACAGCTACTCAGTAAGTTCTGGTGTGCCACAGGGGTCCCACCTGGGGCCGTTGTTTTTTATTATATATATCAACAACATAAGGTCTTGTTTTAAAAACTCCCAGTTCTTATTGTATGCTGACGATTTAAAAATATTTAAAGAAATTAAATGTACCAATGATACTGTCAGTCTACAAGCCGATTTAAATCGAGTTGTAGAATTCTGTGAGAACAGTGGCCTTTTTCTTAATCTCGATAAATGCTGTTCTATGACATTTACTAGAAATTTACAACCTATCGATTATACGTACCATATAAACAACGCAAATCTTACCACTGTAAATGAAATTCGCGATTTAGGTATAATTTTCGACAAAAAGTTAACTTTCGGAAGGCATATCGACTATCTGGTTAATACCAGCTCCAGGATGTTGGGTTATATATTTAGAAAATGTAAACCTTTTCAAACAACGAAACCAGTTGTTAATGTGTATAATGCTTTTGTGCTAAGTAGATTAAATTTCGGTAGTGTAATTTGGTCTCCTAGATATATAACATACATCAGCAGGTTGAATAATATTCAAAATAAATTTATATCATACTTGCATTTTAAAAATAATATTGGCAATCGCTCCAGCCTTCTAAGTTTGGTGGACAGACGAACTATGAGCGATGTTATAATGTTTTATAAAATTATCAATGGTGTTACTCAAAGTCCGGATTTAATATCTCAAATACTTTTAAGTGTACCTCAAAGAGACTTGCGAAATTTTGAATTATTTTATTTGCCATTTCGAAGAACTAACTGTTCCCAAAACTCTCCGCTTTGTAGAATTGTAAGGAATGCCAACCACTTTGGTAACACCATTGATTTTTACAATGTATCATTGAACTCCTTAAAATATAAATTAAAATCACATTTTTTGTCTTGTAATTAATTGTTGTTTTGTATTTGTATTTGTGCTTAATATATAAATGTTTTATTTCTGAATGTAATATATTTGTAGTACGTCCTTAAAAATGTATTTTGTGGATGCTCATGTGGACTTCGGTCTGTTGCATCCCTGTGTTATCTAATAAATAAATAAAATAAAAAATAAAATAAACTAACATTTTACGTGCCATAATGCATTTCACAAGTGTATGACTAAATTGCATAAGGATATTTTAGTTAAAGTTATTTTTTTCATAAATTGGCTGCGAGATAGATGCTAAACCATTACTTACAATTGAAAACTGAGTTGCATTAATTATGAATGCATTTCAGAAGTGTAACGATGAATGTCGTCCACCACAAAGGTATTACAGATGTCACAGCTTGGAACAAATACATATTCCAAATTAAATTTCACTGATCGTGAATACAATTCAGTGTGGGAGGAATTCTAATTGCAATTCACTTATGACATAAGGAAAATATATTCCAAGTGTTATAAATAACATTTCATATGCCATAGTAGGGTTCGTAAGTGTATATGATGTATATCATAAGCCATAAGAATATATTAGTTACTAATAAATATTAGTTCAAATTTGTTCTTTGATAGATTCGCTACGAGATACCTAACATTTATTTAGAGTTTCACTGATTATGAAAGCATTTCTCAAGTGCGACGATAAATTTCATGCACCAAAAAGGTATTATAGGTGTCACAGCTTGGATCACAAACATATTTCAAATTAAATTTCACTCATTGTGAGTACAGTTCACAAGTGTGAGAGGATATTTTATGCTCAAATTACATGAAAACATTGTACGTGAAATAAGTAACATTTTACCTGATCTAATGCATTACACAAATGTATTACTAAATTACACAACGATATTTTACTTCAAAGTTGTTTTTTTTCATAGATTGGTTACGAGATAGATATCTAATACTTATTTAAAAATCAGAATTTTTTTTTACTGATTATGAATGTATTTCACAAGTGCAATGATACCTTTGCTACACTATAAAAGTATTATAGATGGCACACGTGGGATCAAAACAATGTTCTAATTAAATGTTGATGATTGTGAATCCATTTCACAAGTGTAGTTGCATATTAAGTACCATACAAATATTTTAGTTTTAATTAGCTTATGCTGTAACTAAAATGTATCTCAAGTGCCAGTAATTACACTTCACGTGCCATCACTGCGTTTGACAACTACGAGAGTAAATTTCACATACCAAGAAGATACTTGAATACTAGCAGAGTACCCGCCCTTTGCGGGGCTTTAAAAACGTTCAAAATGTGTACCTCTTTGTTGCAGTACGTGGTAGGAACTCAGACTATCACATAGCAATCTGCAGTAGTAACGGCGATCTTTAGTAAAATAAATCTACCGGTATAACACCTATGTGGGGTAAATTCCGAAAATCCTGAAAATTGTTTGAACCAATCTGTAGAACGAAATGGTTTGCCGAATTTTAGCTTCTTATCTGCAGTAGTTTCCGCTTTGAAGTGACCTGTAGAAAAGCACATCTACACCATGTATACCTTTGGGGAGTGCCGTTCTCGAGCGTATGCAAATAAATATTTGAAATTTATGGTTTTAAAAATATAAAAACTTTTCAAGAATTAATAGTAAGTATAGTGTTGGGTAATCTATAGGGTGAAAACTTCAATATAAAAAGAACATGTAGAACTGGCAGATGAAGTGGAACAAAAATCACCCCTGTCCTTTAAATATCTGTATTGATTACATACCTAAAATATATTTGAAATTTTAGATATTTTAATTTGCCCACTGTATATGCATTTCATATGCATAGGAATAAATTTATATGCCATAAGTATATTTTGGTATAAATTTTCTTATAATAGATCCAATGTACGATATTTGAGATATATTTTAAATGTCATTAATTAAATTTCACACGTCTTATACATATACTTTTTATACCTAAGAAACCAAATTTCATATACCACAAAGATATTATAGTTTGATTGCAATGGTCATAGATTGAATATCAGCAATTTTGAGTTCAGAAGGGTTACCTTCAGAGTTTCAGTCATAATTAATGTTTGGAATGGCAAATGCAGCTTGAATTATGTAGCTGACAGGGTTGAGTTGAATAACGTCAAAGAATGATATGAATTTTAAAATAATACAAGATGTTTTGTGAAGTACAGAAATTGTATGAGCGTTATAAGTATTAAAGGTTTATAAGGCACAAACGGCAAGGTAACGGAAAGGTGAAGCAAAGCAGTACGAGGATGTTAAGATTGCAAAAAGCAATAAGGCAACCTATCGAAAGAGACAGTTGATACAGTGCTAAATAAGCTCATTTGATTAAGTGCAATTAAAACTAACTGAATTAAAAGGAGAGCAAAGCGCTACGTGAACAATTTAAAAGAAAAATATTTTTTAGTATTTAAGCAAGAACATTCTTTCAAAACTATAGTCCATAAGTCAACAAGTAAATCAAACCTTATTTCTTATAAACAAATATAAATCGTTATCGCTAAGAAACGAGAATGTCAATTGTTTAACATAAAAAAGAAGCTTGTAACATTTAGGCTGTGTGCAAGTTGAGCTCCCAGTTATTTACAAAACTGTTAATAAAGAATGTGATTTGTTGAGCCAAAA
>OW679199.1:30871522-30920222 GCA_940337035.1 Agriotes lineatus
TGTTGCCGAAGGTCCATAACCCGTCGGGTTTGTCAAGTTTGGACATCGTGCGAGGGGTTGAACGTGACTCCATCGGCCCAGATCCGTCCAGATTCGAATAATCGAGATAGAGACCCTAACATTTGTGGTTGGAAGCCGATTTTTGAACATTAGCGGAAGTTAAACAAATGCAAGTTTTGGCTTCACCTACGTCATCTGAAACAAAACAGGTTAGCCGGAAGCTACGTTACATAATTAGCAGCATTTACCTGATGTGGTCTTGCCTTTTTCGGTGTTTGTAATTCAATTCAATTTACGAACAAATCATTTTGTGTACACTAAATTTTGAGCTTATAGACCTGTCAAATACAAAGTCACGCATCTGCCATACTGGTTAATTGATCATACAGCAAAGCATTTGTAATATAAAATTAATGAACCTACTCCCCTGAGACAAGGGTAAAATTGTTTTATTTCATGTTTTACCGGAGCTAAGCCCTATTTAATTGCAAATAAATAAAATACAGAGAGCAATAAAGCATTTATTAAAATAATAATTATAACATATTTTCATTAGCCCTGAGTTTGACATAAAATTCAAATATTAAAACCATTTGATTTATAAATTGTAGTGATTTGACCTGATTAATTATTATTTGTATTTAATAGTGCTTTTTAATAGGTGGGGCGCCATTACTCATTACAAGATATCAGAAATTGTATTTTTTTAAAGAATACTGGTATGGACTTCATTAAATTCTTCAAACTTAGTCAAAGTTGATACTAGAATGTATATTCAACAATATTTTTTTAAATGGTTATTACTTACAGTGACCCACAATTCATATGACTTTTATATGTCAGCTTGATGGATGGAGAAATCCCACAGAAAGCTTTATAGTTGTAGGTCAGCACAAGCTCACGTTTTTTGCTTTTTAAATGTGCAGTTATGCATGCTACATGTAAATGTCCGTACTGTAACCGTCGACGAAGAACTTTTGAAAACTCTAATCAGGAACTGAGCCAAGCAGCACGAAATTTAGCGCTACTGCGAACCCGAGCTGGGCCCACGTCCTGTCTCAGCTTCTCGGAGAAGGCAACATATGGGGCGACCTGTGACCCAGGGCCTTATCAGATGACAGGACACATGTAATGGCATTCCGTCAGCCTGGGGTTCATCTAAGTCTATTTTTTGTACCGAAATGTCCGAGATATTTCTGGGAGTATAAATACGTACGCGGCCGCGTCATAATTTTAGTTTATTCCGTGCGCTGCGGAATATAAATGTCACAAATTATAAGGGGCCGGTTGGGCATTTTTAGCAGTTTTGAGGCTAGGAATTTTCGTGATTCACTTCGTACTTGGACGAAGCCTCCGCATATTTATAGACAATAATTAAACGGCTACTTAGGACAAGTCGGCCCAAAATAAATACCGGTTTTAATGAGCATGGCCCCCCGATAACGCTACCTTTGCAATTTAAGTCTCAATTTAGGACGAAAACACATAAATATTGAAATCATAAAAATCAATTTAAAAGTATCAAGCTGTTATATAATCGGAATTAACGCAAACATCAAAGCGCCAATAAATTAAGACGTCGATAAAGCGTTTGTAGGTAGCAGCAAACGCCAATAAAAGGATTCCATAAAAATCGGTTCATGCAATTCCGGCAACAAATAGCCCGCAAAGCTCATAAAGATGCTTTGCTTCTCTTTAATTTAAATAATTAGAGACTGCCTTGGGTTCCAAATACGGCCGCGGTGTCCGAAGCTAAAAATAAGGTTTCGTAATAATTAAAATATTAAAGTTTCTAGAAAAGCTGATATAATTTACGCGTCGAGGTTATGTCTCCGCAGGGAACACTGGAATTAAACGTGACTGACACTCTGATAATAAAAGTAACGAACAGAGACATTTATCTTTTTTCTGGGCCTAGCACAGCATCTTGAGCTCTTTGATGTATATATTCCAGTTGTCAGCTGCGTATAACGTTTAAAACGTATTATAATGTTCCTTCACACGTCTTGTTGCTGCAGGTTGGCCACAAACATTTTAAATGTCATTTTTCTAAAACATAAATCTGTTTGAAATTTGTCTAGATTTTTTTGTGTGGACCATTTAAAACAAGAGTATTTTTATTAACGGATTTTTCGGATGCATGCACCACGTTAGGAGTTTTTTTTACTGTAGATGTTAAAAACAATTCAGACTGCGATTAAAAATTGAAATTTGACATCAATAACCTGAATTTGAACCAGTGTGCTATTTAACCATTTAAAAAATGCAACAGGATTTCATACGTGTTATTCAACCGATGACCATACAATTCAAATGAAACTTTTTTATGTTATATGATTTTTTTGGCATTTCGGGATCAAATCCGCCACATTCAATAACTGTCGTGATCTTATCAAGTAAACGTTGGAAATAAACTATCACACATTTCACGTTCTGTGCTTGTAAACCCGACTTTAACGTCACATAAGGAAGTCAGTCAACGGAATTAAAGGTTAGCTTAAAAAAGATTAAGGAGGAAAGAATATGCTCGTTTAGACAACGATCCCACTTTTAATCATATATTTAATGATAGACCCAAATATATCTATATTATTGGTGATATATGAAATTTATTTTTACACATCTGCAATACATTCATGCCCGGTGAAATTTATTTCACAATATTTAAATATATATCAAGAAACCGATCTACCATCTATATTACAAACACATCCAAAATTAAATATTTACGGATTTACGTGTAGGAGTTGCACAATTTAGTTCATTGACGTGTGAGACATACTTTAGGTATCTGATATCGCATTGATGATAAGCTAATTCACACGAAGCTATCCATGTGGTATGTGAAATGTGCATTTATGGCAAGTGAAATTTAGTCCTATACTCGTGGAACGCCATGATGATCAGATATTGAAAAAAAAATTTTTTATTGTATCTAATATCCAATCTAAAGTATGATCAAAAATTATTTTCATCTAGCATGGCTATGGAATTTTATCTAATTTATGAATGCAACTATGCTTACACTTAAATGTCAAACTTAACATTTGATTTTTAAGTGAGTTATAGCTGCATTCATAAATTAGGAACTATTCCATAGCCGTACTAGATGAGATTAATTTTTGATCATACTATATAATAAGTAGTGTAGCAAGTAGTCAGAAACTCTGACAGTTGAAAGATATTTTATATATGCGGCATCGAATCTGTGATTCAAACAATTCAAACTGGAATGTCTATATTTCTCTCACGTGTAAAATCGTACCTAATACTAAATCTATAATGAGACCAATCTAACTCAAATATTGTTGTAGTATTTGAAATTTAATGTGTGAAATGTTGAAACATGTTTTTAATATATGGTAGATAAGCAAAGCGAATTCAAACGACAATGCGTTTGCGGTATGTGAAATGAGAACTCATATGTGTGTATTTACAGGGTTCTCCGATTGCTTTTCACCATGTATTAGTTTGTTATGAGCCAAACGTCACTTTTAAATACTTCTGTAATTATTTGCCCTATTTTAGTTAAAGCAAAATTTTTGCTCACTTTCTAATTGAGCTATCAGTCTATTTTTGGGTTTCGATAGATGAAAATATTCTTAATTAATTTGCTTCAGTTTAGGCATCACTTGATGCTCGTGCTAGTGTGGTTGCAACTCAGCATTTTCTCCCTTTCCCAAAATTTTGTGGTCTTATCAGGCAATTTCGTCCATTGGTCTTTATGTCTTGATGCAGAAAGGTTGCTGAGTGAACGACGTTTGTGATAGGTACCATGTTCTGTTTTTTTCGCTAGTATCCTTCCTTGAGAAAACCCGTTTTTGATTCAGTTTTGGTTGGAATATTTGAATGACGTCCTGTTGAGGAAAATTTATGGGAATTTCTCAAATCAGACATCGTTCTGGATTCGCTTGCGTTAAGCACTGGTTACATTTCGGCGAAGCTGGGAGCCGAACATCAAAGAGGTATGCCTAAACTTGCCTTTTGTGCCTTACGCCTTGGTTCTATTGTGTGCAATTAATTTTAGCTCCTTTTTTCTCCCCGTACTGTCAAATTCGACCCCTTTGTAAACGAATGGTACCCTTGGGTTTTTTGCGACCTCCGTGCTTCGGACTCGTGTGCTAGAAAGCTTTGATCCTGTAAATAGCTTGAGACCAACCCGCTTCGCCTCCTAGAGCAGGCCACCTGTGGATGCCGTGACGTCTTCGATAGGGCTTTCTACACGTCCACGAGCTGCTAGGTAGCTGCCCAAGGTCTGTTTTATAATTATTCAACCAGCGTCGCATCATAGGTGCCTCGTTTAACCTACAAATTAGAACCCCCGAATTTGTATTATGACTTTTAATGTGTGTGGAACATACCAGAGTATATCTTATTCGGCAAACATTAGGTTGCTCTCTTAAATTATTTGAGCTAATAGCGTAACCTTAGAAATTCACCTGTGTAGCACAGTTTAAATGTAAACATAACTTGGATGTGTCTCACATGCCATCCGAGTGAATATTGTCATTCAATTTATGTAGTTGTGAAGTTAAATTGCATAAGCCTCATTTAAATTTGGATTCACGTCATGTTAATGACCGGATAGTTGGTTGACTTGAACTAAGACAATCCCGTACTTGCAAGATATTTCAGTAATGAACCCGCTTTACCTGACGTTTTGAAGTATTATTTATACATTTCACAGAAACTACCACGCGAATTCCAGGTTATATAGCGCCCTATTTGAACCAAGATCTTGTGCCAATAGGTCCATTTGAATATAAATATGAATGACAGTTATTGATTACTGATATAATTACGATGAGGATCCTTATTAATATTTATGCTACTGTGATTTAAGATGTGACATTTTAATCTGGTTTTGCCGTCATTGGAATTTGTTTATGTATATACCGCCGACCACTTCTGTTGAGATAAATTATATTGACCCGTTATCTACGTTTGCGGATTTTATTTTTGCCTTTGCCGTTGCCCTTAATTTTCAGGTTTGGTTAATAGCTCCTTCTGTAGTGTACCTTTGGATTAGCAAAGTGCTGGGTTACCTACTAGTTAGCGCCCATAATTTTCTTACAGCTTTGAGTCTTTTGTTTTACCCACGGCCAGCTCCGGCTGAGAAGTCGGTTGCCTTTGCTTGTCCCTTTTACAGTCCGGTTGACGGTAACAAGTTTTGTTTCACTTTATCTCAAATGCTTCTCCCTCTTGTCAACACTTGTCAAGAGTCACAATTGGGAATTACATTTGACAAATAGTGGAAGACAATTATTGATACGTGGTGAAGAGCAATCGGAAAACTCTGTATGGCATCGAGAATATTATAAATGTCTAATACCAAATCTATGAGAAGCCAATTCTATGTAAAATGTTTTTGTACCTGCGTAAAATTTAACGCATGAAATGTGGAGCATACGATATACAGGGTGATCAAAATAAAGGGTAGTAAAGGGGTAACTTTTCTATTATCCATTTATTAGCATATTTTGTTTCTGATAGAAGTCCTTGCATCTTCTAAAATTCAAAATGCCAAAATTTAAATATCTCTTTTCGTATACAGGCGAAGTTCAAAAATATGAAAATGGCTTACGAATAAAGTAGGTACCTACTCTTATTTTTCAAAATACACAAAAATGCCATTTGGAAGCGTTGCTTAGAATTGAGAGAAGGTGTAAAATACGGAGTCACAGCCACCTACTCCAAAAAATAATTTTCTATGTTTTTACTTCATTTCAGGATAAAGAAAGTATTAGATTCACCCCAAAAAATTGAAATTGAGTTTTCAACAGATCGTCACGTTTTCGAGTACCCTGAACCCAAAAACATGTTTTTGTTCATTGGTCTGTCAGTATGTCTGTCTGTGAACAGAATATCTCAAAAACAAAAAGAAGTATGGCGTTGAAACTTCATACATAAGTTTAGTGTACTATGTAGATGAGACAGCAAGTTTTTGAAGAAAATCGCATAACTAGAAGTAGGTGTTTACTCTTGTGATTTTTCAGTTTGTTTTCGATTTCTTCAAACACGGCTCTAACGATTTTTTTCAAACTTTACATTTTTATTACATTTATTACATGTATTGATGTGAGATAAGTGATTTTCCAATTGAATACTTCTAAAATGGGTTTCTTTTGTTTTTTTTTCTATTTTTTTTATCCTTTATCTAATAGACTTGTCTGTCCGTCCGTCCGGGACGCTGTTTCAGCAGCCAAACCGTAAGAGATAGAGACAAAAATTAATAAAATTATATGTTTGGAATGGTCATGTCAGCTCAGGAAGCGAATTTCAGTCATGTGACACTACCGGTTTTCGAGAAATCACAAAAAAGACCGTTTTTCAAATAGAACGCGTATTAAATAAAAATGTTTCAGCAGCCAAACGGAGCAGCGACCCTCTGCGCCTTAAAACGTCGATCGTTTAGGCAACCACTTTGACACCTTCCAGGTCTGGGTACAGTTTTTATTTAATACGCGTTCTATTTGCGAAACGGTCTTTTTTGTTTTTTTAAATGAGACATTTGTCTCACTGGATTGCTTGTTATCTCCTATTTTAAATAGAACACCCAGTAAATTATTACATTTTTGAATTCAGTCGAAAATTTTAGAAAAAAAATGTGTCTTCAACTGACGCTCTATTTTGTACCGTTTTTTGTAGAATTTGTAATTATTGAAAATTTTTGACGAATGCTTAAAAATAAAAAATCAAATTTTTGGCTAATTATAAGATCACTGTAAAATGAAGTTGTGTGAGTGTATCACACCAGATTTTTTTACTATCCTCTGCGTTACACTTCAGATTAACATATTATCGGATACGGGAAAGATATACTCTCAAACATCAGTGTCGCTTACTTAGCAACAAGAACATTAATCGAAAATAGTGCTAATAAATCAATTTTTTGTCCAGATATCTTCCAAAAACTTTAAAAACAAATGATCCGAACATCAACAAGAATTTACAACAATTTCAATTTTTAATTGAAATGTTATACTTAACAAATATTACGAATAAAGTTGTTGAAGTTTCCATCTTTATTATTACTTTGTATGTTTTATGTTTTTGATGTTCGGATAATTTGTTATTAATTATTTTAAGATATTTGTGTTTGGACATAATTTTTAATTTTTTTTAACACTAATTTCGATTCATGTAAGTGTCTGGTTGCTAGGTGAGCAAAACTTAAGGTTAATAGTACATCCTTATGGTATCTGATAATAAATTAACTTTAAGGCATCTTATTTTCCTTTAGTTCAAACAGGTTTACATCTTACTTTTGTAGTAGCAAGATAACAAAAGTCGACGGTGTCGTTTCTAATAAAAGCTTGAGTTCAGCAGGAATTAGTCTTTGGGACAAGTATGTTTCTCACTTATGTATGTAACATAATAATGCTCATTCTAGTTTGAAGTTACAAATTACAATTTGTTCTTTATGCTGATTTACTAATCTTATATACAAAGTATACCAATTGTTTCTACAACTCTGTAATATGAAATATGACTTTGGATTCAAAGTCAATCTTTACTTTATTTCAGTTTTCACTAATCTATAATTATTCATTCTACATTCTGTGTCATTCCTATAACAGCTTCGAAGAGCAAATAGTATATAATTTAATTATGGAATTCAAAACATGAACAAGAGGTTACGACATTGAAATAACATTTAAAGTTTTTTTACAGCGTTCTAATATTATTAATAATGTTAGTGTAGGCACTTTAATACATTAAAACTATTATTATTCTTAAAATAGGAATACATGTTTAGATAAACATCGCGAATTAATTACATTAGCCAAAACCAATAAATCTAGATAAATTCTGAGTCCCCATAAAACATTTCACCCTAAAAGTCAATTTAATGAAATAACAAACTAATCTTGTCTTACAATATGAATGTAATAAAATTATGAATCGACTCTCTCTTGTATATCTATCTATGTTTGTTGCGCTTTCATCTGATTTAGTCTATGCAGATATTTTTATTTTATATTATAATTGTATTTATTTCATTTTGGAACCATAATCTTGTTTATTGGCCCTCGATAGAGGGCGTAAAATGGCTTTTATAGCCCTAGGGCCTATAAAGTTGCAATGCAGTATAACAAGCACCAACAATTTTGTATAGCAACACTAACAATCTGCATAGAAACCTCACACCAGAAATGCACAGCGCCAGCACAACGACGACGCAGTAGTCTGTAGCCAAAATACTGAGTCCTTGAATTTTGTCCATTCTGAGGACTAAAATGAAATAAAACGTTGTATGTACCACGTGCCTAATCACGATTATAGCTCTCGGGAAATTTAAAGCTCTCCGCTTCGCGTCGAGCTTTAAACATTCCCTCGTGCTATAATCTATTGATTACGCCCTTAATACATAAATAACTATTACAGTAGGCATTTAGTTGTAATAAACTCTAATAAAATAAACTTGTTTGACTCATTACTGTACATTTACATACATTTTGAGAAAGGTATCTGCAATTTTGGGCACGACACTTCAAACTATATTTGTAATAAAAAATGATATTCACAAATAAAAATTATTTTGAAGTAACAATAAAAACATAACCCAGAATCACGTTCTACGTCGAATCTACAAAACAATGAATCACCTATTATCTTCGAGCTGTGTCCACAATAGCCTTCCGTGCTTGAGTTCTCAAGAGAAAAGCCTAGAAAGCGTCGCAGCCGAAAAAAATCTGATAATTAATAGTACACAGCACCTCTAAATCACAGCGCAATTGATGGCCGCGGAGGGTTTTTATAATGCGCGCTCTCGTAATTCAAGATATTATACAGCAGTTTGTGCTGTGTTAATTTCAGTGTAGGATTTTGTCATTAAAATTCCGAGGCGCCAACCGCAATGTTCCGATAATATATTAATGTGGAAGTGGGAGGACCGGGTCCCCATAAATCCCCACACCTGACACCAATGATCCCGGCCGGCTAAATTATATTCATAATTTCCATATAAAACAAACACTCCTGATGCATCGCGCCTATAATGTTCTATTCGTTCGTAATTGCTTTCGAATTATATTGGATTTTTATTCAAATCAAGCTATCGCTGTGGAGTTGGAGCTGTTGATTTAATAACTCGGCGATGAGTATTTGAAAATGTAACAAATGCGGTGATTTTGTGATTTAAATGTTAATCGTTATGATTAGGAGTTTAGATCGGCGCGATATAATCAATACAATTATTACATAAGCACAGGAAGAGTGAAGAATTTGATCAGGAAGGACGTTCACTTATCGATCTCAGCAAAACTGTTAAGTTCTGAATTAAGACAATGAACAGATGAGCAACTAAACCATTCCGTTGCGCTTTTCTGCAGAAAATAAGGTTTAAATGCACAAGAATTAAGAGAGAGAATATGGCCAACTACACGGAAGAAACCAAGTGTCGAAGGATCTCTATAGGTTTAAACTCGAGGAAGTTGATAAGTAATTCGCCATACAAGTACCTTGGCACAGATATTAAAAGTAGAGAAATAAATAGTTCAGCCAAACGCAAAGATCACAAATCGCCAACGTAAAACTTGAGATGTCAACTGTAGGACACCTAAATACTAGATACTTGAGCATTAAGCTACCAAATAGAGGAAATACTGATAAGGGGAGATAGCAATCAAATAAGGACATTAACACATGCCTGGAAAGCGAGAAAATTTCAATAAATCAGAAAAATTAACACATAAGACCTAGAAACAGTAGAATGATTCCACATGGTAGAAATGGTAAAAATGAATAGCAATACAGGTATGCTTGCAAAAAAAGAAGAAGAACCAGAAAACAATTGAGTGTTAGATAAGCTTTATTAAGCATTCTGGTCTAGGAAAAACAAATGACAAAGTTTTGTATTTGTATAATTATGGTGTTTTTCATACTTGCAAATTGGCTATCTAGTTAACTCTATAACAGATGAGCCATTCTTTCATATTTCTCAACCATTTCATATTTCTCTCCCTTCTCTTTCATTTAACGGTTTATGTCTCCCCCGCTTTAAAACGTGTCCTAGGTATTGCAACTTTCTGAGTTTGATATTTTTCTAATTCACGTTCCTTCGTCATTCTCATCAGCACACTAATTTTGCAGAAAGATGAACTATGAATGAAAAGTACACACGCTTAGCAGATACGTCTACAAGGTCACTTGGATTTTATCGGATTGCAGAAGCTTAAACCAAATAGATCCGATAATAATATGAAACCAGGGAGGCATGCAATTAAAAATGCTTATCTACTGGTAAAAGAAAAAAAGAGGCAGATGGTCCCCAAGAGTACGGAAGGAGGAATTAAAAAGCATTAATCAAGAAGAAGAACGGATTACTATAGAAAAGAGAACAGCAGAAATATGCCGAAAGAATACTAAATAACTTAAGGTGTGCTGCTGAGCACGAAAGCAGTATGACAAAAAAAATAAATGTCATTGCAAACGTTGAAAAACAAATTAAACAAATAGAAACTACAGAATTACTGAAAGAGAGTTGAATGAAACGACTAAAGCTAGAGTGAAGATGTTATTGTTAGAAGAAGCAACCAAAGAGAACAAGGTTACATACTGTTAGCATCCAAATCGATTCGTCTGCGAATTTTCTCAAAACAAAACAAACTTTATGACTACTTGGATACCGTTGCCGGCCAGCCAGTCGAGGAAGACGGTGTGCAGCTCTTTAACTATTCACAAATGATTAAAAGCCAAAAGGGCGTCAACTAATCCAATTATTAACGACAAGTGTACCCAGGCATTCAACTGAGATTCGTAAACTCAAGTAGCACATAATATCCTGAAAGAAAAGCTCAAATACCGCACACGTAGCAGTAACAAATAATAACACCAAAATGCTAATATCACAGTATAATTGTTCCTAATTCGGTGGAATTCAGTATAAATATCAGATAAATAAGAGCACAAATTGCGAGTAATCATTAGTACGAATATTAAATAATTATTGGTCGGTCTAAAGAATCATTTACACAAGGTTCAAATAATTATTAGTACAAATCGCAAGTCCTTGGTAGTACAAACTTCAAATACTGATTGGTACGAGCTTCAAATAACTATTGGCCAATTTAAGGTAAGGTGTACCTCAATAACATTCAACTTGCGAGGAGAAAGGCTTACATATCAGTCCTAAAATAGGTACAAACATGATCCACAACAGTTTAAAATTAAATGCGTTCGCAATTAACCTAGACGCCGTGGTTGGAAAATCAATTATTTAGGTACGCAGTTCGTGAAGCGAACTGTACAATAGCAGTCAACGTCCTAATTGGTAGTAATCGGGTGATCCTCTAACAGTGATTCACTGTATAATTGTATAATTTCTGTTCCTGTATAATTTCACTTAAAAGAAAGGAAGACAAAACCTGATCTTAGCTTCCTTTGAGCCCCCTCTGCACGGTACGTGATGATCTAGATAAGCGAAGGCCCACACATCCGAAGATTGGAATGCAGGTGGTAACAGCTTCAACCAGGCAAATGGGACGCGCTATGAGTTTCAGGAGCCCCGAACTGGTTGCCCAGATGAATTTGGCCAATTGCGGCTGAATGATACGTGAAGCGTATATAACATCCGCCACCTAGACGCGGGACACAAATTATCCACAGAACTGCCCAGGCTGCAACAATGCGCAACTTCTGCGGGGGCCACGAACCAAAACCGTAGGGCAATTTCAAAGACGCTACAACCAAGTCTCCATCACGGCGTTCGACAGGAAAAAGAGACGCGTTCAAACAAAGTCAAAGAACGCCGCGAGTGCGCGAAAATAAGAAAACCAGCACCACAGACATTAAAAATAGGAAGCTATGAAAATAGTAGAAGAGCTGTCTAAGCCTAACAATACCATAAACAAAGAAGAAAATATATACAAAAAATATGTAGAGAGAAAACAGAAGATATAATATAAAGGCTATTCAATAAATAAAAGAGAGTTATATGCAACATGATGAGGTTAGAAAACACAAGTACTGTACTACTAAGGCAAGAAGAAATAGTGATTAAAGGGGCAAAGATAACAAAGAAATGGGTCGAATATTTGGACGGACTGTTAAACAAAAGTGATGAAGACAAATATGCGACAAAAGAAGAAGTACCAGCAGAAGCAACAGAAGTAGTAAATGAGAGAAACTGTAAAAAGTCACCAGATCTACGTAAGTGATATAATCAAAGGCGTGAAAAGAAGAAAAGCCTGGGAAGTAGCGGGATACAGGCGGATATATGTAAATATAGAAGCGATTTACAACAAAGCACACAAGAGAAGACCAAGTTTCCATTTTGTTCTGTCATTTATCATCTTGCAGTTGCCTTTTCAACATATTATCTACGATGCGTTTGGAGGCCGTCCTCTTTTCCGTTTCTTTCTTCGTTGCCATGGTCAAATTTTATGTGGACATCTGTAGTTTTCATGCGTCTTATATGTCCATTTTCATTAGCCATGGCAATATTTTCTCTTTTAGGTTGAATCTAAATCCTATGACACAACCTGGATCTACTTTGTAATTTATTGCGTCTATTATGGCTCTTTCTTCTTTTGTGCTATTAGGTGGGTGCGGGGAATTCATCTTTAGCATTGTATACTTTCTACTACCGTTACATTCGCTTTCATTCTTCTCTTACATTCATTCTTTGTTATGTGCTGCATCATGGCACTGCAATTTATTCACAAAAGGTCAATTTTTATCGTTCTTAGCCTTTGTTTACCTCTTCTTGTTAAGCGCCATGTTTTTGTTCCATATAGGCAGGTGCTTTGAAGTATTGTTTCGGACATTATTTTTTCAGTTTTTTCTTTAATTCGCTCCCCAAAACCAGTGAATTAACTTCTGCGTTACTTACTTTTCTTTCTGATTATTTGTTTGTAGAATTTTCCTAGTAGTCCAGTTAACAGAGACAGGAGAAATAATTCGTGTAGGCGCAAATTTTTGTACAGTTGTAGAAGGAAGTGCCAATTCTGACCGGTGCGGTGGTAGGTGAGCGCGGGGGGGGGGGGGGGGTTAGGGGCTGGGAGCGTTTAAAGGTAATTTTTTCACGTTTTTCTTGAATAACTGGAAACCGGGGCTTCTAGCGAAAAAATGTTTATGTACAAAATTAAACTACATGAAATTTACTACAAAAAAGGTTCTATTTATTTTTTCTCTAGGAGAAATAGTTTGTGGGATGCAGAGGATGGAAAAAGCGTGAATTATTAAAAATAGTGTTTTAATGGTATGGAATGAATGTTTAATGTTAATTAAGTGGGTTCAGATGGAATATTAAATGTCTGTACATAGAGATGCGTAAGGGAAGGTAGGTGGCCGGTTGGAACGAGGTCAAGCACCTCCCTCTTTTGTGCGTCCCCCTTCCCATTATATCATCCCTACTTCCACAATGGCAACACGTCCGGACGCCCTGAAGATGAAGAAATTTCTGCATCAATGGAGGAGATATTCAATTACATAGAAGGAATGAAGACTGCCAGTTCTCCTTGGATTAGTTGCTGGAACAAGTTTCAGGAACAATACCTCATATATAGACAATCAAGGAGAGAATGAGAGAAAAATATGGAGGCCACATGGTTTTCAACACAATTCGCACAAGAAAAACTGTTGTGTGCTTTCGTAGTGTCGGTGAATAAATGTTGAATGATATGTGGTATTCTTCGAGGTGCAAAGGCGAACAAGCAGAACGGGAGAGAATCGTAAAAGCAACTGCCGCAATAATCTTGGAAGATATTGAGTCAGTGGCGTATGACAATTCTGTTTTTCCACCTTGTGACAAATTGTGTAATGGAGCTGAGAAAATGGTACCTCGTATACATAAGAATGGATACTTTACGGGCGATAGCTTAGGGATACTCGCATATACATTTAAAGACGGATAATTCTATCAACCGCACAGATGCATTTAACGACTATGAAAAATGCGACCAAATAACGCGCGAACGTGAAACTGACTGAAGCCGGCCCTGTGTGAAGCTAGGCCTGTATACGGTTGCATGCATGAAAACCGGGCGGAATTTACGTAATTATGTAAGTGCATTCCTTTGAGTTAGTGCAATCACTCCCTGTAGGTATTATGTTACCTGGGAATACTCGAGTTCTGCTGCGTATTAGGCTCGTTCTCGAATTGCATCATCCAAAGTTTGAATGACTCATTGGGAATTTCCACAAACTTCTGTGGGGAAATACCTGCCTTCTAGCTTTGGTGCCGTTTGGTGGGCTGACGTCACGGCATCGACATTGGACGTCACGAAAACACGTAGCTGTTTTGCAGCTTGTGCTTATTCTGTACACGCTTAAATTGGTATCTGTTGGACACGCAATCGCTGCTTGCTGCAAACAAACTTGTGCAGCAACTTCAACGCTGCAAGGATTTGTTAAGTAGTTTCTACCGCTTCTATTTAATTCCCTGTTGGCGATTTCGCACAATGCACTAGGAGCCGTTCATCCACATGTAGCTTGGGGCAAGGCCCGTTGGTTAATGCCTTGCTCCCCGCGAACCGGCCATGTTCGAAGGATCCTGTTGGGTCGCTGAGCACAAACCTTAAACTATAATACATTACAATGTCTAATTAACAATAAAGAAGCATGTCAATGCAAAGTGGCTGTATCTGTAATTATGAAAAGAAACTAGCAGGGATTTAGAGTCCCGTTTGACGTTAACAACTTTCAATAACATATTTTTCTTTAACTAACTTAACAACTTCTTTAGTCTAGCAGTAGTGCCTTCTTCGGTCCTTATTTCTAACTCTTCATTCGCTGCTTCATATTTCTTATCTTTTAAGCTGTTGTTCATATCTTCAGCACAAATTTTTAGTTTACCTAATTTAGGAATAAGCTTTTTTTCAGTATATCTAATTTGTATTTGTATTGATTCTTTACTTTGTCATCAAAAGTATGATCATTTTCATCTAGTATGGCTATGGAATGGTTCTTAATTTATGAATGCAACTACGTTTGTACTTAAATGTCAAACTTGACATTTGATTTTTAAGTGACTTATAGTTGCATTACATACTAGACGAAAATAATTTGTGATTATACTATATTTTAGCTTGTACAGGTTGCTGAAAATGCATTGATGCTCGTAAAGTAATGACCACTACATATCCTTCCCCTCTATATACGCTCAAATCAATGGCTTTTATTTTTGATTTCATTTGCTATCTCTTCTTCAACTTTTACAACAACTTGGCTGTCGAAATTCGTACATTAACGTCGTTAAAGGAAGTTTTAATGGAGATTTTGGTCAAGCGATTTTTTATGCTAATAAAATGAGCGTGTATTTCACGAATTACATTTAAACATATCTGTAGTAACACATTCATCGCTTATAATACACATTCAATGCTTATAAAGCTTTCACTGTTTAAAATATTTCCAAAGTCGAATTAAGACTCGGTTATTGCTTCTTTAAATCTATACAGGGTGCCCAACTTAAACGTACGCAGCTTTAAGCAGGCGAGTATGCAACACACATTACATTTCAATGGCGAATTGTGTATGTGTTGCATACTCATCTGCTTAAAGCTGCGTATATTTAAGTTGGGCACCCTGTATATTCTGCCATAAAAAAAATTTCATAATTTTCTTTTGAGGTATGGCCCATTGAACGTATAGTTCGGCAGTCAGAATTTAAAGATAACCCAGTACTATAAACTCTGGTAAACAACTCTATTTAACATTTCGTCTTCAATGCAGCTTCGAATTTCTTACGTTTTGACGTTAGCATCTATTTTTGGTTTATTTACTAACGTTAATCCTAGTGTCTCTAGTGCTATAGCACACCTTATTTTCCCTTAAAGGCTACTTAATGCTTTTACAAATGTAGAGGGATATACGGTGATTTTATCTGCTATGGTTAACATTGAAGTTGAAGGAAATCGTGCGTTTAGGATTTCTCAAGTTCTCCCCTTTACGAGTAATGCGATGTCTCCTAATTTTGTTAGGCCCGTTCGAAAGTGATATTTCATCAATTATCTCTGATAATTTACATACTTATCTGTTTATAAATAAATATTTCGACGTTTCTAAGGTGAATGCCGTACTGATTCTTTGTTTATTTATCAAGTTTGGAATTGTGCACGAGATGATTACAAAAAGGTTGTGACCGCGTGGGTAGAAACGTACTTGACAATTCATTCCCGCTGTTGTATTGTTTGGTGTGTTTTATCGAATTTGCGCGTGATATACCGTGCAGTCTTGCGTGATGAAACGTGTTGTGTGGGGTTTTGGCGTGTTGTCTGCTCAATTTCTCGAATTTATCGTATTACTACTACGAATGATGCCGCCGTCGCTTAGGAACTTCCTTCTAAATATTTTACAGTAATATTTCGTCACTGTGGCGATGAAACAGCTTGTTGGTTTTATTTGGTCTTTCAGTTGAATGCCTTCTGGCCGACTTCGTAAAAACAAGCTATAGAAATCATCGTAGACTCGCGTTCATCCTTTAGAAGAGATCTGTGAATTATTGGTTTCTTTAACTCCGGTATTTTCCTAATACGGTGGTTATTTATATTTGAAGTTTAGGGAAAGCACCATTACGGTGGATCTATTGGAAATAGCAGGTTCATATGGTGAGTCCTATAGTTTAACAATTGTTGGCAATTTTGTGTAGCATTTTCATCACATTTGTTTAGGTTTTTAACTCAGCCCTGAAGTTCTATCCCGGTGAGCAAATTTACACCTTAAGTGAGTTTTTCTGAATGGGTTCAGTGCCTGTAAGCTAATTGGGTCTTATTGTTACAGGGTATTCAGGGTGCCAGTGTTTTCATATTGAGTGATTTCCGCATCTTCGGATTTCCGGATTTTCGCATTGTCGTCTATGGGTTAATGGATGGGCCTTCTAGATTTGGTTTTTTAGTTGTTGGATTGGTTTTCTAGATTTAAACCTCAGATTATGATTGCTAGGATTGAGTTATTAGTTGCGACTTTGGCTGTTTGGGTTTAGTTTCCGTAGGACGCGGGATACTACAGATAAGCCATTACCTTGCTTTCATTTAAATAAATATTTTGCCACAATTCAAATTGTATTGACATAAATCAGTTTAAGGACGATACTGAATTGTTCTTGTTTATGCCAGACTGATTGACATACTGATGTATTATTTATTTATGTGTATTGCCTACGCACGTGGACTTTGTGTGTGTGGATGTTAAGCTTATATTTGGAATTGCATGCGTAATCCTGTGAACCTCTACGTATATGACGTGGGTTTAGTATTGAGTTTGACTTAATTACGTACCTTGTCTTTAAATACCATAGAAACAACATTTTACTTCGGTACGAGGAACTACGCTCTTATAGTATTTGTCTGCATGTATAGAAAATAAATATCACTTTAATTGCACGTTTTCCTTTCTGTCACAGGTTATCACTTATCAAAGAGCCTGCGTTTTGTAAATGTTATTTTGTGATATCCCCCTTCAATGTAAGTTGCAATTACTATATCACCGGAGAATCATCCAACTTATATTGGCGAGTTGTTGAACAATCAATTTGGTGGCCCGTATTTGGTTTTGATCATTTTAGTGGTTACCCGCTCCCTCCTCCGGAGTAGTTCAGCTGGCCTGTTGAATGCTAGTGGTTACGGGACTGCTTTGAGTATTCCCAACTTGCTATCTGGCTTGTATTGAAGCATTACAAGATGATATTTAGTTTATTCTAGAGCTATTGCTTATTAGAGCATTTATACGTCAAATAAAGATCGATACATTACATTATAGATTGTCTTTTCTCTCTATGGTTTGAAAAATATTAATTACGAAAAAAATATAAATAGTATTCAACAAGAACGAGCAGCCGCTGTTTAAAAATTTTGCAATATAATACCACATACACTTGTAACGATTCGCCCAGTAGAAACGCGTTTTTCTGAATTGAAATCAATTCGCGCGTTCCAGCCTAGCGATTTCTACGTTACAAATTTGAATTTTTCGCCTGCGCGGCCGGCTACGTCATCAAGGGATCCCTGCTCCACGTATCCCCCACTTAGAATGGCCGAGGTGATTGTTTGATGCACGAAGCCCGAAGAAAAGCTATAAAAGCCGCTTCTCGTCCGTTCCAAGGGGCAGACTTCATTCATACATTCATCCGCATACATTCCAGTATCCTTCCAGCCCCAAATCCTCCCCAATCCTGATCCTATCCGACCGTTTAGGGAGAATTATTATTCCTGCCGAAACTCCCGATCCCGATTTCCAGTAATAGTTTCCCGTTGTTACAACCGAACCCGAGGCCTTAACGTTTTAATCATATCTAAATTACATACCAGACATATTCGAGACGAAGGGTTCACAGCCAAACCGTTTCATATGTCGATCTCGTAATAATTAAATCACTAATCCCTGTTAACACCCGGTATTAATGTTTATAATACAAATTTCCCTGCAAGGCGTATTCGAGACGACGGGTTAACAACCAAGCCGTTTCATATGCCGACTTCGTAAAGATAAATAAATTGCTAAATCCTTGTTAAAATCCTGTATAAAATACATATTCAAAATTCTCCTGGAGGCCGTTGGCCCATAGCTATCTCAAACTTCCCTGCAAGGCATATTCGAGACGAAGGGATAACCACCAAGCCGTTTCATATGTCAATTAAATAATAATAATTCTACAAACCTATATAACATTTGTCCAGTCCGAATGTATTAGAATTCATCTAGCCGACCTTCTGCAAGTCCCGATAAGAATGCATTTAATTTCTGTTTGACTACAGCATTGTACTTATTGGGCTTGACGGTCCCGATCGCAACCTGGAGGATCCGCAACAACATCGTGACCGTGGGCTGTCGTAGATCACCACAACGAAGAGGGGCTCCAGCTGGACCGGCACCGTCGACTGCCTCCTTCTGCCGCCACACACGCGAACACTTCACTAGATCTCCGGGAGCCGCAACGCTTTCACGGGGTTGTAAGGCGAAATACAAATATTAGAATTAACCTAAATATTTGCAGTTGCACGCGGTTTCTTTGCCGGACTTGACATTTGAGCCCGGAAGTTGGTATCCCTGCAAATTGCGTTGGGCGAGCCGTCATCCCGACCAGCGGCGTCCACACGTTTTCTCCCGAGGGCGACCCACCGGACCTTCGACACCTGGATGCAGAACGGGTTGCCGAAACGTAAAGAACAGGCGACTGGATGCCCATCCTAATTACTTAAACGCATTGTAAAATACTTTTATTTGATTTCTTAAGAACAAAACCTATGTTTGTACATATTTAACATTATAATTAAACTGTTTAACATTCTCCTAGTGTTTGCTTGCTAATATTCAAGTGTATATCTGGTTGGACAAAATTATTCTCCGACTGACAAACTACCCGAAGGAAATTCATTAAATTCATTAGCCCTAATTAGCAGAGGGCTGGTACCGTTACACACTTGCCTGACTTCTCTTTAGCGACGCAGTCCCCCGAAACAAATGTTTTCTCTGGTCCTGCAAACCATGCCTTGGTGTCTTCTTATCGACCTGCATCGTCTGGAAACCGGTGAACCCGAAGGTATTTCTTGAAAATTCGAAATAAGTGTAAGTCTTTGTGAGTCAGGTTCGGAAAATAAGCGGGACGAATAAGTTTTTCGACCCGCAGCCCATATCCCCTTGGACAGTTTTCCACATCTCTTTTCTTTAACTTCCATTTTCTTCAATTGCGTGTATGGCGTGGTATATAATCGAAGCAGGAGCAGCCCTTAAAAAAAGAAAATCACGCCCCAGGATCTTAAAATCAGAAGCTTGTATTGCATTTTTTTTAGGTGGACATTTTACGTGATTCCATTGCATCAACTTTAGCTTCGTTTCGGAGTTCCTCTGGATTGGAATTAAAGAGGTCGAGAAGCTTGCGTGATGTTTCTATTCTGCAGTGCTTATCCTGAACAGAAACGTTTCTGAACAGCCATGGGGCTGACGCTATCGACATGTACTTGCATGGATGATATGATGTGATTCAACCTAAACCAGATTTTTTCATCGGTTGCAGTTTTTGTTCTTCCGCATTTTGAGTCATTCTCAATGCTTTCGCGGTCGTGTTTGAATTGTTTGGACCACCTACTGTAACTTCTGCAAACTTAAACGTTATGACAACTGAGAGAAAAAAGACAAAAGCAGTTAGTACAACCATATTTTGAAAGCACGAGTGACTAAATGTAATGTGTCAAATAACAATTGCACAGAAATCTAAACTGTGGAGTACTTCTAAATCGTAACATACTTTGAACCACCCTCGTATAAACCAATGTATTACGTTTTCTTGTCAATATTAAATAAAATATATCTACACTTCACGGCTCTTTATATGGAAGACTGCCATTCCCACACAATTGAGAGCACTTCTAAACAATTCCCTCTTGTTAAAGAAACGTTCTAACAACCTTTAGTTTCGTTACAATCAGTACTCAATAATGCCTCCACTCAATTACCGCGACGCATGTCAGCCTTAAGAGATAATGATTAATTAGCTGTTTAACTTTCTACATCATGTTTATGCGCTACTGAATGGACAATAAAATTAATCATTTATAAAGTAAGACATTACACTTCCTCAATAAACTTTTCAAGTCATTAAGTCCGCTTATCGTAATTACATCTCTTGATTGCAATGCGATCGCGGTTAAGTTGGCAAACGTGTGATACGTGATCTTGGAACGCAAGTCTCCGGGCAGCCTCAAACCAGTACTTTTTATAGCGCCAGTAAAATTAGTTCACAAATTGAATCTCATCCCTTAGTTAAACAAAACAATTTATGGCTTTCTTTAGGCAACGCATTCGTCAATACCTCTCTCCGCTGAATTTTGCTTCACGCCAGCGCCGCGGCGATCTGTTCGCGGCTAACGAGGCCGACGTACACGCAACACTATTTCGGCCGCTTCGCCTATAAAGCTTCGACATGCAAATACCGTATAAATCAACGAAATGGGTTCTACCATAGTTTAAAGCCCTTTTTAAGAGACAGCATATGAATGGAGCTAAGAAATATATTTACGGCTCAGCGCCTGGAGATATCGATCGGAAATTATCCCATGTAATTCTAATTGATTTATAAAACTCGGATTAACCGTGTGTTAGTCATAATTTGACGGCCGGGCAGCGCTGAAAACAGGTAGAGAAGCAGAAGTGCATCCTCGCGTGGACGGAATGGGACCCACGGCGAATCCCTGCGGCACTCCTGCCCTGTTATTATCATCGGCCGCTCGGAAGGCCCTCCGCAGCTTTACCTTCTCATTTGACACGAACGCCTTCTAATTTTATTTGTTTAAGCTTCCAGATAATCGTGGCCTCGTTTTGGCATCGTCACGGAGATTCAGTCCAGATGTGCCCAAACGGTTTTAATGAATTTCCAATCTAACCGATAGAGCCAATTCTTCCTCCTTGAGCAAATAGTTGTGATTTATGGGGAGGCGATTATGTATGCATTAAAATTATAATTCGCCCATAATATTTGTTCGGTTTGTTATTTATTAATAGCTTAGATTAGCGCTTAAAACCAATCTCCGCTGCTGGCATCGTTCGTGTGTCCGTAAGGGCCAAAGTCCTGCGGAGGCTGCTAAATAAACTTTAGCTCTCATATGGGTTTAAGACAGAGTGAAAACGAAAATATGATTTTATGAGTGCCGGGCACGCCTCCCACATAAATTACGTCTGCAGCCTAGCCACGAAAGAGTTGACTAACAGTTCTTTACTGTGTGCTTATAAATATTGCAGATTGAAACTCGACGCAAAGCCTAAAGATTAACAGCGAAACGTATGAACAATTCATATTCAATTTTAACGAAATGTTATTCAACTGGTTTTACTTTAGTAATTTTTTATTATACTATGTGCTTAAACGTCAGTTTGATTAATGACGAAAATATATTCAGCAACATTATATGTAGCAGAAACCATGTAATAAAACTTGTGAGGTGGAAGGTCAAAGAGCAAAAGCATGGCAAATACAGGAAAAAGAATACGTACCCTATTAAACCTAATCAGTGCCGAGTATTAAGAATATAGAAGTAGAACTTTTACATACACGTAAAATTTTGTTTAAATAAGCGTCTTGATGTAGATGCTACACCTGATCGAAGGAACAGCGCAATGATAGTTCTACTGTATAAAAAGTAAAATAAGGGAGTAGGTTAATCACTATCAACCCATTAACTCACTTTCATATCTTTATTAGTTGTTAATTAAAATATTTGCTAACGGATTAACTATAATACCAAACAGCGAAACGATCAAAGTAAAAGGCTTTTGACGCGTTAGAAATGCAAGCTATTTTCAAGTTGTTAGATAACCGTCAATTTAATTGTTATTATACCGCTGGAATTACATATAACAAGCAACGAGCAATTAAATTAAGAGCCACCTAAAAACACAGGAAACGTAAAATGAGTACTACAAGGTAGGTAACAATTTGCTGCCAAAATTATTTACCTTAGCTTGGGGCTAGAATGAAGATCAAGATAGATAAGAACGACCCCCCATTAAGATGCGTAAATGACGTCGTAGATATAGGCCAGTTAAAGCTTGTATGGCGTTATATTGTTAATTAAGTATACACATTGAAAGTTGGTATAGTTAATATACGTGAATACGGCCCAGTGGAGCTTGAGTTTGTGGCTGCAGTGATAAACGCAACTTTTAAGCCGGTTCGCGGGGAGGTTAATATTCATTCGCCCAAATGCGTATGTTGGTGAGCGGCTCTTGGTGCGTGGTGTCGGCGGTGAAATAAATGGAAGCGCCATGATAAGTGTTCTTGGTCGGTACAGTACACGAATTTCCAAATAGACAAGCAGATCCGTAAGCCCATTTGGCATGAGCGAAGTTAGCCACCACACCGGTACCAGAGCTAGTAGCCAGGGTATTTCCCCGTACCTTTCGGATAAGAGTTTTACGCGTCGCACCGTTCGAGGTTTAGTAACGCGCTAACTTAACGAAATGCACATAAATACGATAATTACTTCGAGTTTAGGCATGCAACCGCGTACAGGACGGAAATTAGTGCAGTTTAATATTCGCGTCCAAGACAGCAATTTCTGTGTATTTTTATATTGTTTAATTAGAAATGTAGGTCAGCCATAATTACTCTAGTTTGTTTGACTAACTAATGCGTATCGGACTTAGCAATCGCAATAGTTTTTATATTATTAATTAACACCGTTTGGTTTAGACATGACCATTCGTTTTAAGATTTAATACTGTATTAATTAACTTTTTTTTGTCTTTTATGTGTGTAAACAAATTGTTTTTTTTGTGTATGTTGTTTAAAGTTAGTTTTAGCCCAAGAACACTACAGGTGCAGATTAGTTTCCTGTTTTTGGCAAATAGTGATCGTTCGTAACCACGATTGGATATTTAAAAGAATTCTAAGCATACTGAGCTAGCCAGGTACACGAAAGGGCAAATACTTTACAACAATATTAAGCTATACGAAACGTCTCATTTAAATTTAACATCTCGGTAAAGGGGTGAAGCAAACATCTGATTTAAATATGGCTCACAACGGGGGGGGGGGGGGGCTCAAACCACAGCTATATTCATAAGAACTAATGCTTTAAATATATTTTTACTAAAAGTATACACTATGACTTAATATAAAATATATCGAAACTAACATCCAGATGGCATTACATAGAATTCACGAGAAAGCTAGATATTCCTAACAAAATTTTCGTCAGTCGATCTAGTTACTCAAAAAAATCTTTTGTGATCTGTCATTGACTCTTCTAAAAAAATAAAAAATTGTGTCAAATACCTTACCCAGAATTGCATCGTTCCTAGAGGTTGTCCTCCTTCCAGAACTACCTATACGCTGTGTAAGTATGAAACAACTATTTATACATTTCGTCACAAGTAACAATATACTGAGCTTTGTTGGAAATTGTTTTAGCGTCTTCAAACCTGATAGAAACAAACTGCAAGCTAGGCCTACTGTTTCGCCCAACACCGCATGAGCGAAAATAGGACTCAGAAATATCGGTTTAAAATCGATTCCACGATTTATCAATCACTATAATGTGGTATTTCAGATTGAAAGAAGTGAAGGGATAGAAGTTTGCATCCGCATCGTTCGATAACTTAAAAAAAACTTACCTGGACCGAGATTCGAATTCGCGACCTTTCGGCGGCCCGCCTATATGCTGCTATACCATTTTGAAAGGGTTATCGTGTTTGCTTGGTTCATTCATCTCATGTTTGAGTTTTGTCTGCTTTCGTTCTTCTACTTATCTATCCACTCCTCCTAATCTTCTCACACGAATATATTGTTAAAATGATGTGATTCATATGAGCAAGATTATTTCGAGTCGTTCTATCAGGCAGAAGAGGAAGTGACACTTGTGCAAGAACACGATATATGACACATTAATGACACACCAGTAGTTATAAAGGGTGATAAAATCAAAGATACAACTATAAAATTAAAATAACAGAATATCTCCAGGCCCAGATGGCAATAAAAACGAACTTATCAAATACTGTGATGAAGAGATAATAAAAAAAATACATACATTATATAAAAAGAAGGAAGTAAGTATCTATAAGTCACGTGTGGGTTATTTATTATAACTTTATAAGCCACGGTGTGAAGGGTAACGTGGGTTATGATGTAAACAAGCTAGTAATTGCCCAGTGTACTGGTTTAAAACGAACTAGTAAAACTCCATATTACTATTGAGTATTGGATTAATATGTTTACTTCATTAATTTGTTACAATTTGAAACAGCTGATTTTCAATGGACGTAGTAGATTTCTGAAGAAATTAACAATCCCCTTTTTTATTTTATAAGCTTCGAAACGATAGTTGGCTTCTTCGCCTAAATTGTTTATTTTTATATTTACATAACAGAAGCATCGTATATTACAATGCTAATAGAAACATTTAATTTAATTTAAAAAACAAGGTTGCATAAATCAGAGCTTCAATTTGTAGCCGAGGGAGGCGTAAAGGCGTTAGACATCAATTATTACGTTAGCTATATGATTTGTTTACTAGAAATTAAAAACTTGCTATGTTTGGTTTTGAAACCGATCACCCAGTATAACCTGTTTGTGTTCACATGTTAAAGGTGCGCGAATACTGGTCTGTTCAGTGTATGCTGCGATAAACGACTAGTTAGTGGTGTTGGCGGGGAACTCCAACTTAAGCAGCTGCCAGAGCGTTCAGCCCAAGCACGCAGATTTTTGAGCTACTAGAAGTGAATTTCGGGTGTGGCGAAATCAATAGAAGCGATTGAGCCGATCGGCCAACAAGATTTCCTGCTTAAAGTGTTTGGGTGCCACACGACACTGATTACACTTCAAGTAAGTACTTTTTAATCGCATACAGAGCAAATACACGAATTGCGAAGCAGCCACAGAGTTTCGAGACATTGTGATTCTTATGTGACGCCAGTTGACAGAGCGGCGCCAAAACCAGAGCCAGGGACGTTCGAGCAACATTCCAGGGAAACTTCTAGCAAATTATTCACGGGATAGTGCATAATTCAGGGCCAACATAATTGCGACACAGCAGTTCCCAGGTCGGTTATAAGGTAAACCGATATAGGGAATGATTACAGTTTAAGCGATAAGCAATCGCGGGTTTTTAACAATATTTAAATGTAGATGTATCCGCAGATACAGTTCCTTTGCTATTGCTTGTATGTAAATGCGTGTAGAATTGAGCTACCGCGTGTTAATGATTTAGTTGTATGTTAAACTAATATGTTCAGGAATGGCCACTCATTTTAGGGATTGATCCGAAATTTTGTTTTATTATTGGATTTAAAGGACCAATAGGTGTTTCTGTTTCTGACAAATATTCACATTTCCTATCTACGAACTGAGACAAACTAAGAGTTTCTTGTATACTGAGCTAGCTAGGTGGAAGACAAAGACGAATGGATAATTTAAACAATTCGAAGGCGTACTATGGCAAAGTCTGGACTGGATCACAGCGTCTAAAGAAAGCAGCAATAATTTTGTGTGTTTGTCTTTTCCGAATAACTGTTTCTTATTTTTATCAATGACATAAGTACCTAATGCTGACCTAACTTTATTCGCCGATGACACAACAGTTACGTTAAATAATGTTAATCTGTCCGTTTTGCTAAGCGACTTAGATAGGGAAAGATGTAAGATGCAAAATTGGTTCCTGGCAAACAAATTAAAACTGAATGCTTCTAAAACCCAAACAGTTATTTTCACAAATAGACATATGATAGATGTAAATAATACAAAGTCAGTCAAATTTCTTGGGGTATATTTAGACCCCACATTATCTTTGAACGTGCATGTTGATCAGATGTCAACTAAAATTTCAAGGAATATCTATGTTCTGCGTAGACCATATGGTCAGGTAAATTCGGATGTGCTCGTAATGACGTATCACTCTCTTGTCGCCTCACACATGAACTATGCTTTAATTATTTGGGGTCATTCACCCCATTCCAAACGTATTTTCAAACTCCAGCGCAGAGCCTTACGTGTGATGACTGGAGCCGGTTATATGGATGATGTGAAAAACAAGTTTATATCTTTGAAAATACTGACGTTTCCCGCTTTATATATTTATAACTGCCTTTTTATGTAAAGAAAAATAATGACTTATTTACTACTCAAAATAAAATACATGATTACCCTACGAGGTTCGGCCTTGCTCTGAGAGTTGATTTTATTAGGTTGATAGCCAGTCGCAATGGCATGAATTACTATGGGCCGATACTTTTTAATCATCTGCCCCTGCACATAACAAGGTTGCCGATGGGCCAATTTAAAAAGACTATTAAGCAACATCTCATTAGTAAAGCTTTTTATTCTATTTGTTAGTTTTTAAAATGTGTTACTAGTATTAGTGTTGTAACTTGATTTGATGCATTGTTTGTAGTTTAATCTATATGTAAAGACGTGTGTAAAACCCCTTGTTTTAGCACTAATAAAGATACATAAATAAATAAATAGATAAATGTTATATGCGCTATTATTAGTAGCAAAGAACAATCCAAGAGCTTAATGCTGAATCTACATGCTTGAATATACCCTTAAGTATAAGTATGACTTATTAATTATCAACGCCAAGTCAAAAAATCAACAGCGCTAATAATGTTAAAATTTCGCATACAATTTCACTTAATGCGGTCCTGACTCCAATAGCTTGACACAATATGTCAACAGAATGATGCAATCGCCCTTTTTTCTGACGCTGCTAATTTAGCAAATACGCGCATGTGGCCTTTGGGCGCATAATGCTCGTTAAAAATATTGCACAATGCGTTGCAATAGCAATTAATTCCTTATTACGGTTTGGTTTTCCCCAATCTTCCTAAGCCGTACATTCACGCGTAAAATGTAATTGTAGTTACGAAACTTGCCTTTATTTCGTAGCAAGATGGCCAATAGATTAGCTCCGTGGCTTCGGTAGGTGCTCCCATAGAGACTTCGTGTGTTGGAAAAATCAACTAGCTTTTTGGAAGATCGACTGACCACCGGAATTGCAGCTTCTTGCTGTGAACTGCTGTATCTCGGAAATGCTTCTTCAAGCTGGCATTTGAAAATACTTCGTGTTTCGTCCCTTTGGTTTAGATGAACGCACTGGTCGCACGTTAGCAACCGACTGCCTGTTGCTGCTTTAAAAGCGCGAAATTGCATTAAACCGCCGCGGTGTCACTCTGCCGCATGGAGTTTTAATAATAGCACACTGGATCAGTATTTAGCTGTCTTGCATTTCCCTATTCGAGCGCGAGAAATATTCGTTGCAAGTTTTAAATACACAATACGTTTTAATCTGGTTATTACAACGTAAGAAATACAGTTTAGTTCTATACCTAGCAGAATAATGGTTAAATACCAATGTGATTATTAAATACCAAGGTGACACAAACTAGCCCGTTACAGACATTGATCATATGTGAAACCTCTTTTACAACAGTAGAAAGTCACTTCCTTAATATTTAGTGGACTAAACATCACTTATAAATAATTGTTTCTCTGCATTACGCTGTAACTTCAACCTCCCAAACTTTGTTGTTGTATCTGGAAACTGTCAAACGAACGAACTGTTTGTTTTTGTTTTATTGGCATTCATTACGCCCTACTAGCAAGTAATACGACAACCGCCCTAATATTCATTTTAAATAACCTTGAATAACATTATTCCACTTCTAAACTACCGGCAAACTACATAATATACCTAACGATTTACTAAATAAATTATAATGAGAAGAACTATTCGCTGTATTCCTAAAACATTGTTGAATATTTCTTTGTCAAGATATAAGGGAGTGGAATCTTGTATAAAAAGTTTAATGTTGAAGCAGATTTTTTCAGGTTTAAACAGTATCGCTTTTTTGCGTTAAGTTACCTATAAACTTGCAAGAAACTGAACTGAGTATGAAAACTAAATTCTTAGGTAAACCCAATGCTATTGAAAAGTTCTGTCACCAAGTTTAACGAGCACTGCTTCAAGTAAATAGTTCAAAGTGTAAATATGAAACCAAATTTGCATATTTAGATATTCAGTGCTATTTAGTGTTTTTGGTGTAACCTAAATTTTCCATCCAAAATTGGAAAGACGTTAGACGAAGAGGTAATAGATGCAATTAGTTCTAACGAAAGTTATCTGTTCCTTCAAAAATTGTGTTTTCCAGCAGATTTCAATTATTGAAAATCGTAATCAAAGTAATTTGTATTCATATAATTACTTATTCTATGAGAGACAAGAGACACAAATAATCTTTTAAAATAAGCTTTATTTCTTCTCATCAATTACTTAACCATCCGATTACAAGATTAAATAGCAAAAAAACGCCAGGACCACTCCAAAGTGAAATAATTAAATCTGGACGCTTATTAGGCGGTTTTGTTGTGTCTGGACCGGTAGCAAGGGTAGGTAATCGCGAATTGTTCGCAATTAGTCACTTCTTGCTGCTAATGAGTTGACGCAGATTAAGCACACGTTATTGATCTCTGATCAGCCGAAAGCCACCGCCGGCAGGCCGTCCACCGACAAAAGCCCAATTGATGGCCCCATTTCGATAGCGGCTCTCTGCGACCGCCAAAATGAAACCGAAACGGCATCGAGTGACGCCCAATTTCTGAAATTACAAGCTGCTCGAGCGGCGGCGATTGTGTAACGTTCTTATGGAAAATGTTGGATGTATGACATTTATGATAGTCAGTAATAAAAGTTAATCAACGAATTTTCGACAACGAAGAGGGATTTAACTACAAACTGTTTTTGTTCTAAAACTTTGATTTTTTCTTTTAATTCTTATTGATGTAATAAAATTAATGTGTCACTGGTTGAAATATACAATCTACTCCAGATGTTACAACAAATTCTGTGTCTACATTGATTGGGGTTTATTGATAACCTTTAGGTGCGTTATCGGCAGTACATAACAGTGTTATATTTGTTAATAAACTATAACTAGTATTCAAATTAAAAGATTTAATTCTATGCGACAGTAGCAATTTGTGTCCCGATAGTTTAGCAAATTAAATGTATTTGAACCATCCTAACTTATTTCTGCAAATGTTACCTACCATTCTCTACCCAGGTAATAAATATGATAGAAATAATAATGCAGCTGGGGGGCTGGTAACTCAGTGGTAAGCATCCTGGCTACCGATTGTAGGATCGCGAGTTCGATTTCCGGTCCTGGTGAGGTTTTTAAAAATAAAAAAATGCGGATGAAAACCTCTACAGAATGCCATCATTCGAAAGTGATGTAAAGCCGTAGGTCCCATGTTACTACTATGAGTAGCATGTAAATGACCCCTTGCTAGGGTTGGAACTCCTTAGTGTCGGCTAAATTCTAAGTAGGACTTTGAACATATGACCAAAGCAGTCGGTGTCTAGGGTACCTACATGCCTAGACCTTGTCCATAACAAACAAACAAACATAATAATGCACAAACGTAGGTAGCCAAAAAAATGTTATGTAAACGGCTACAACGTACGTCTGAAAATAGTAAAATAGGAACTTGACGTGGCCTGCCTGTTTTCAACGTGTGGTTTACTCACTTCTTTGTCTGAGAGTGCACTAGTTGGGGTACGATAAATGATGTTATTTTTATGATATACTTGGTGAAATTTTCCGTTATAAATTTGGAGAAATCGTACTATCTTACGCCTTCTTGTGAAAGCAATTGCACTTTATTTTTCATTTTTGTACATAAAGTGGTTTTTTGAATTCAGAATTATCCATCCTACTCCATTTTTCCAAATTTTCATTGATTCGACAATTTCAATTACTTTTTACGGCTGTTTACGTATTGATTCAATATTTTTAAGAAATTAGCAGCTACATAAATAATAAAAACAAAGATTACCTTATTTGGATACCTTTATTTGTCAAGTTTAAATAAGTAAAATTTTGTTGTCTTGCAACGTGTGGCTAAGTAGTCTTTTTAAATATTTCGAAATTACTTTGTCTATCCTGCAAAAAATTACATAAAGAAAGAAGTAGTGCCTCATTTTTAACATTTTCATTTATTTTTGACTTATCACATAGGTTAGTTTATTAATTTCAAACTCATTATGATTGATTACTGTCAGGAAAATTTAAATACTTATTCTAAATGCATTTTTTGCGTCGTTGCACTTTTAATACACAAACTCGTTAAATTGTTGGTTTCTCAAGTGGAAATGACAGTTGAAAACGAGAACCTTTACTGCGCATATTTTTAATATTCAATGTATAAATAATTATCCACCTTGAAGAAATTAACCTTCAAATTGCCAAATATTAGAATTTTATAAGTTATTTTGTTGGTATGAATATAATACGTTTTGAGAAATGATTGACGATTTAGATTAAGCATGTTTTTTACTTTTAATTTTGTTATAAAATTACTATTTAAATTAAGTAGAAAATACATTTGTTGTTTTTGAGAAATTATATTTACATTTTCTATATCAGTTTTATACCTAATTAATTGATTTGGGGCTTTTTTGATTTCTAACATTTCTAACAATAATCTCTTTTTTTTTAAATATTTTCTCTTTCTAAAGTTTTTGTGATTCAAAATTATGAAAATTATCAACGGAATGGACAGCTAATGCAGTAGTTGATCTATTTGGTGACGTAATTTTAATTTTAATTGAATTATTATGCTGATTAGTTCTATTTTTAGATCTTAGTTTTGTTTGGCCAATGTAATTTGCATTGCAATTATTGCATTGTATTTGATAGACAATGTTAGATTTTAAATTTAGGTTTATTTTAGCCTTTAAATTGTTAAAAAATGCTTTCCTATTGTAGTGTGAGTTATAAAAGCTATATTGAAATTGTGTTTTTGTCCTTTTTATAATTGTAACGGTATTTTAGGAATGTAAGGTAATGTTATATATTTTTTATCTTATTTTTCCAAATCTGTTATTAAATTTTGACAGTTAGCATTTCTGTTCAATGATCCAGCAAGTTGATTTTGTTTATGTTTTAATTTATTATTTGGGTTTAATATAGTTTAATATAGAATAAATATAGTGTCAAAGACAGTTGGGCATTTAAAATATTCAGTGATAAAGTAAAATTACGTAATAACCACAAAATGATCTCATTAGTTGTTGTGTTATTATATACTAATATTCCAATTGACATATCATTATTCGTAAATAGCGGCCTAAAATAGAAAAATTTACAACACCGGAAATTGAATTTATTGAAACAGTAAAATATATTTTAGAATCAACATATTTTTCTTATAATAACCAAGTTTACAAACAAAAATTTAGAGTAGCCATGGGACAACCATTATCAAGTACAATAGCTAATTTAGTTTTAGAATGTTTCAAAGAAGACCAATTAAAAACATTCAATTTCTTTCTATCAGAGATATGTCGATGACATAATTGGAATAGATAAAAAAAATATTGAAACAATTTTTCAAAAGTTTAATAATTTTCATACGAGGTATAAATTCACAATTGAAAAATAAAATAAATTTAATTCAATCATTTTCCTTGGCCTAACACTTCATAGGAAAGAAAGTGAGACAATAGAGACAAATTAGTATAGAAGGGCTGTAACCATAGATATTTGAATTATAATTCAATAACAACAAATAAATACAAGCAAAGTGTTGTTAATAGTTTGGTTCATAGAGAAATTTTACTTTCTTCTAAAAAAATTTATAAATAAACTTTAAACAAAAGTTCAAGAAATATTACTTAAAAATAATTATGCAATTACATCTTTATATATATAATTCTTGTGTACGTCTGTATGTGACTGAACTCTCCTAAACAGCTGGACCGATTTTGATG
This sequence comes from Agriotes lineatus, assembly GCA_940337035.1. NCBI lineage: Eukaryota > Metazoa > Arthropoda > Insecta > Coleoptera > Elateridae > Agriotes > Agriotes lineatus. Next base: position 30,903,730 of record OW679199.1, read on the forward strand.
AAATGTTGTGTGTGTGTTTGAGTAGGTTCCTGGATGGTTTATATTCACAATTGGACCCGGTAGGTGGCGCTGCAATCGGGTTCTAGGAATTTATTTGAAATTTTTTGACAAATTTCTTTTTTTTAATTTTTTTAATATTTCTCGCATATCAGAACATATAACCGCAAAATTTCAAAACCCCACCACCCCCCAATATTTTTTTAAATTAAAAAAAATCGAAAATTCGAAAATCGAAAAAACCTTTGCTGAACAATGTCTGGGTCCCTCAAAATTTCACCTCCCCCCCCCCAATATTTTTTGAAATGAAAATCTTTATATATATAATTCTGTACATGTGTATGTGATTGAACTCCTCCTAAACAGTTGGACCGATTTTGATGAAATTTTGTGTGTGTTTGAGTGGGCCCCTGGATGGTTTAGATTCAGAACTGGATCCGGTAGGTGGGGCGGCAACGGGTTCTAGGAATTTTTTTAAAAATTTGTTGACGATTTTTTTATTTGTTTTAAGATTTCTCGCATATCAAATCATATAACCCCAAAATTTCACCCCCCCCCCCCACAAACCACAATATTTTTTAAAATGAAAAAATCGAAAATTCGAATATCGTAAAAACGTTTGCTGAACCCGCAAATACCAGACAAACCAACGTTCGGGCAGCACAACGTCTGTCGGGTTCGCTACCCCTTTGGAGGTGAAATTTGGTAAATAAGCCTAAAAATCGATATAGGTGTCGTTATTGAGGTTTTTTGGGACGTTGATTGCGAAAATGGCATTTATTTTCAAGTCCAAGACTATGGACATGACATAAAATTAAAACTCTAGAGTGGTGAAACGGGGTTTCAGAGACAAATTATTTTTGGGCAGAACAACGTTTGCCGGGCCAGCTAGTTTATTGATAAAACCATTAGTAACAGAAATAACACATTATAATTTAAACGAAATCAAATTACTGCATCTTTGGATAACAATGCTAACTTTAAAAATGTAATTACAGGTTGGGGAAAAAAAGATTTTTTCTTTTATCTAATTCTTGCAGGATAAACTAATGTAAATTCAACGAAATGTAATTAAAATAATTTCGAAATGCTTGTACAAGCTACTTAGCGAAACATTGCAAGGCAACAAAAATTTACTAATTAAAACTTGATAAGGTCATTTCTGTTTTTACAATTTATTTGGCGGCTAATTTTTTAAGAAAATTGAATTCATATTTGATGTTCGATAACTCATACTCCAGCTTATTTTCGTATTACCTGTCAAACCCTTTACAGTGGATGTGCTTAGCCAAATCGTCGTCTTCTGGCAGTCTGGTACAATTCAGCGATTCTTCGCACCTTCCCTTTCTTTAGTCACCCCAGCGCTGCCGTAGTTGAGACCTCTAGACATGATGGGGACTAATGGTCTTTGGTGTAGATCGCCTGCTCCATGCCAAAACACAATGCCCAAATTTTTTTTTGCAAAATTGCAGATGCTTTGTTTGGGGGCATTTTTCTAGCTTGTCGGTTTGGTTTTAATTTTGCCGATTGCCAAGATATTGCTTGTCCAAAACACAGTATGTACATACGCAAACTACTTTTCCCAGGTCCTAGATACAAATTAAACCAATATGAAAATCGGAAATAAAAAATCGCAGTACCTAATAAGTTACTATAATGTCAACAAAGAAAATATCCGGGTTCGCTACCCCCGGACATTTGAATGAATTTCTAAAAATCAGAATATTATAGGTGTCAACTCAAACGCTGGTAAAATAGTTACCTTGAGTTGGGACGTAGGTGAGTTGGTAGTCAGTCACCTTTTCTGTACAATCAGCCTACCCCCCTCCAAACAGTGCTGTAAGAACGTACTTACTTAAAAATTAATACCCATCCTATGCAATACATTAAATTTTGCTTTTCATAACGTTTCCCCTAAACTTTTTCGAAAACGCCTCTCCAACACACAAATCGAGAACGCTGTATTTCTAAAATATAGGACAAGGCTTAATCACTGATTCGAGGGTCCAAAATAACAAGATTTAGGTACTTCAACTTACGTATCGCCAATGTTTTCTTTCAAAGTTTTTTTTACAAAAATAATGTCGCTTGAAACAATAGAACGCTGGTATAATTAATACTTAATACAGGTTAAAGTCAATCGTGTATTTTTTTAATGTAATGGCTGATAATTTGTTCTTTTTTGAGAAAGAGACATTTATTTCTGAAATTTTGATAGGTATCTGTTATGATTTAGACATAAACAAATACAATTTGAGCGATAGCTTTCATGAAAACGATAATTTTGTTATCCTATATATATATGCTGCGAAACAAATGACTAAAAACTTTTTTTAAAGAAATTTGAAGTAGAATACTGACTTTAAAAAATATAAATGATTTAAATCGTCTTTTATTTTGTGCCCAAGAGTCTGTGGGTTTACGCTATACCGACATATTTTAGAGATACGTAGCAAGTAGTAATTACACGTCGCTATTAAGGCCAAGTTTTAATATGAAGCCCTTTGATTATTTGCGGCGACCGCCAAAATGAAACCGGAACGGCATCGAGTGACGCCCAATTTCTGAAATTACAAAAGCGGCGAAGTGTGAGGCGGCGTGACGTCACCCTGGCGCCAGAAGGGCTTGTGTCGGCGGCGTCAAGATGCTCGCATTTCACATGTGCGCCGCTGCAGCCCCATTTCCACGCGGTGATTTAGTGATTCGCAAACCTCCCACTTGGCCGTGCGGCGTAATTGGAGGAAGAAGAAAAAGAGCGTGCATCTATCTTGTCAATTACATGCAATTAGTTCGTGCGTGTCTCGCTGCAGCGACACTCCTGCGCCCAAATGACAGCCTCACGGAATTGCTTCCCTGGAAATCGGGCACGACATCTCGTGACGTGATTCCAGTCAATTTCTTCCAGGGCGCGTCTGTTTGGTCTTTTTCCAACCGCTGGTGGCGACTGGCCGGCCAACGAGTTGCTCACTTAGCCCTAATTTGAGTTGTTTGCACTTTGAACGAAAGTTGGCAAATGTCCTCCAAAGAGCTGAAACTCCTGAGAGAACCAAAGCCAAAGGTGAAGCAGGACTAGAGGCATAGACAAACAGACGCTAAGAAAAGTTAATACGAGGGTTACACAGAGTATATCTACAATCTAATCAAGGAAACTAAAAAGAACTTTTATAGCTACCTTTCAAAATTTACATTTACATATCCGATCCGATTATTATTGAAACATTATTGAAATAAAGTTTTGGAAACTCACCACAACGTCATTTTGAAATTGCTTGTTGTTAAATAGCGCTACCTACGTTTTTACGATGCAAAATTGTTTTTGCTGTAGGACGTCATTGACACTACTTTTCAAACAAGTTTGTCAGATATATTGATAGGTACTAACGGGTGTTCATAAACAGTCGTCATCCCAGTAGGTTTTGACTTCAAAAACGTATGTCGATTAAAATTGAGAAAAAATGCGCTATGACAGTACTCAATGACGTTTAATTGTGTTGCACGAATTAATCAAAGATATAACATTTTGTTTTTCAAAGCAACTGGGATGACGACTGTTTATGAACACCCGTTATTATGTACTGTGCAATTATTTTCATAGTATATTGATAGTATAAATAATATGTAAGGTAATTCAAATCTCTAATCTATCGCATTTATATTACATTTGAGGAAGACAAAGCAATCACAGGTACGCAAATCTGCAGATATAAACAGATGAATAGTGCACTCTGTACTCAGGCATATGATATAAATATAAATATAATAATAATAATAATAATATCTTTATACTCAAACAAGTCAAGATTCAATTACATGAGAATTCTTAAAAAAATTACTAAACAAAATTAAACACATGGGTCAATTCCAACACAGCAGCCCGAGAATGAATCAAAAAGAAAAATAATAATAATGTGACGAATCACTTAAACAGTAAAATACAATTTACATAAGGTTACAATACTGATTAAGATGCTGGAAGCAGCGACCGCGCTTGAACCAAGCCACATTGGCGTAACTAGGATTTTTGGCTGGGGAGGGCCAGGCCCCCAGCCAACCATCGACAATATCTATGCATATCTTTGAAGACATGAATTTGCATATATTACTTTTTCACATCAAGTTATTTGCTTGTTTTTGAATCGGTTTATAAACAACATAAAAAATGTATAGATTACTTCTCGCAACTCAATGTAGTTGGCGGTAAAAGCTATTATTCCAGGATAAATACCTTTTTTGGGAAACATCACTTCAATTTTTTCTCAGTACGGTTGAAGTAAATATTTTCTTGAAAAAATTAATATCTTCTTCAAAGTTATTGTGATTTCTCTTTATCATAATACATTGAGTTTGCAACTGTGGAAATTCAAGCAGTTAGGATCACTTACACTCGTCATCACCACAAAATTCTATTTACTACAGCGGATAAATACTTATATAGGGCACAAAAACCTGTTGGTAAATACAAGATTAAGTTACTTTATTATGTAATATTAAAAAATGCACGTAAGTGTACTAATACACCAGGGACATTCAAATACCTGCAAACTGAGATATGAACGGTCTTTAAATTTATTTCAATAATATGAGCGTCCCCCGCAATTACAATCTAAAAATGTTTTTTCTTTCCTTGTATTTCTGCAAATACATCTATTGCTCTATGTATGTCTATACAGCTTCCTGCGTTATTCTGTGTAGCCGTAAGGGCCAAGTCATTTTTAATCTTTTTTAAGAGGTACTATTTCTAAGAAAATTTTGTATTATTTCAAATTTTGCATGGGCCTGTTTATTTCTTCTTTATCTCTGGTGTTTACTTTTAAAATTTAAAAAACAATACTTTTAGTGTTATTTTGATCTTCTAGCGTTTGTAATTTGGTAAGTTGTGAGTTGTCTTTAATTACACTGATTATTGAGTCAGAAGGCCCTCAGTGCTCAGTGACAGCTGACGCCCCATTTCCCATAATGCATGCTTTCCAGCATGCGATTCCGATTCCGTACTTTGAATTTTAATTTTATCTAAAACCTTAACAAAACCGTTTTAAATTTAAATTCTTTAAAAATATTTGGAGAAAAAATATTCAGTTTCAGTAACTGGGCATGAAACTTCTTAAATATTTCTAATAACTAGATGGGGCGACGCCAAACTTGATCTTCGATCTTCCATACCTTACTTTTAAAGCTGTCATTTTGAAAATGACTACACTTCACATTCCTTTTGTTAATTTTATTAATAATATCGTAAATGACCCAAGAAAACCTTTTCATGTGAATATTTGTGCCCCTAAAGCTTTTAACAGTACACATTGTAAATTAAGAAAAAATCTTCTTTCGATCAGGGCCCTCATACCTGGCACTGCGGGGTCTTGCAAATCTATAATTACGACACTACTTTGCTACCTTAAATATTACTAAACATACAATTCTGGATCCTACTCTTCAAAATGATAAACTGAACTCTTTAGACAAAGCAAACGTCCAAATAGCATGTCGTAGTGTGTTTGAACTGGACAAGCCTAAATAGCGGCATGCGCTCAGCAAGTCGTTAGATTCACTCAAGTTTCGCGCTCATTTACATACCCGCATATAAAATAATTCAAATTGTCTTTTTCTAGGCATATAAGTTGACCATGTATTTATAGATTACTGAAGAGAAATTAAAAGAAATGGTGCACTGGAAAAAAATATTATTTTGTTTTAAAGATTAACAAAACTATATTGTAGTTCTGCACTAATTATGTTTTATTTTGCATATTATTTTCAATTATAACCACTCATACGGTTTTTTTTAGTCAAAACAAATAATAAAGTCGGAAAATGTAAAAATGTGGGTCGGTCGTTAATAATCCCTAGGTTTAAATGGTTTAATACAAAAGCAGATTTTTTAATTTATTTAAATTTCATTCTTCTGGGGTGGGCCAGACGGCACTCTGGGGAGGGCCTGGCCCCCCTGGCCCCCCCGCTAGTTACGCCAATGCCAAGCCATTTGATGGTAAGTTATTGTACGCTCTGGACATAGCCAGCACTGGGGAGTTGAAGGGGGTACATTTTAAAACTATATTAACATATACTGTGATACATGTATTAGTACCCTCGCTTAAAATGGGGTTTTAAATAAAATATAAAGTTTATAAATAGGGCAAGGGATACTACACTTTATGAAATTGAAGTTTCAATTGAGAATTGTCTGTCAAACTCAAGGCAAATTAAAAGAATGTAATAATAATTAGCAAAAATTAATGGTTTATTGCTCTTTCCTTATTTTATTTACTTGCAATAAATTAGGGCTTAGCTCCTGTGGACATGAAAGAATTCTTAACTCAGGGGGTCGGTTCATAAAATTAAGTAGACAATTTAACAGGTGTCATTATCAACCAATGGCATTATTCAATTTAAAAATAAACTACCAATCAAACGATTTAGTGACAATAACTCGAGGAGCTTTATTTCAGCGACAATAATTGGAGGAGCTTTATTTCAGCGAAAATTTTTTCTGTAACAATTATTGTAGTGACAATATTTCGAGGAGCTTTATTTCAGCGAAAATTTTTTCTGTAACTATTTTTTAATGAAAAGTTAAATTGTCAAGACGAATAGGACTCTAGGTCGAAATATTGCAGACAATTTTTGCTCTTCAGATTGTCTCGTTTCTGTTGCTTTAGAAAATAACGACTCGTGCAAGCACTCGTCGTTATTGTCGTCGCCGCAAAAACTCGTATCTGAATCGCAAAAATTATTGTCGGCAATATTTTGACCTCTCGTCCTATTATTACTAAAAACTTTGTAGGACAAATAATTTGTTGTATGACAATTACTTTCTGATATTAGGGCAGTTTCCAATTGACTGTTAAATAACATATAAATTTAGTGAAGTAAACAAGATGATCCGTCAGTGCAAAAATAACATAAAATTGAATTTTAAACACCAAAATGGCAAGAATGCATCAGGTAAATACAATTAATTCTGTGACGCAGCAACGGCTAACCTCGTTTTGTTTCTAGTATGACGCAAACCCACACGTGATGCGCTTTTGTTCAATTTCCGGCAAAACCTGCAACTGCCGATGCCGCCTCAATTCGCATATTTTAGGGACGCCAGCTAAATTATTCGAAGCTTGATGGATCTGGGACTCTGGAAACACATTGAACATCTCGGCTGCTGTCCATAGTTTTTATTGAATCCTACCTTTTTTGAAGAGGTGCTCCGCTGTTGGTTGGCACACTGGAAGGACGTCACGGCAAATACTCGCTTGGAAATGACTTGCTGGTTCTAATTCTTCTACCCAGGAAGAGCTGTAGGCCTCCTCTCCATGTAGCATAAAAATATCTGCCTTCCGATGTCTGGAACTGCCTCAAAATCGTCACTGACATAGGTTCGCACTCAACGACGCGCCAGATGGAAATTTGCTGGCCTAATTGCACTACTTGGGGAGTTCCTACACTTGCGTAAATTACACCCATAGATGCCCAGCAACCTGGTGAATAACTTGAACACGAAACTGGCTTCACAAAAGACTTTTTGTTCACCATTTAATACAATAAATGTGGAGCTCAATTTGCCCCTAACATGAAAAATTTAAGCTTGTTTGATTCATTCTTGACAATTGATTGTCTCGTAACTAAGCAACTAGATTTACAATTGTTTAAAAGAAATTGATTACATGTTTAAACTTATGCACTACAGTTTTGATGTCATGTCTTTGCATTTTCACTAAATTGTCCATTTATTGGGATAAATGTCACCACACTTTGCTCTGCTCTTAATTTTTATATAATGCATTTAGCATGTCTTTCGATCGGTTGCCTTACATTTTTCCATTGCTCTATTGCAGTTATTGCTTTGCTAGCACTGTTTTTCATTTACCTTTTAGTTAACTTGCGGTTTGCTGACTTATAAACTTTAATACATAACACTCATACAATTTCTGTACTTAAATCATTCGGTATCATTTTATTCACATTATGTTTGACGTTACTAAGCTCAAATCTGTCAGTTACAAATTAAATTGCATTGGCCCTTCCGAACATTTATCATATGTGAAACTTTGAACGTAACCCTTTTGAAACCTGCCTTATCTCATCCTAATTGTTATCCCTCAAATTATTAGTTACTGCTGCCCACATCAAGTGCACCAATTAATGTAAAGTACTGATTATCTTGCAATAAATAAACTAAATTCTGTGCTCATTTTGACCTTATTCATTTAGTTACTTATGCAATCAGAATTGCTGTGGGCAGTAAACCATTACAATACAGGGTGTCCCAAAAAAGTTTGGTTTAAAAAGTGTTACTTTTTTAAAATAAAACAGCCTGTACTTATTTTCGGCTGTTCACGCCCCTACAGGTTGTTACGATTTGCGTTCTTTAATGAAATGAACTATGTAGGAATATACTGTACTTTAGTTAGCTGTAAGCCATCTGTATAATATTTTAAGGTAAAATTCGTAGGAAAAATGTCATATTTAAATTACAACAAGCGGATGTTTAGAAACGTGCCTTTCGTTTGGGAAGCTGGATATATTCCAATCTCACGAATAGATTAGAGTAAGTTTATGCAGGGTTTACTTCATAAACCGAAATATTGAGTGATGTATATGACCGGTACGTGATTAGAAGAAGCAACGGTTGCAACTCGATCATAAAAATTATTTGCAGCTGGGACCAAATGCTTTTAGTAGAATTTTAATCCTTTATAGCGGTAATTTCCAAAGGGTCCGAGCAAACCACATTTCACCGTGGGAAAGCCTCAAACTTTTAAAATTCATAGAACTATTATGAACTATCACGTCCGTGTGTACGTGCCAAAATTCCAAAATTTAGACCAGCTCTGATAGGTTATTGGGAACTTTGTAAACGCCCACCGAGCTTTCTTGGTCAGAATGGACTTAGAATTAAGTTAGTTAATAAGAAGATGTAAATACGTAAAGTTAAGAAAGAACGGTATTAAACTTAAGTGTTCTGTAAACGGCAGAAAAATAAATTCAAGTGTTTGTACTTAAGTGTTCTTATTAATCTCGCAACAGTAGCTTTGGTCTTCGTGTCCGAGTGTGTTTCAACTAAAAGGATTGCCAGTTACCCCGACTTTAGGCGTCTCGCAATAAGGTTCTACGTTCAACTCTAAATTTTCTTTTAAATTGTCTTGACTGTTTGCAACGTATGAACGTTTTTAGTATTTTTTGTCAATATCAACCTGTCATTTAAAACGTCACATTTTCTCCACTTATGAATATTTTTCGCTGAAAATTGATGGGGTCGGCATCTAGGATACAAAAATACTGAAGTTTTATAAAAATGGGATATTCTAATACACGGTATCAAAATAGTAGCTTAAATTTGAAAATCTCCAATCTTTATTTTATCGATTTTATGAAATGTAACACCCTATATTCTATTGCAGTAATAAAGAAACTTATATTTCCTTCATTTCGATGAATGGTATTATTTGGGGCATGGTTTATAATAACAGGTAAAAAACCGATTTGACGGTTAACCGGCTTTTGGTTAACTGCGGTTTAACTTGATTTTAAACCCGTTCACGAACCGGTTTGTGAACCTGTTCAAGAACCGGTTTGTAAATCTGTTTAAGAACCGGTTTCTAAACCGGTTGACGAAGCGGTTTGAAAACCTGTTTACAAAAGCTTTAAAACCGTTTATTGAGGCGGCTTAAAAATCGATTTATTAATTAAATTCAAATTCCGTTCTTAATAGTAGTAACAATACGATTGTACAGCTTCCACATTTTATAAGTAGAACCAATTTACGTTTGTTAGAGCAGTTTTTAAAAACATTTTAAACCGGTTTAGAAACAGGTTTTGAAACTGGATCGTAAACCGATTTAGAAACCGATTTTTTAACAAGTTTAATCAGTTCATGAACCGGTTATATCCAGGTTTTTGGTTAACCGGTTTAGCGTCAAATCGATTTTTTACCAGCACTCTTATAAACTATGCGCTATATAGTACACATTTATGGTGATTTTTTATCGATAGCTTTCTCAAAGACTTTTTGGAAAAAGTATCCATATATATAGTAGATTTGTCCGTCCGTCCGGGACGCTGTTTCAGCAGCCAAACCGTAAGAGATAGAGAAAAAAGTTATTAAAGTTATATGTTTGGAATGGTCATGTCAGGTCAGGAACCAAATTTCAGTCTCTAACACTAATTATTATCGTAATTATCCTAATCCGAACTTTTTAGGTTAGATTCTAGGCAAATTTTATCAAGGCGAATGCGACTGGTAGTTTGCTACCAACAATGACGTCATATACGTACGTGTGGTGAATACGCGTTCTATTTGCAAAACGGTCTTTTTTGTTTTATTAAATGAGACATTTGTCTCACTGGACTGCTAGTAACGTATATAATAAGTATAAGTATATAATTTAAGGCTCTATTTATTCCTGCAATAAAATATAGGATGTTCTATTTAAAAAATAGAAAATAAAGATTGATAATGTTGGAATTTGGAGTGGTTGGAATTTATAAGTTGAAAACGATAAAATCAATTTTAAACAAAAGCTAGAATTGGACGTCGAACCTATAGGGGCTTAAATAGTCATAAAGAGATATAGGGTGTTTCATTAAAAAACTTTATACTACTTTTTTGGACACTCTGTATATGTCAAAATAATTTTAAAATTGGCCCCTTTCAACCCTATTACGAAAACTTTAATCAAACCTTTTATCGAAAAAATAACTGAAAGCGTAATCAAAAGACCCAGGACTAAATTGGCACACTGTATATAAAGTACAATTTAAAGTAAGTAGAAGCCTTATTTATTACTGTATGGTAGAGATAAATAACAGTCAAGTAATGGAAGATCTTCATAAGGTCAACATCGTTGGTCATTACTTCTATGTAACAATTGCTGTGGATGGAAGGTGGTAAACACTAGAATGTAGCAGAGATATACACTCAGCTTATTCCGAGGTCTCTTCTACTGAATTCATTGGGTACGTACCATGGAGCATTCACGATTTCACGAAGCACTTTAGACCGTATGACAGATTGGTCTTAAGATTGCTTTATAGAGAATAACCTTGTTATCTATTGAAAGTTGAGACTTTTTACCTAGCAACCATTACATTTGTCTGCACTTTAAGCCTAACTGCTTTCTTTTAGCCCAGACATGTTGTTCCAGGTAAGTCGACGATTTAGGTGTATTCCCAGGTACTAGTTTCTAAAGATGTGTGTATTTCATTAACTATTCTGTGCACCATGGAAAAAGCCAAATTGATGATGGCGTTGTAAGTTGTTATTTATGGTTAGCGGTTTGAGTCTCGATAGTAGCAATTTTTCAAAAACTTGAAAAGAAGTGGAAGAAGGCTTATTGGCATGTAATAGTCCACTTGTTTAAGTGGTTTGCCTGCTTTTTGAATTGGAATTACGAAGCCCACTTTCCATTGGTTGGGGAAGTATCCTCGTCTGAGCACTGTGTTGAAAAGCTTGGTCAGGAATTTCTTTCCTTTTTCTGGTAACTCTTTGAGTATTTTAATTATGATGAGGTCGTAACCAGCTGATTTTTTGTCTTTTAAACTTCTGATCCTAGTACTTTCGTCTATAATTTTAAAGGGTTTGGTTGGTGGTCGCATTCGGAAAGCTACAGTTAGGAACTGGTGGATTTATCTCTTTTCCTCGAGGGTAGCTTCAGACGGATAGGGTGCAAACACCATTTTAACTGATTGGCAAATGCTAGCGCCTTTTTAAGAGTTATTTCGAGCCCAGGTTTCATGATCTTTGGGAAGAGGTGGAGTAGTTGGGAATCTTCAAGTAACTTCTCTCAGTAAAATGAGCTTCTGAAATTAACATAACATCTATGCGATTTTGCTGTATGAAAGTACACACATTTAGAGTGAGTGCTATTATAGTAGACTATTGGCGTTCCATCGCCGATCTTCAGAAATTGTGCAATTATGATCTTTTTGAGACGAAAGATGTTAAATGGTTTAAAATAGTTGACATTTGCTCCATGAGGTTCTTCATTATCTGTTTTAATTCATACATGTAATTTGATTGTTGAGATGATGGTGGTGGCCTTTTTTATTGCTGGATAGTGTTGTTTGCAACCTAGGCTTGATGAGTCGTACCGCGGGCGATCTGTGCGTGGGTAATATCTGGCTGAACTATGATCGATTGATTATCTTTTATTTATCTATCTATGTCTTTGTCTGAGTGCCGCAAATGTTCTTTGTTCGAGTGTACAGCGCATCCCCTGTAGTTGGATGGGTGATTGCCGTCGTATAGTATACATTTAACATCAGCGCTTTTAGTTTTGCGGAGGCATTGTGTAGTTAGGTGGTTACCTGCACATTTAACACATCGTGGACTTCTATTGCAGAAGCTTTTTTTTAAGTTTTTTTAAATAGAAATCTATCAAGCACTTTTAATACAAAGTCATTCTGAAAGTGCCCATGTTGCCCTCTATTCACCGCAATATTTAAGGTACATCTGGTAAATGCAGACACAGTGTTAAACATAATTGCTGATAATCCATTCACCAGCACCCGCAGTGTTTCCAAACAAACAGGGTATTTACAAGCTACAGTATTGAAGAGGAGAAAAGTTGAATTTGCAGGCATTTCACTATCAGAAAATTCAGCAGCTGTTTACACGTGATGCCGAATATTGCCAAGAATTCTGTCGTTGGACTAGAAATGAATGAAGAAATTAAAAATTTCTATCACCATATACCAGAAAAATTTACTAACCCAAGAGATTTTCGTATTAATTTATGGCGCATGTACTTACCTTTCAATGTTCATGCGAATATGTTTGATGAAGCTCTGTAGCATTTAGAAAAAGAAATTTCATGTTGGTTGAAGACGTTTTCACCGGTGAGTTGATAAAGGCGGCCCTTTTAGTTGGCGGTCACGATTCCTTCAAACAATCCTCTAGCACTTATATCCTTTACAGATACCTTTTTAATTAAATATTTACAGTTTTGTGCAGTAAAGGTGATTTCAGTTAGCTGACAGAGTTTTTTTGAACATCGTCTACTTTTTTTTCACAAAATTAATATTTCAATGCGTCAATTTCAATAACATTTAAAAAAATAATTTGTCTAATATACAAGTTTAGAAGGAATTCCGCTATGTAATTTAGTATTAGATATACATATTGTAATTAGTATAATGATTACTTACAACAAGTTCTGCAACAAGGAGTGGAAAGTGACAAATTAGGTCGTAATAAAAGTAGACAGGTGTTAACTTCTTTGATGGAGAAGCCAATTTATCATTTTTGTGAACACTTGAACTTTAATATTTTCACTTCTGAAACACCTGACTTACCTTGTTAACGATAATAATTACAATGCGAGTCATGAAAACAAACGATTTTTAATGTCCTTTAATTTTTCAACGGATAGTGATAGGAGGCTGTCATGAGTTCTTAATTGTTGTCAGTTTAACGGCACTTTGTCATAATCAGTTATCAGGTAAACATGTGCATTTGCTCTAAAAACGTTTTACGGAAATAATAACAGTTTTGTAATTGAGCAGCGAATGTTCAGCAATCATTTCAGTAACACCAGAAATATTGTGGTGCCGTCAGTTCACGCTATAAAGTCATGGATGAAGAACTTTGAAGAAGGGTTCAGTGCTTATCTTCTGAGGGAGAAAATCTTATTCGAACACCGGAAAACATTCAGGCTGCAATGGGGTGGACAATAATGGATACGCATTTAGCAGTAAATTCAACCTATTATGTTTAAATGATGGAGACATTTCGTAAACAGCAACTGACTTTCTCAAGTCAACGAGAACACATATGATTTCAACAAGATGGAGTAATATAACATATATAATGCATTTGTTTTGTGGTGTAAAATTAATCTAAACTAAAATATTGAAAAGCACATCACAGGTCTACTATTCCCTTAAGAAGCGAATTCGTTACTACAATAAGGAAGACACCCACCTCGAAGTACGTCTGCTACAGAAATGGTTGGAATAGTTTAAGCGTCAATCAACCGAGGTAGCGAAACAGTCAATCATCAACAAATCTTCGAGTTGTAGAGTTAGTTCAGACATTCAGGTTTGAGTGTCTCTCTTATACTGCCACCTAGAAGATCTATTCTAATGAAAACCTCTTGCTAAAGTTCATTTATTAAGATCAGTTCCACTTTTGGGCTGTTGGATATAGGGTATCCAATACCCCATCAATGACAACATTTGCCGGCTATTGCATGGCACTCGCCAAATATATGCTCGGCTGTTTCACTGGCTTCCAGAAACGACAGGTGGTATCCTGGACTGTGTCCATTTGATAGTCCGGTATATATTCCTAGCTAATTTGTACTAAGACGGAATGGTTGATGACCTTTAGTTTGAGACGTAGGCTGTTTAGTATAAGTCTACTCAGGCCTTTTATCATTAACAGTACGTATTGCGACAACCTTATGGTCAGATTGTGGATTATGGATATTTAATTTGAATAGGACTTGTCCAAATGTAAAATTTTGTTTAAAGTCGATCTTGTTCAAGCTTTGAAATGACCTTTCGTTAACTAACTAGATAATTTGCATGTTGTTAGTGTTAGTGTTACTCTTAACACTTTCTACATCAGTATGGATATTTTCATCTTGTCGTAGCAAGAAGCAGAGTATTTTGTATGTTATCTTTGACACACTTTTATGTTAGTACGCAGTGAAGATGTGTGGATGAGGTAGATGAACTCCCTCTATCGTCTTCCCGTACAACTAAAGACATTGTAATCTTTTTCAACTATTCACTAATGGCTTATTCGGCACATTAAAACCAATCAACCTAGTTTGAAGGTTGAGTCAAGACATTAAAACTGGGCTATACGTTTCCTGATTTTCCTCCATAATCTTACTCAAGCAACTTATTAAAGTCCCTTCTGGCAAGTTTTCGGGCGCAATAATATCCACTTTGGTGCGCTCCCTTACGAACTTGTAGGAAGTGGATAGTTCACTTTCCTTTGGTATGGTATTTAGGTAATTAGTTTTTTCACTTTCTTGCTATTAAGACTACTGCAATCAAATTGAAGTCTTTTGGTGTTCCCTGGTTCTCTGTGCGAGGTTTTCTTTTCGACGCATTTGAAGGTAAGTATCTAATTTTGTCCCTTCTGGTTTTGCTTTTGAAAGTAATTGATTTGTAACACTTTCTGCACACTCACTGCGTCACTGTCTGGGAAAATGAGTCTGGCCGCATCCATTAGCTGTCTTTTACCAGGGTACGGTCGGGTCGTTGTTCGCTCTCACTCTAAAGTACTTTGGAGTGAGAGGGGACAGCGATTAGGGTACGGACAGATTGTTGTCATCTTTCACTCTAAATTACTTTAGAGTGAGTACCCTGTTATAGGACTAATACGTCAAATTGACATCAAGGTACCCTAGCTCAAACTTTGACCTTTTTAAGTGTAAGTCCATGAGTTGTTATGGAAATAAATGATAGACCATAGGAGAGCTCCGCCATACTATGGCAATTAATTGAAACCGAGTTTCGTCAGTTGTAACTTAACACCCCCCTTAATTGTCTACCTCCATCAATTATCCAGTTTTAGGCATGGAAGTTTTATCTTTAGTCTGGATTCAGGGTCTATGCGACACGACATCCCAAATAATGGTTAAGAGTCACTATCCATGCCGGTATTTGAGGTGCAACCTCTGCCCATCTCCCGATGCCAACAAAACTAGTACGGCGGATGACAGCGAAGAACTAACATGTGCTCCATCATAAACCGCCCTGTGAAAGAAGTACAAAGACACTCATAAAAGTGAAACTCCGTGCTACAGCTGTGCGGGGTAACTGTGGGTGTCCAACTGAAAGCGCCACGGAATATACAGCGCAATATCTAAACTGTAAAACGAGTTTAATTATGTGCTCCGCAGGTGCACCTCGCTTCTGCAATCTCAAAAAGGCTTCAGCTATTCAAAACACTCTGTCCGAAGAAAGTGCAGTATAACCAAGTAACAGGAAATCCGAGCTGTTACAGCAGACTAGCGTTTAACTCTTCCGGCTGACAAAATCACGCAGTAACCCGGTACAAATTACGCCATCGCCAAGACGCAATATCCGAGTCTAATGTCATGTAACTGCAGAGTTACTCTTGAAACAATAGAGCTAAGTATTAAAATCAGCATGTACTCTAAAGTGACCACCCGCCGTGCAAGGCGTAGAAATATAGGATTGATGCAACCGGCCAGAAAAAAGCAAGAGGTCTGCATTTTGATGCCCGAACATAATAGAATAACCACTCTTCTTGCGTAAACCAAAGTGTAAAACCAACAAATGTGTAGGCACTAAGTTTCATTGCGTAGTCATTCATCCATCTCGAATTAAAAATCTGTTTACATCCTTTGAGCATCAGAAAGCATTTGGTCAGGTTCCAGTTCATTCACACGGTTGGGCATATTTACGACAGAGAATTCGACTCATTGGTTCACCTAAAGTTTGCGTATTTACGGACTTGGTCCATTGCTGCATATATGTACGTTCGTGTATGTTTATTTTATCTGATTCCAAATAAAAATAAGTGTGAC
>OW679199.1:30920322-30974787 GCA_940337035.1 Agriotes lineatus
CTATACCGACATATTTTAGAGATACGTAGCAAGTAGTAATTACACGTCGCTATTAAGGCCAACTTTTAGTATAAAGCCCTTTGATTATTTGCGGCGACCGCCAAAATGAAACCGGAACGGCATCGAGTGACGCCCAATTTCTGAAATTACAAAAGCGGCGAAGTGTGAGGCGGCGTGACGTCACCCAGGCGCCAGAAGGGCTTGTGTCGGCGGCGTCAAGATGCTCGCATTTCACATGTGCGCCGCTCCAGCCCCATTTCCACGCGGTGATTTAGTGATTCGCAAACCTCCCACTTGGCCGTGCGGCGTAATTGGAGGAAGAAGAAAAAGAGCGTGCATCTATCTTGTCAATTACATGCAATTAGTTCGTGCGTGTCTCGCTGCAGCGACACTCCTGCGCCCAAATGACAGCCTCACGGAATTGCTTCCCTGGAAATCGGGCACGACATCTCGTGACGTGATTCCAGTCAATTTCTTCCAGGGCGCGTCTGTTTGGTCTTTTTTCAACCGCCGGTGGCGACTGGCCGGCCAGCGAGTTGCTCGCTTAGCCCTAATTTGAGTTGTTTGCACTTTGAACGAAAGTTGGCAAATGTCCTCCAAAGAGCTGAAACTCCTGAGAGAACCAAAGCCAAAGGTGAAGCAGGTCTAGAGGCATAGACAAACAGACGCTAAGCAAAGTTAATACGAGGGTTACACAGAGTATATCTACAATCTAATCAAGGAAACTAAAAAGAACTTTTATAGCTACTTTTCAAAATTTACATTTACATATCCGATCAGATTCTTAGTGAAACATTATTGAAATAAAGTTTTGGAAACTCACCACAACGTCATTTTGTAATTGCTTGTTGTTAAATAGCGCTACCTACGTTTTTACGATGCAAAATTGTTTTTGCTGTAGGACGTCGTAGACACTACTTTTCAAACAAGTTTGTCAGATATATTGATAGGTAATATTATGTACTGTGCAATTATTTTCATAGTATATTGATAGTATAAATAATATGTAAGGTAATTCAAATCTCTAATCTATCGCATTTATATTACATTTGAGGAAGACAAAGCAATCACAGGTACGCAAATCTGCAGATATAAACAGATTTTCTGCATGAATAGTGTACTCTGTACTCAGGCATATGATATAAATATATATATAAAAATAATAATAATAATATCTTTATTCTCAAACAAGTCAAGATACTCAATTACATGAGAATTCTTACAAAAAAATTACTAAACAAAATTAAACATATGGGTCAATTCCAACACAGCAGCCCGAGAATGAATCAAAAAGAAAAATAATAATAATGTGACCGATCACTTAAACAGTAAAATACAATTTACATACTGATTAAGATGCTGGAAGTAGCGACCGCGCTTGAACCAAGCTTGACCGAAACTAATGAAAACTAATATTAAACATGTCAACATTTGACGGTAAGTTATTGTACGCTCTGGACATAGCCAGAACTGGGGAACATAGCCAGCACTGGGGAACATAGCCAGCACTGGGGAGTTGAAGGGGGTACATTTTGAAACTATATTAACATATACTGTAATACATGTATTAGTACCCTCGCTTAAAATGGGGTTTTAAATAAAATATAAAATTTATAATTAGGGCAAGGGATACTACACTTTATGAAATTGAAGTTTCGATTGAGAATTACCTGTCAAACTCAGGGCAAATTAAAATAATGTAATAATAATTAGCAAAAATTAATGGTTTATTGCTCTTTCCTTATTTTATTTACTTGCAATAAATTAGGGCTTAGCTCCGGTGAACATGAAAGAATTCTTAACTCAGGGGGTCGGTTCATAAAATTAAGTAGAAAACTTTGTAGGACAAATAATTAGTTGTATGACAATTACTTTCTGATATTAGGGCAGTTTCCAATTGACTGTTAAATAACATATAAATTTAGTGCAGTAAACAAGATGATCCGTCAGTGCAAAAATAACATAAAATTGAATTTTAAACACCAAAATGGCAAGAATGCATCAGGTAAATACAATTAATTCTGTGACGTAGCAACGGCTAACCTCGTTTTGTTTCTAGTATGACGAAAACACACTCATGATGCGCTTTTGTTCAATTTCCGGCAAAACCTGCAACTGCCGCCTCAATTCCAACATTTTAGAGACGCCAGCTAAATTATTCGAAGCTCGCTGGATCTGTGACTCTGGAAACACATTGACCATCTCGGCAAAGGTTTATTCTCGACGAACCCCAGTTTCTACGAGGCTGCTGCTCCTAGTTTTAATGGAATCCTACCTTTTTTAAGAGGTGCGCCGCTGTTGGTTGGCACACTGGAAGGACGTCACGGCAAATACTCGCTTGGAAATAGCTTGCTGGTTCTAATTCTTCTACCCAGGAATAGCTGTAGGCCTTCTCTCTATGTAGCATAAAAAGATCTGCCTTCCGATGTCTGGAACTGCCTCAAAATCGTCACTGACATAGGTTCGCACTCAACGACGCGCCAGGTGGAAACTTGCTGGCCTAATTGCACTACTTTGGGAGTTCTTACACTTGCGAAAATTACACCCATAGATGCCCAGCAACCTGGTGAATAACTTTAACATGAAACTGGCTTCACAAAAGACTTTTTATTCACAATTTAATACAATAAATGTGGAGCTCAATTTGCCCCTAACATGAAAAATTTAAGCTTGTTTGATTCATTCTTGACAACTGACTGTCTCGTAACTAAGCAACTAGATTTACAATTGTTTAAAAGAAATTAGATTTGATTACATGTTTGAACTTATGGACTACAGTTTTGATGTCGTGTCTTTGCATTTTCACTAAATTGTCCTTTTATTGGGGTATATGTCACCACACTTTGCTCTGCTCTTAATTTTCATATAATACACCGATACAGTTGATTTTTTTAGCATGTCTTTAGATCCGTTGCCTTACATTTTTCCATTGCTCTATTGCAATTATTGCTTTGCTAGCACTGTCTTTCATTTACCTTTTAGTTAACTTGCGGTTTGCTGGCTTATAAACTTTAATACATAACACTCATACAATTTCTGTACTTAACAAATCATTCTGTATCGTTTTATTCACATTATGTTTGACGTTACTAAGCTCAAATCTGTCAGTTACAAATTAAATTGCATTTGCCCTTCCTAACATTTATCATATCTGAAACTCTGAACGTAACCCTTTTGAAACCTGCTTTATCTCATCCTAATTTTTATCCCTCAAATTATTAGTTACTGCTGCCCACATCAAGTGCACTAATTAATGTAAAGTACTGATTATCTTGCAATAAATAAAATACTTAATTCTGTGCTCATTTTGACCTTATTCATTTAGTTACTTAGGCAATCAGAATTGCTGTGGGCAGTAAACCATTGCAATACAGGGTGTCTCAAAAAGTTTGGCTTAAAAAGTGTTACTTTTTTCAAATAAGACACCCTGATTTATTTTCTGCTGTTCAAGCCCCTACAGGTTCTACGTTCAACTCTAAATTTTCTTTTAAATTGTCTTGACTGTTTGCAACGTATGAACGTTTTTAGTATTTTTTGTCAATATCAACCTGTCATTTAAAACGTCATATTTTCTCCATTTATGAATACTGCGTCGCTGAAAATTGATCGGGTCGGCATCTAGGATACAAAAATACTGAAGTTTCATAAAAATGGGATATTCTAATACACGGTATCAAAATGGTAGCTTAAATTTTAAAATCTCCAATCTTTATTTTATCGATTTTATAAAATGTAACACCCTATATTCTATTACAGTAATAAAGAGATTTATATTTCCTTCATTTCGATGAATGGTATTATTTGGCGCATGGTTTATAATAACGCAGGTAAAAAACCGATTTGGCGGTTAACCGGCTTTTGGTTAACCGCGGTTTAACTTGATTTTAACCCCGTTCACGAACCGGTTTGTGAACCTGTTCAAGAACCGGTTTCTAAACCGGTTGACGAAGCGGTTTGAAAACCTGTTTACAAAAGCTTTAAAACCGTTTATTGAGCCGGCTTAAAATCGATTTATTAATTAAATTCAAATTCCGTGCTTAATAGTAGTAACAATACGATTGTATAGCTTCCACATTTGATAAGTAGAACCAATTTACGTTTGTTAGAGCAGTTTTTAAAAACATTTTAAACCGGTTTAGAAACAGGTTTTGAAACTGGATCGTAAACCGATTTAGAAACCGATTTTTTAACAGGTTTACAAATCAGTTCATGAACCGGTTATATCCAGGTTTTTGGTTAATCAGTTTACCGTCAAATCGAATTTTTACCAGCACTCTTATAAACCATGCGCTAAATAGTACACATTTATCGTGATTTTTTATCGAAAGCCTTCTCAAACACTTTTTGGAAAAAGTATAACATATATAATAAGTATAAGTATATAATTTAAGGCTCTATTTATTCCTGCAATAAAATATAGGATGTTCCATTTAAAAAATAGAAAATAAAGATTGATAATGTTGGAATTTGGAGTGGTTGAAATTTATAAGTTGAAAACGATAAAATCAATTTTAAACAAAAGTTAGAATTGGACGTAGAACTATAGGGGCTTAAATAGTCATAAAGAGATATAGGGTGTTTCATTAAAAAACTTTATACTACTTTTTTGGGACATTCTGTATATGTCAAAATAATTTTAAAATGAGCCCCTTTCAACCCTATTATGAAAACTTTAATCAAATATTTTATCGAAAAAATTACTGAAAGCGTAATCAAAGACCCAGGACTAAATGGACACACTGTATATAGAGTACAATTTAAAGTAAGTAGAAGCCTTATTTATTAATGTATGGAAGAGATAAATAACGGTCAAGTAATGGAAGATCTTCATAAGGTGAACATCGTTGGTCATTACTTGTATGTAACCATTGCTGTGGATGGAACTGTGGTAAACACTAGAATGTAGCTGAGATATACATTGAGCTTATCCCGAGGTCTCTTCTAATGAATTCATTGGCTACGTACCATGGAGCATTCACGATTTCACGAAGCACTTTAGACCGTATGTCAGATTGGTCTTAAGATTGCTTTATAGAGAATAACATTGTTATCTATTGAAGGTTGAGACTTTTTACCCAGCAACCATTACATTTGTCTGTACTTTAAACCTAACTGCTTTCTTTTAGCCCAGACATGTTGTTCCAGGTAAGTCGACGATTTAGGTGTATTCGCAAGTACTAGTTTCTAAAGATGTGTGTATTTCATTAACTATTCTGTGCACCATGGAAAAAGCCAAATTGATGATGGAGTAGTAAGTTGTTATTTATGGTAAGCGGTTTGAGTCTCGATAGTAGCAGTTTTTCAAAAACTTGAAAATAGGTGGAAGAAGGCTTATTGGTATGTAGTAGTCCACTTGTTTAAGTGGTTTTCCTGCTTTTTGAATTGGAATTACGAAGCCCACTTTCCATTGGTTGGGGAAGTATCCTCGTCTGAGCACTGTGTTGAAAAGCTTGGTCAGGAATTTCTTTCCTTTTTCTGGTAACTCTTTGAGTATTTTATTTATGATGAGGTCGTAACCAGCTGATTTTTTGTCTTTTAAACTTCTGATCCTAGTACTTACGTCTATAGTTTTAAAGGGTTTGGTTGGTGGTAGCATTCGGAAAGGCACAGTTAGGAACTGGTGGATTTATCTCTTTTCCTCGAGGGTAGCTTCAGACGGATAGGGTGCAAACACCATTTTAACTGATTGGCAAATGCTAGCGCCTTTTTAAGAGTTATTTCTATCCCAGGTTTCATGATCTTTATGAAGAGGTGGAGTAGTTGGGAATCTTCAAGTAACTTCTCTCAGTAAAATGAGCTTCTGAAATTAACATAACATCTATGCGATTTTGCTGTATAAAAGTAGTGATTTAGAGTGAGTGCTATTGTATTTAGTAGACTATTGGCGTTCCATCGCCGAGCTTCAGTGTCATTATGATCTTTTTGAGACGAAAGATGTTAAATGCTTTAAAATAGTTGACATTTGCTCCATGGGGTTCTTCATTATCTGTTTTAATTCATATATGTAATTTGATTGTTGAGATGATAGTGGTGGCCTTTTTTGTTGATGGATAGTGTTGTTTGCAACCTAGGCTTGTAATATCTGGGTGAACTAGGATCGATTGATTATCTTTTATTTATCTATCTATGTAGTTGTCTGAGTGCCGCAAATGTTCTTTGTTCGAGTTCTTTGTATACAGCGCATCCCCTGTAGTTGGATGGGTGATTGCCGTCGTATAGTATACATTTAACATCAGCGCTTTTAGTTTTGCGTAGGCATTGTGTAGTTAGGTGGTTACCTGTACATTTAACACATCGTGGGCTTCTATTGTAGAAGCTTTTTCTAAGTTTTTTTAAATAGAAATCTATCAACCACTTTTAATACAAATTCATTCTGAAAGTGCCGATGTTGCCCTCTATTCACCGCAATATTTAAGGTACATCTGGTAAATGCAAACACAGTGCTAAACATAATTGCTGATAATCCATTCACCAGCAGCCGCAGTGTTTCCAAACAAACAGGGTATTTACGAGCTACAGTATTGAAGAGGAGAAAAGATGAATTTGCAGGCATATCACTATCAGAAAATTCAGCAGCTGTTTACACGTGATGCCGAATATTGCCAAGAATTCTGTCGTTAGACTAGAAATGAAGGAAGAAATTAAAAATTTCTATCACCATATACCAGAAAAAATTACTAACCCAAGAGATTTTCGTATTAATTTATGGCGCATGTACTTACCTTTAAATGTTCAAGCGAATATGTTTGATGAAGCCCTGTAGCATTTAGAAAAAGAAATTTCATGTTGGTTGAAGACGTTTTCACCGGTGATTTGATAAAGGCGGCCCTTTTAGTTGGCCGTCACGATTCCTTCAAACAATCCTCTAGCACTTATATCCTTTACAGATACCTTTTTAATTAAATATTTACAGTTTTGTGCAGTAAAGGAGATTTCAGTTAGCTGACAGAGTTTTTTGAACATCATCTAGTCTTTTTTCACAAAAATAATATTTCAATGCGTCAATTTAAATAACATTTAAAAAAATTATTTGTCTAATATACAAGTTTAGAAGGAATTCTGCTATGTAATTTAGTATTAGATATACATATTGTAATTAGTATAATGATTACTTACAACAAGTTAGTTCTGCAACAAGGAGTGGAAAGTGACAAATTAGGTCGTAATAAAAGTAGACAGGTGTTAACTTCTTTGATGGAGAAGCCAATTTATCATTTTCGTGAACACTTGAACTTTAATATTTTCACTTCTGGAACACCTGACTTACCTTGTTAATGATAATAATTACAATGCGAGTCATGAAAACAGACGATTTTTAATTTCCTTTAATTTTTCAACGGATAGTGATAGGAGGCTGTCATGTGTTCCTAATTGTTGTCAGTTTAACGGCACTTTGTTATAATCAGTTGTCAGGTAAACATGTGCATTTGCTCTAAAAACGTTGTACGGAAATAATGACAGTTTTGTAATTGAGCAGCGAATGTTCAGCAATCATTTCATTAACACCAGAAATATTGTGGTGCCGTCAGTTCACGCTATAAAGTCATGGATGAAGAACTTTGAAGAAGGGTTCAGTACTTATCTTCTGAGGGAGAAAATCTTATTCGAACACCGGAAAACATTCAGGCTGCAATGGGGTGGACAATAATGGATACGCATTTAGCAGTAAATTCAACCCATTATGTTTAAATGATATAGACATTTCGTAAAAAGCAATTGACTTTCTCAAGTCAACGAGAACATATATGATTTCAACAGGATGGAGTAATATAACATATATAATGCATTTATTTTGTGGTGTAAAATTAATCTAAACTAAAATATTGAAAAGCACATCAGAGGTCTACTATTCCCTTGAGAAGCGAATTCGTTACTACAATAAAGAAAGACACCCACTTCGGAAGTACGTCTGCTGCAGAAATGGTTGGAATATAAGCGTCAACCAACCGAGGTAGCAAAACAGTCAATCATCAACAAATCTTCGAGTTGTAGAGTTAGTTCAGACATTCACGTTTGAGTGTCTCTCTTATACTGCCACCTAGAAGATCTATTCTAATGAAAACCTCTTGCTAAAGTTCATTTATTAAGATCAGTTCCACTTTTGGGCTATTGGATACAGGGTATCCAATACCCCATCAATGACAACATTTGCCGGCTATTGCATGGCACTCGCCAAATATATGCTCGGCTGTTTCACTGGCTTCCAGAAACGACAGATGGTATCCTGGACTGCACCTTAATCTTCAGTGTCCATTTGATAGTCCGGTATATATTCCTAGGCTAATTTGTACTAAGACGGAATGGTTGATTACCTTTAGTTTGAGACCTAGGCTGTTTAGTATAAGTCTACTCAGGCCTTTTATCTTTAACATTACGTATTGCGACAACCTTATGGTCAGATTGCAGATTATGGATATTTAATTTGAATAGGACTTGTCCAAATGTAAAATTTTGTTTCAAGTCGATCTTGTTCAAGCTTTGAAATGACCTTTCGTTAAATAACTAGATAATTTGCATGTTGTTAGTGATGGCTTCGCCTCCTAACACTTTCTACATCAGTATGGATATTTTCATTTTGTCGTAGCAAGAAGCAGAATATCTTGTATGTTATCTTTGACACGCTTTTATGTTAGTACGCAGTGAAGATGTGTGGGTGAGGTAGATGAACTCCCTCTGTCGTCTTCATGTACTACTAAAGACATTGTAGTCTTTTTCAACTATTCAGTAATGGCTTATTCGACACACTAAAACTAATCAACCTAGTTTGAAGGTTGAGTCAAGACATGAAAACTGGGCTATACGTTTCCTGATTTTCCTCCATAATCTTACTCAAGCACCTTGAAGAACTCATTAAAGTCCCTTCTGGCAAGGTTTCGGGCGCAATAATATCCACTTTGGTGCGCGGATAGTTCACTTTCCTTTGGTATGGTATTTAGGTAATTAGTTTTTTCACTTTCTCGCTATTAAGACTACTGCAATCAAATTGAAGTCTTTTGGTGTTCCCTGGTTCTCTGTGCGAGGTTTTCTTTTAGACGCATTTGAAGGTAAGTATCTAATTTTGCCCCTTCTGGTTTTTGCTTTTGAAAGTAATTGATTTGTAACACTTTCTGCACACTCACTGCGTCACTGTCTGAGAAAATTAGTCTAGCCGCATCCATTAGTTGTCTTTTACCAGGGTACGGTCAGGTCGTTGTTCGCTCTCACTCTAAAGTACTTTGGAGTGAGAGGGGACAGCGATTAGGGTAGGGACAGATTGTTGTCATCTCTCACTCTAAATTACTTTAGAGTGAGTACCCTGTTATAAGACAAATACGTCAAATTGACATCAAGGTACCCTAGCTCAAACTGCTTTGACCTTTTTAAGTGTAAGTCCATGAGTTGTTATGAAAATAAACGATAGACCACATCAGAGCTCCGCGATACTATGGCAATTAATTGAAACCGAGTTTCGTCAGTTGTAACTTAACACCCCCCTTAATTATTTACCTCCCTCAATTATCCAGTTTTAGGCATGGAAGTTTTATCCTTAGTCTGGATTCAGGGTCTACGAGACCACGACATGCCAAATAATGGTTAAGAGTCACTATCCGTGTCAGTATTTGAGGTGCAACTTCTGCCCATTTCCCGATGCCAACAGAACTAGTACGGCGAATGATAGCAAAGAACTAACATGTGCTCCTTCATAAACCGCCCTGTGAAAGAAGTACAAAGACACTCTATTCAAAATACTCTGTCCGAAGAAAGTGCAGTATAACGAAGCTACAGGAAATTCGAGATGTTACAGCAGACTAGCGTTTAACTCTTCCGGCTGACAAAATCACGCAATAACCCGGTACAAATTACGCCATCGCCAAGACGCAATATCCGAGTCTAATGTCATGTAACTGCAGACTTATTCTTGAAACAATAGAGTTAAGTATTAGAATCAGCATGCACTCTAAAGTGACCTCCCGCCGTGCAAGGCGTGGAAATATAGGATTGATGCAACCGGTCAGAAAAAATCAAGAGGTTTGAATTTTGATGCCCGAACATAATAAAATAACCACTGCTCTTGCGTAAACCAAAGTGTAAAATTAACAGATGTGTAGGCACCAGGTTTCATTACGTAGTCATTCATCCATCGCGAATTAAGCAATCTGTTTACATTCTCAGTTGGGCATATTTACGACAGAGAATTCGACTCATTGGTTCATCTAAAGTTTACGTATTTCCGGACTTGCTCCATTGCTACATATATATACGTTCATGTATGTTTATTTTATCTATAATTACAAATAAAAATAAGTGTAACTGTCGTCCGCAACGTATATAATTACTCTACATTGGCATTCTGTCTCATTGGACCATAGTAACCCCGAAAATAGTAGTCGATTTTCAAATGGTTCGAAATACTTATGTAAAGCTTATGTGTATCATTATTGTGCAGCTTGTAAAAAATGACTTCTTTTTTTGGTTGTCTATCTTTTACTGTATATAAAGAGTAGTCAACTAACTTTCATTATTGCCTCTAAAATTTTTGGTTAATAATTGTATTGTCTACAAGTTATCGTCGGTTTAAGTTTAAGTGGCTGCCAATCAAATTATAGTCGTGAACATGTTATTAGTTGCGGTTCAGGTCATATTGACATGAACACTACAAGTCTTGCTAAACTATACCCATAATAGAAGGGTTAAAGTTACCTTCATGTAAAAGAGCAACGGAAATTAAATGTATAACCATAAGGATTTTATTTACATTTGCCCGAATGTCATTTGTTTTTTCCAACAATTTCAATGTACTCAAAATACCTTATTTTCCTTCGCCAACTTGCAACGCAACCGCTTGATTAAATCGTTACTTATTTAATTTCCCCGACAATTATCAAGGCCCATTCTTCGGTGTGGTGCATTCATCAAACGTCATCGCCACGCACTGGCGCCTGATTGATATAAACCTCATGACTATGCATTCGGGCATAAACTTATGGCTGCGTTTATAGAGAATTAAGAGTAGCCATTAATCATTTCCGTTAGTGGATGTGCCCGAATGCTCGGAGCCCGGCGAAACCCCAAGTAATTTTCCCGCAGCCTTAATAACCGCCGTTCGAGCAATTTCCAGGCCCGGCTACGAAATTCGTGTCATTGTCGGAACTCTTGTGGCGGCTTTCAGCGCCATGCCAATCAAAACGAAAACGGCGGGAGCCGGGCAGCCCGCAGTCACCGCTTTGAACCGAATGAGTGATCATTTTTAAATATCCACACTTATTATTTATCTTTGTTGTTTTGTAGCAGCGGGCAAGGTATCTTAGGAATCGGCCGCCGGGCACGTCAAATATTTACAGATTGGTTGGCAGGCCTTGTGCGCGGGTTCGTGGCTCGACCCGGCGTTGAAATCTCCAATTGGTAATAGATACTTAAAGGATTTTCAACAGGAAAAAGTGGAATGCTGGACCGGAAGTGATTAGGTGAATTGAATACACTGCAATTTTCTTGTTTTTTGACTTAGGCAGGCTGTACACTGAAAATGTATGGTATACCCTACATCACATACGAGTATTACTAAGACAGTCATCGAACATAAATTGTTGTATTAATAGTTGATGAAGCTTGACACTAAAGACCGTTTTCGTATTCTCACAGTGCAGTACACGAACTTTTGCTACCTGATTATGAAAAATTAGTAGCCTTCTCTATGGTTTATTAACAAGATGAACGACGACGACTAGTTCTTCTATCTCAACAATGTTCTTCTTCTTCTGTCCTCTCCCCAAAAGAGCTTGGTGATCATATTATGATGAAATTCGTCACGATCTTGAGCAAATCATATAAATGTAGTGACGTCCCGTATTTCGCTCCACTGTTTGAGATTTTGAAGCCATAGGAATATCGTTCTTCCAATGCCGCGTCTTTCCGCTGTCTTCTCTTCCCTGATCAGCTGTAGAAACCAATATTTGTCGCTTCAAAAGATATGCCCGACATAGGCGTATTTTCTATGTTTTACTAGTGTCAATAGTTCAAGGTATTTATCCAAGCTGCTGATGTTATTGAGATTAATTTGTAAAATATCTCGCAGCAGTTTTAGAATTAG
Source organism: Agriotes lineatus (assembly GCA_940337035.1). Classification (NCBI taxonomy): domain Eukaryota; kingdom Metazoa; phylum Arthropoda; class Insecta; order Coleoptera; family Elateridae; genus Agriotes; species Agriotes lineatus. Next base: position 30,932,390 of record OW679199.1, read on the forward strand.
AGATAGCAGCTAATCATCTAAATATGTTGTAATTGTAATTGTGTCTAGTTTACATCGTGGGAAATTAGCTGTATACACTAAATATAATGTTGAGCCCAATGCACTTCCTTGTGGCACCCTGAATGATATGAGTTGCACATCGGTTAGTATGTCTTGTTGTTAACACTACGTTTTCTTAACCACCCATTGTTCCGTGGTTGTTTTTCAAAAATCAAACAAATATATTTTAGACTCAAGCTGCAAAACTATGGAGCACGTCTTCGACGACTCCAGGCATAAATGGAAAAGAGCAACAAAATATTCCACTTACCAGGGCCTCAGCAATGGCCTTGCAAATCGGCTGCAAACTAGCAGCTCAACCTTTAACCACTCCTAGGTCGGCTCAATAAGCTAGTAACGCGAGTGCTTAATTACAATCATGAACGAGAGAGAATAAGTGAACACGTAATTAAGTCTCTATTGCTATATTCAACACAGCAGATTAATGTTGTTTCTTCTAATGTCTTTCTTTTCGTATACAATCTCTTAGTTAGCGTTTAATGGTTATTTTTCAATAGCTCTTTGTGCTTTTGCTAAGTTTCCATTCAATACTGTATCTTTAATTGTTTTAACACGTGTATCATTGTTTGTAGTTCCTCTAAAGTTTATATCAGAAGAGTTCAATATCTTCATAAAAGAAAAACCATCGAGTGTCCCATTTTCTTAGTCGTTTGAAACTACAACGACACTAAGGTTTTCGGTACCTGGAACGTTTGGATATTTGAGTTTTGGTCGCAAAAATTCGGTTTTGTTCTCGGATCCTGTTTTGAGAATTAAAAAAAGACCAAGACTGTACTTGAGCCGTGGCGAACCTCTAGAAATATTAACAAGATATAATACGTAATGTGCCGTGGTGAGTTAACCCGGTGCACAGTTTGATGACGTTTACTATGTAGCAGCGATCAGCTGGCCTTTTTCGCTTAAATTGTTTATTGCCAGCTTTTTTATTATTAATCAGATTTCAAAATTGTAATTTAGCAGCAGTCCAGTACGCCGCGGACAAAACAGTTTTTTGGGGTTCAAGGTCGTTGTAGTTTTGAAGTACCTCCAATATTATTATAATGCTGCACAAACATATTAGATCGTTCTCGGGACTTCCATATTACCTTACCTAAAGTAATAAAATGTATTAAATAATTTTTATGCTTGTTGGACTTCTCGTCATTCCGGATGCTGTAAACACGCTAACTATAAAACTACATAACCTATCAGAATGATTTCTGCACCATTTTGTGTGAAATAGCAATACAAAGAATTGAAAAGATTTTGGGCGAAATTGCTCACTTTTTTATTGTACGTTTGTTACGATTTGTATTTGCGTTAGCCGTCACCTAACTACGCTATCAGATTGGCATAGTGTGAACATTTGTGTACTGTCGAGCCTGAGGTCGAGAGTTCGAGCCTCGGTCCGGGCTAGTTTTTTATTTTAAATTATCGAAAGATGCTGAACCAGATTTCTATCAGTTCTCACATTTAAATTTAAACTGCCACATTATCTTCTTTCTCTGTCTAGGTTTCGCTCTATTTCTCTTCCCCTTAGCGAATTATGTTTAGCCCAAGTCGTCGCACATATGGCGCTAGCGTTTATTATAACATAATATGATACGGCCATACCACACTGAAAGCACCAATGCAACAGATTATGAAGCCTGAATGTGTCTTAAGGAGCGAACGACCCGAAGCTTACATAGCAAAAGACGCTCCTTTTTAACACTGTCCCTAAATATCGCTAAGGGGCTCGCACCGACTCATCTTGTTTCATTTTATGAAATACAAACAAGCATACCGAAAAAAGAGATATTTATCATTTCGGGATCAGAAGAAAGATTATATACTTATCACATTACATTAAACTATTAAACAATCTCTAAGTATTTATCACCGCACCAATGAGCCGGTAGCTCGGTGGGCCAGTTCGCCCCTGCCCAAAGCTATGAAACACCTTTTCAAAGTATATACCGTGTGTCCACAGGGTTTCGCACCATGGAATTAGAACAATGTTAATTTATCCCAAAGATCAGCTCTTGCTTTTACAAAAACAGCTTAACAACAAGTCCTATTATATTTATTTTTCTATGGCAATAAACGATTAAGGGCCGGTTCTACAATGCAAGTATATACCTAGAATAAGCTATCCGAGGTATAATTGTCATAGTTTCTTTTGTTACAACAATCGTTTCTAGGGTATTTATTCCCCGGATAACTTTATCCTTGGTTTGTAGAACCGGCCCTAAGTGGTATTCAACTTGAAGTATGGTGTCAAATTCGAGGTTAGCAGGTTAGGTTTGCGTCAATTTTGACACAGACTGAAGCAAAACCTAACCTGCTAACTTCGAAATTGACATAGGCTTACAGTGCTACCAACATATTATTCATACGTTGTATAACCATGACATTCAAGAACGGTCGATCATTTCTAAAGACACTTTATTTGTTACTTGTAAATTCAATTTTAATGATCAATGCTTAGCAACCGTTTGATTATCAATTACCACCGGAAGAGTAGATCTTTAAAATAAACTAGCATCACTTCAGCACCATGGTGCGTAGTCTCGTGGACGCACGGTATATATACAAAATGAAGAGATTATATTCATTTGCCTTCAGTTCCTTTGTGAGAAGGTGGTCGATGGTTCTATACCCTTTACGAAACCCAGCTTGCTCTACAGGTTGGTAAAAATTGAGTTTTCTAGTTAAACGGTTTGTTAAGATTCTCGCACGTAAAGAGATGGAATAGCAGACTGATAAGCCTGTAGTTTTCAATATTTACTATATTCACTTTTCTAAATATCAGGACCATTTTTGCAGTATTCTAAGCGATTGGTATTTGTTTTTCTTCAACGCACTTGTTCATAAGTATCCTTACACAGTTTACGGTAGCATCTCCACCTTGTTTAAGAATCTCCGTTGTTAAGTGGTCTTATCTTGGGCATTTACCATATTTCATTTGTTTCAGAGCCTTAGTTATCTCAAAAGATGTTATTTCAGGTATGTCTTCTTCGTCACCCTTTTTTTGTATCAAGATTTTGCTCTGCTGTGCTTGATGAATATACACCGCTGTTTATTTGAAGTGGATCATACATAAACTAGTTTCGTCGACATTTTGCTACCTTCTTCATAGCAAAATTCAGTTTGTATTATTGTTAGTAAGCCTCTTAACTATTGTTTTAGAAATAGTAACTAGCCACATATTAATTTTAAGTTTTACAATTTTTATTAAGTAAGCCATAAGCCAACAGTGCATTGCTTGTAATAATGTATAATGGATTTTAAGTGGCATTGTCTAAAGGTGTATTAATTAATAATTGATTAATAGTTGTTCAATTTCTATCAAACAACACTTAAAACACGCCAAAATCTTAAGGCTTTGTTACTACACGTTATCCATTGTTGACTTCTCGCTTACTTATTAAAAATGATAAGACTTAAAAATGAGATGTACTTATACTTGATGTTTTTAAAACAATAGTTAACTAGCTTTCTATACTAAATTTGAAATAAGCATACAGTACTTGGAACTAAGTAATAACTATGCCCGTGATTGATCGAAACAAAGTCCTCGTTACAACCATCTGAAAATCAAAGATTTTTTCAAAATTATCAATGTTATTAGTTATGAATCTAAAAAAGGAAAACCGATAAATACTGGACTAAGACCACTGCTCTACAACGTTTATTTGAATTATATAAGATGTATTTTAATTGTGTACAGAGCAAGTGGCGAATTGAAAAGCAGCCAAGGGTTTTGCAGCATCAATTTGGTGTCGTGACGTCAGCCGACATAGTAAAGCCAGAGCTATAAGCCAGAGATTTCCCGCAGTGTTTGTGAGAAATTTTCATGCATCACGTTTTCCAGAGATGATAGCGCAATCTGAACCGAGTTCGACGTTGCAGTTCTCAGGGCCTGATTTTAAGGTAAACTGATACAAAGAATAATTGTATAGAAGTAACCGCTCAGGCTGTCTGAAGCTTTCGCGAACGCAAAGGAATGCGTTTGATAAAGGATTAAACACGTATGTGATTCGATGCACGAAATCACAGCGGCGGACTTTCATTCAGTTCAACGTTCGCGTACAAAGGACAGCTGCTTTATTATAGTTTAATGTTAGTTAACTGTGAATGGATTAAGCCATGATCTTGTTGGCATCCTAAAGTAAGATATTTAAGAATGGTCACTCATTCTAGTTTTTCATTATAATTTTCCGTATGATTTTATATTGCGATGGTCTTTAGCCCTGTACTCGGCTCTGGTTGCAATACAGAAAATACAAAATACAGTCACAAAGGCACAAAGTCGAGGCAATGCAAATAACTGGGAAAAGTCATGTAATTTTATTAAATCAGAATAATACTGGTAGAATGGACGATTAACTTTAAAAGCATTCAAATGAGTATACAAATAGGGGAACTCAATTTCAAGTGTTGGAGTTAATAATAGAATTTCAATTATAATTTCAAAAGTTTGGCAATGTAGAAGCCAGACATGAATTAGTTAAAATTGACACAAGAATTCAAATTGTGCAGAACTTGAGATGAAGCGTTAGTTAGTACAGTAATTAAAGAAAAACTGACGTTGTGAGCTTATTTGATTAAGGTAAGAAAGGATTTACGAATTGGATAATGCAAGCAAGATTAGCATAAAAGAGATTTTGGCAAAAAGGACACAGTTAGTTATTTTTGAAGAAAATGAAACAGTAAACAGGAAATAGACAAGTTTAGTGCTATTAGTGAGTCAATGAAGTGATGTGAGCAAAAAGACATTTGTTATAAACAATTTAATGGACAAGAAGATAGGTTATAAACAATTAACTTTGAAAGACAATAATTTTAGTATTAAGAGTTCTAGTTAAATGTTTGTAAAATATGAACTTAATGTTAAATGTTGTTAATTTGTACTAAGCTGATTTCCTTGTATTTGATTTTTGATGTTCATTTGTTTTTAGAAGCTTGGATATTCAATTATTATTAAATGTTGACACCAGCAGCATCTGCCTTTTACTCTGCAATTAATTAAAGTTTTTATATGGTTAAAATAAAGATACAGAGTTGAAACTTTACCAAAGTGTGCAGTTTTATGTGTGTAACCAGTGGTGTTAAAAGGGGCGATCCATCTTGAAAGAGAAAAAAAATTTCACGCCTCCTTCGACGAACCAGCAACGGCAGGCACCCGAGGAGATTGCAATCGAGATCCCAGCGTTCCGGAGCGCTACGAACGGGTCCAGAAGGTGGAGACAGGCTGTCCGAGGGTCCCAGCAGCGATACCGGCATCAAAGGGTGACCGCAGGTACAGCAGGCACCAGGGAAGGCTTTCCGCAACAGCTACCGATGCAAGAGCGAGGTTAGTGTGGGAATTTTCATTAATCGACCGTAAGGGCGTGAAACATATGAGCCTACCTGTGTCTCGTGAGCTTCACAACCGAGGGCCAGCATTAGTTTCTGTCCAGGCAACGATAATCAGCCAAAAATCTCAATTTAATCCAAATTTGGAGGTTAGAATGCAAGAAACAAAAGAGTAGGCGCAAACAACGAAGATCCGGTTTTCCTAGAACAAAAGAATGTACAGACGCTACCACAAAGGCGCGAAATCAATCCATAACTCACCTGATTTTTAATTTGCTCATAATTTGATTTTACTAGTCATTTCACAACGCAGAAAGTCGCACAAACTGAAATTTATGTAGGTCAAGGTTAACTGTCAACTCGAGCACCGGCGCAGTGCAGTTTTGATATTATTTCTCAGTGGCGTGCTGCCATTTTCAAATAAATTTAAGGAACCCGACACCTGAGAGCTGAGTTTTCATGTTCTTAATTTTGGAGCTAGCAAATATTATCAATAACGGTTATATGCAATTTTTAAGAGGGCAAAATACCATAGATATTACTAGTTAATTTGGTGAACCCAAGATTAGTCAGTTTAATGTAACATTTACCGATCTTTGAAAAATAATTGGTATGGTAGACAATTTTAATTTAATTTATTTTATTCTATAATAATAAAAACACACATATCATATCATAGCAATATGTGTGTGTTTTTTAGTTTAATATATCTTGATTGGATTTTCTTGTGCAGATTGTTTGAAGTTGTTTTCAGCATCGAATTTAAGCTAAATTTCTGTTTTAGCATATATTGATCTTTCGTAGCCACGAGCTTAGACAAAGTTAGATTTTCATATATACTGAGCTATCTAAGTGAAAGAAAAGGGCAATTAATTTATAAAAGTACTAAGGCATAGGAAACTTTCATTCGAGTTTAACATAACGACTCATTTCAACTCGCAAATGCTTGTTGCCTTGGTGGATTGGATTTGTCTTCCATTGCCGTATAAAATCATATAGATGCGTTTGTAAGCCTGGTGGAACAATAGTACCTAGATCTTTCAAACATCTGCCTAGTTATTTTGAGATTTTTTTTATCTAAAGTGCGAGCGTCGTACAGAAAGTCATGAGAAAAGAATTGGAAAAAAATAAGTCAATAGTTGTCTGTTCAAATATTCCAACCAAGTGTGTTAGTAACAATTAAAGCTTATATCACGGGATTTAAATAATGTCTTAATATGTCCATTGTGCCGCATTGAAGGTGGCCAAACAGGTGTTAGAACTGAATCTATGTGGCTTGGTCACAATTTAAAGTATTTCACATGTTTGTTTCAATATTTCTATTGAGATTGGGAGCTGTGAAGGCCATTATATGGTTTTTATTGTTTTTCAGTTTTAGTATCTGTAAGAATTTGGACTAAATAACCAAGCGACTCCAATTATTCCTGTAACTGTTCTTGCTATTATTATTTTGCGGATAAGTAGAATCCTCCTGTGATTAAGCAATTCAATTTGTGTTGTATGTAGCCACATTAGAAGCACCGAAGACAGATGTGGAAGAAGTAACTGCAATTGAGGCACTGAAGCGGCCTTAATAACAGTCATGAAAAGGCATTTACTCAGTTTAAGCGATTTTTAATGGAATGACATCACATTATCACCTCTTGTGGAAGGTGTTTATCGTTTCCCACGCCCGCGCTACCTGAGAATGTCGAACTCGCGATCTGAGCCTTACGTTGATAAATTACAGCGTCTGCTGCTGCCTTCAGTGTCATAAGGCGGAATACCGACGTGTCAACGATTACATTGCAGTCCTCCAAATTAATACTTCGGGTGTATTAATGTCAAACCCGAAAGGACTTGACTTGGGTCCCTGAAAATTTTTGGCAGCGTCATCGTCGCGTCGTCACTTTTCTAAGATGAATGATCGTACTGCTACTGCATTTTTTAAACTCATGATTAACTACTGTTAGGTTTTCGGGTATTGAAACGTCAGTCTCGGAGATATAACAGTTTGATTACATAGGAAGTCGTCGGACTTTACGTCTAATTTCCAGGCACAATGCGCGGCAACTAGATTAAGATAGTGGCGAGTGCTTTGCTTCGGGCATTTGCATATCAAAAACGATTTGGTGCCTCCAAACGATCCCGCGAGTGGCCTCCGCGAGGTCAGGGAGTGCAAGATCCCCGTGCTTTCCTTGTCAATTTTAAGTGACACCCGTAGGGCCAAATGGAAAATGGGGCTCAGCAGGCGTATGTGCTCCGTCATTTATTTTTGGGACTTCTCATTTCAAAGAACAGCGAGGTGTCATATTTGACAAGCTTTTGTGAAATTTGAAGAAGCTGCGCTGGAGTGCCTTTGCTCAGCGCTAATAGGCGATTTGGAAGCTTTTGAAGTAGTCCGAAGGTAAACCGTTTCAAAGATAACGAATTAATTGCAATATAAATAGAATTGCGTAGCTACAAAAGCTGTGTGCGAATATAAACTCAAATGCTTTTAAAAGCAGAGTGCAAGGTGTAGCAAATTCAACACAACTTCAATAAACGAAAAGGGGTACCTACTTTCGTTTATCGTTCTTTAAAGCCAAAGTGGCAAAAAGTGCTTCAACACAAGCACCTCTATTGTTTCCATTTTCCAAGAAATTCCTTGAATGTACAGCTGCATCATTCAAAAATATTGGATTTGGTGAGAATGTTCAATCTTTTAAAATAAACTATCAACATCATTATTGAAGTAACAGCTATAAGCAGGAATGTCGCCAGCCAATTTTGTTTAGGTGGACACAGTGTAATAGGTCATTGTTTTTGATGAGCATGAAATATATTAACAATATATAATTAATAAAATAATAGGTAGGTATAATGCAAAAATTGAAAAAATGCAATTCAATAACATGTTAGAAAATACCTATTTGTGCGACAAGTGCTAAAAGTGAATGTCTATGCACGAGTTTGCACACAATATTTTTTCTACAGCCTTAAATTTACTGTTATTAATCCATAAATGTCGATTTAACAAAAGTTTGCATTTATGACAGTTATAAATTATGTCATAGTAAAGCGATGGCCGTGACGGCGCAGGTGACTGTTTCTGCAGCCGGTAGCTGTCAAAGTTAGTAATCAAAAGTAATTATAATAGTACACATTTTACTTTATTTATTGCATAATGCTTTAATTATTTAAAAGCACTTTACCTCTAACGAAAGAAGTAACTGGAATACATTTATAACCTCACTTCCTGTTTAAAATTCAAAATTCAACACCCGCTGTTTACTTTTAGCACATGTGCTAAAAGTAAACAGCTGATTTCACTTTTAACACGCTGATTTATAAAACGTCATATTTAGCGAAACAAGCTAGTGCTAAAAGGCCTACTTTTAGTAGTGGTCGTAGAAAAATACAATTTAAGACAAAATCAAAATTACGATTCTAGTCTGAATAATATGTCTTGTATGTCTTAAAATAAAACTATCTGCAATTTTGTCCAAATTAAAATTTTTGCCAGTTTTCTTTCGATAGTAATTCTAATTACTGCTAAATTTGAAAGTCGTTTATTAGCCATATTAATCCACAAGTAAGTTTTTATTTTTCCCACAAAACAGAACGTTCTTTCACATGCTGTACTTGAAGCTGCAATAATCACAGAAATTGCAATGAATGTATGTAATTCAGAGAAGCAAATTTTGTAAGTGTCTAAAAAATGTAAAAACTGCATCATATTTTTAACTTTAATAGTAAATTCTTCCTCAAAACCTTTTATTGTTTTTATAATATCTATTGCAATAGTCAACCCTCATAATGATGTTATTCAAACCTTACGTTACGGGGTTTAATTATACACTGATTGACTACACTGCAATATGAGTTGGATATGTAATCATTTTACATTACGACAATTATTTGATGTCATTTATATGTCACATTTGACTGTAGGAATTCTATTTTAGTCTTAAATATTCTCAATTAAGATGAATTCAAGTACTTCTTATGCCCATTATTGATGAATCGTTACTATTTAGTTATTAAATCCTCCTGCAGTGAAGACACTATCCCTTCCAAGCAAGATGTTGACAATCTAAATCATACGAATCCCCAAGACTCTTACTCAAAAAAAAATAACACTGCCGTGTCCTATTCCCAGTAAATACAGCTGACGATATCCAATTCACAAGATGTAATTATTCGACAATAAACTAAGTTCAACATCCACTTCCAGAAATTATGTCAATAGCCTGTAGTATTTTAAACTATGTTCTTCCTACCATACGCGTCTTCTCCATATCTTTATTACATTTTTCAAGTTTTAACATTTTCATTTATCCTCTTCTCACCAATTTTATTATACGTAAACCCTTTCTCACACCAAAATAGATCAAGAAATCGCATTAAAAAAAGGGTTTATTTTCAAAATTTCAGTTTTTTACAAAATTATTACGTGTTTTTGTCGCAAAAATTTCTATTGTGTACATAGAAATTAATATCTCCTTAGTAGGAGATTTTGCATATTTTTTACAGTACAACATTCTATATTTTATTATCACATTTAGTAGCACCGCCTATATTGAATAACATTTCTATTAATCTCCCACTATATTTCAGGTAACTTTTAAATCATTTTAGAACCTTCTGTTTCTTATTTCTCATTGTTCAACTGAATTCAAATTATTCCATTATTTTACAAAATACTCCTCATGTTCTATTATTATACCCAAATCCATCTTGGTGAATTTAATAAGGAAATATTTTAATCAAATCAATACCATAAAATCGGTGGTCTCTTTCTGTCGTTGTGTGTATCGCGTATGTATCTTTGTTCGCTATCACCTCCGAAGATACTGGTCCAATTAAATTGTATGATAGCTTAACATTTTGTTAATTTTTAGACTTAGATCGTAGGCCGGTTTTTATTTAAACAAAAATACGAAAAAGTAAAGTAAAGCTCGGGTGATTCACTAGTGTTTTAATATAATATCAAATCCTTGTATTGCATTAATAAATTAACTTGATATTCTTATATGCAATCCATTACACTAAAGTTCGTTTTTTAATAGATCCAAGTCAATCTTATAATATTCAGCTAATGGTTCAATATTATCAGAATTTAAAAAAATCTTTATTTTATCCTATTATGTTACTATGATAATAAATCTTTAGCAACGAGTTGCGTTAAGATGCATTTAACAGCACTAGTGTTGTTAAGAAAAATAACATACCGATACTTTATTAGCATTTAATCACATGTTGGCAGTACTGATGTGTGTTGTTGGTTGCACTGTGAGTGTATGTCAAATTCGATGTTAGTAGGTTAAGTTTGGTTTTATATTTGACACAGACTGACGCAAAACTTAACCTGCTAATCTCGAATTTAACATAACCTGACATCAGTGCTACCAACAATACAGTATTGAGCGACTTACGGTTTTTATCTTACTAGTGATACCACCACAACCACATCATATATTGCGATGGATAGCTCTCTATAATTAAATTAAATAATAAATTGTTAGAGCTTCCACATAATAGTTTGTTTGAACTAAAATTCTCAGGCTGATTAAAAGTAAGCTGTATTTATTTAATGCTTAAATAAATGGTTATATGCCCGTTTTTAGATTTTATCCACTTGCAAATAATGATAAATGAACGCTAGCTCTCAAGTAAAGCAATCACTCTAACTCAGTTGGGTTCCTGGTTGTTTGTGTAATTTTACGAATGATTTGAGTACGGTTCTGTTTACCGCTTTAGTTCCAATACGCATAAGCAAAATATTTGAAAGGCATTAATTATCTCCGGTTTCAGGCAATTAATTGTTTATGACGTCAGAAGAGACGCTGCTGGCGGAAATTAGCAATTGTTTTTCAGCCGTATCCGGTTTCACCTTCGCATAACCTCAAATAATGAATCCGCTTGTTTTGCGAGCTGCACCTCCTCTATAGCCGCGAAAATGCTTGGATCTTCTTAAGTAATGTCTCCTTTACCATGCACGTAACTTTCCCGGGTCTAACGTAGTTAATTCTAGGTGAAATTTGTACCTGATATTTCGCCGAACACCTCGGGTCGCTGTAGTGACGCCGTTAAAATTCTGAAGCTGCTACGGACCCCCTCGTGGTGAAACCTCCTGGAGACGTAGCTACAGAGCTGCTCTACGCCCTGGAATATTTCCCTCTAGGCTGCGATGATTTCCTTGGCTACACGCAGCGATCGAAAATTTGAGCTGAACCGCTGCTAACTTCTCGGAAGGGACCCTTCATGGAACTTTCTAAATTTTTGTGACGGAAACTTTTGCAAACGATATCACACCAACTGGGATATGCACTTATTAAAACGAAACACTTTTTAAGTTGAAAAATGCTCATTTATTATATAAAAATATGATTTAAAGTAGAGCACAATTTACATTGTCATTTCTTGTAATTTATTCTTTTGTTCGATTCTAATCCGTTATAAACAAATGCTAACCTAATATTAATATAAATGGAAATGAACCAAGTTCAAATCAATTACATCTTAAAATAAATCTGCTTATAAACTATTATATTTAGAAATTTCTTATATCTAAAATATTGTCTACATTTTCAATCATTAAAACGTCTCCTTGCGCCACCACACATTTTATTAATTGTTTTTCTCTATTCCCACGCGTAATTGCACTCATTAATTTATTTAGAGTTCACTTTCTGCACAATTCCTTTTCCTGTCTCTGTTTGCTTTTCACTCGTTTTCCCATGTCATGTGTACTTTTCACCATTGCTATTTCCTGTTTATTATGCCTGCCTTTTGATTGGTCTTTGCAACGTATAGTTATTTTATTCTGGCTTATACCCTTTTTTAGAACCCTCACAAAATTTCACTGTCTAAATGAATTGAATTCTACGCTTCATTTTCTTGCACATAGCAAACCCTTTTGTAATTAATAATTTCTTTTGGTTCAGCTATTACTTTTGCACAAACCTATTATTTAAATTGATCTGACAGTCAATTTAGATCCCTGTGAGAAATGAGCTTTGCCTTTTGCGTTCCCTATTCAATTACTACTCTATGACTGGCATCTCTTTACCAATGCATTTATTCTGTGAAATTCAAGTTTTAGCCTTGCAGTTATATAAAACACCTCAGCCCTGTGCTTATTGAAATGTCCATTAAATTGTTAACGCTATCAGAGTTGAGTTGTAGGACCTAAGACCATTCCAATATATGTCTCGCTGTTGTGTCATTAATCACAATTTTTCCTATTTTAAAAAAATAGTATTTTAGGATAAAATAAACCGTGTTATGATATGCGTAACGTTATCTGCTTTCTACATTACTGGAGAATTTAAAAAACTCACTTCTAACGTCGCGCGTTCATTCAAACTATTCTTTCGTAATGTAAAAAGCTTGATAACGTTACTTGCATCGTAAATTACTATTATCCAACTCCTCCTTGTTATAATGCTATTACTAGATCGATTTTAGACCTCCATATGCCACTCACTACTGTATTGTTGGTAGCACTGTCAAGTTATGTCAAATTTTTGAAGAGAATTATTAGTTTATTTTTCAAAGAAATTTGTTTAAATGTATTTTACAAAGGCAAATCTAATTTGTATCTTTGCAATGGTAGTAAATGCAGGCGAACAGAGAACAGAACATGTCTATGGATGCCCTTGTGTCACAAAGATCAGCTGCGGCTAGATTGCGTCGCAGCCACGCAAAGTTTACAGATGCAGTCTGAGCTAGTACTGTATCTCAACACCGTCGCAGAGCTGCAAGTCTTTATAACGAAGCCAGTCAACACCTACTTTTAGGGTCCTTCCCAGTTTTCCATCTGCACCACCCGTCCTAGAAGAAAGGCTTAAAGTGGCAGAAGAACAAAAATTGAAGGTAGCTAAAAACACATTGAGATTAACGCAGTTGATGGTGCTTCCTTGACCACTGGTCTTATGACAGGATTATCAAGCTAGTATAAAAATGTTATCTACTATTTTATATGCATTAGAGTGATATTATGTGTGATAGATAATAAAAACGACTCTATAATTGTAAAAGATAGTTATTATTTTCACTTTTATTATTTTTTCCAAATGTGACGGCATCGGTAAATATGAAGGCCGACTAGCTAACAGTAAATACGGCATAGATGAGTCACAAAAGTTTAACCAATCAGTGCAAAAGGGGAGCCATTGGTATTTAATGCAACGAAGACGCCCAGATAGAAACTAGAACGCATAAACTCAAAGCTTAGCCAAAATCGCAATAATCTGAAGTGCAATATAAATAAATAATAACCAGGTCATACATCATTTTACAGTAATTAAAACACACATGTCGATAAGAAAATGTATAACAGTCAAGATAACTCTAATAACCATTACATATTCGCCAGCTTAACGCTTCCAGCAAAATCGCAAACAAAATAGATATACGGTAGCATAATTCATACAGAATTACAAATTAATAATTATAATAGCTACGTGCACGACAAAGTCGCTTGTTGTAGGTCATTTTTAGAGATCCTGTATATCGTTTACTAAGAGTTGGGCATAAGGCGTGGTACATTTTTATTGGATAGATAATTTTTTACAAGGTATGTGTAATAAAAATGCGTTTATACATATTTTGTAGTGTAATAACAAATGAGAAAGCATCAAGAAAATATTAGTTCTCTTTTCTTCTATTCCATTAAAATATTTAAGTTATATACTGGCGTATGGCGCATAAATCACTTTGTACAGACTTGTTTATTGAAACAGTATTTGGCATCGGCTACAACTGAGCTCAGTGACAATAATTAATAATTTTCCAATATATAGCCAATTTGTACAATATTGTGTATCATGAAGTAGATTTAAATTCAAATAAAATCATTTAGGCGATTAGTGGGCGTATACTGTAGAATGCACGGTGTGCTCACTTGAGTGGCGACGCAGGTAATTTGGCTGAAGTAACATGTTTTTCTTCTAAAAAGGGGCCTTGCTGGTTGCGGGACGCAAAAAAGATTTATTAGCCGTGTGAATGTCAAACGAGACAGATCGTCCTTGGCGCCACTAAAATTGGACCAAATCCCAAAAGTGGTATTTTATGAGGAATTTTTCAGGGAAGTTATGACACCATGGGCTTGATGCATTCAATAAACATTCAAAAGTAATCAGAAAATCCGGAGTACAACAAATTAATATACCAGTCGATAGCATCTTCAGCCCGAAGCTGCAAAACATCCAGGGCGTAATGCTCGTCTAAAGCAATGATGAGCAGCCATTCGCAGCTAGTATATCCATAGTTGCATAACTACGCGCAATTAATATAGGTTGATATTATTTTAGTTTGAAATTGTTGCCACATATTTCGCCATCTCGCGTATCAACGCGGGAATTTTTAGGTTCGTTCGCAAGAATCTCGGCGACCTGTGACGTCAAACATCAGTTCAAATCGATTGTATTATACTTCATCACTGAGCAAGGCGAAATAACTGGAGCCAGGACATGCATTCAAGTAGTGCGATTTAAAATTCGCGTTTAAGACAATGCGGCGGATTTGCTTTCGATATTGGTTAATTTTAAATGTATGCCAGACACGCTCTAGATTCTACTAATTCATGTAATGATTATAGTTATTTATTAGATCACAAGTTAAAAATTTGTATCTACAGTAATTTGTACAGGCGAGTGGTTTTAGTGGCAAAAAAAAAATATTCTAAACAAAATCGGTTTGCGGAAAGTTCGTTCCCCACATTTCGTTCCCGGGGTATTTCGTCTCCCCACATCTCGTATCAGGAAACTTCGTTCCCGAGCGAGCTCCATTTGTCTCCTAGATTACAGGGTGTTGGAAAACGAGTGTAGCGATCGGAAAGCAGTTAGAAAAATGAAAGATATTTTAATAAATTTATTTATTACAATAAACCTATAAAAACTATATACAGTATGTCCCCGGCTTAAGTTTACAAGAGGGAATTAAATTTTATTTTTAGTTTTACATAAAAATGTTATAGGAATTATAATTCCTGCTTGGTTTGTGCAGAATTTTAAGAAAATTTTCACATTTTCAAAAACAAGTCGGCCTTGACAGTTAAGCAAAAACTATCTTCTTTTCAGGTAAACTACCCTTTTTCTTCATGATACGGCAAAACATTACTAAGAAAAGTTGTTCAGAATAAGAGATTATGGCCCTATACAAAATATCAAGAAGATACTTAGATTAAACCGTCATTTTTAATAAGTGCAATTTATTTTGTTCTTATAAGTTTATTATAATAAATTAATTAATTAAAATATCTTTCATTTTCTAACTGCATTCCGATCGCTGCACTCGTTTTTCAATACCCTGTAATCTAGGAGACAAGTTGAGCTCGCTCGGGAACGAAGTTTCCGGGTACGAGATGTAGGGAGACGAAATATCCCGGGAACGAAATGAGGGGTACGAGATGTGGGGAACGAAATGTGGGGAACGAACTTTCCGCATCCCCTTTTGGCCATGTTAAAATTTTGTCGGAGGAGTATCTTTCTTTCTTTCTTTTCAGCCTTCTTGCATCCATTGTTGAACATAGGCCTCCCTTAACGATTTCCATCTTTCGCGATGTTGTGCTGTTTCTATCCATTTCAATCCTGCGATCTTCTTAATGTCGTTGTACCATCTCGTGTTTGGTCTCCCTCTTGCTCTTTTGCCCATCCACTGTCTCCAGTTTATTATCTTAGTGCTCCATCTGTTATATTTTCTCCTTGCGACGTGTCCGGCAAAATCCCATTTCATTTGAGTTATTCTTTCTAATATGTCCGTTACCTTGGTTGTCTGTCTTATACTTTCATTTGTCTTCCTGTCCCTGAGAAAAATATTCATCATAGCCCTTTCCATTCTTCTTTGTGTTGTTCTTAGTTTGTGTGTTATGTCGTTATGTGTTTTGTAAGGGTCCATGTTTGGGCGCCATATGTCATCACGGGTAGCACGCACCGGTCAAATATTTGTGTACGAATTCGTTGAGGAATCTTATTATTTTTAAGTATTTTAGAAAGTTTACCTAGCTCTGCCCAGCCCAGATGTCTTCTCCGTTCAATTTCAGCGTCTTTGTTTCCCTTTCCAAGTTGTATTTGTTGTCATAGGTATATGTATTTTTTAACATTTTCTAATTGAATGTTGTTTATCTTTACGACCGTATGTTCTGGGCTCATTATTTTTGTTTTTTTAATGTTTATTTTTAATCTGACCCTTTTCGATTTTTCTTCTAGCTCTACTAGCATTTTTCTGAGGTCGTCTTCGTTGTCCGCGAATATCACAACATCGTCTGCAAACCTCAGGTGGTTCAAACATTTCTCCGTTTATGTTTATACCTCGTTCCGACCAATCAAGTGGTTTAAACACTCCCTCTAGCGCTAGATTGAAAAGCTTGGGGGACATTGTATCCCCTTGACGAATGGCTCTCTTGATTGAGATTGGTTGAGTGTCCTTGTGCAATCTTATTTTTGATGTTGCTTGTTTGTATATGTTTTTTATTAAGTTTTTATATCGGCTGTCGATACGTGCGTCGTCCAATTCTTTCATGATTGCCCAGTGCTCTATAGTCTATACAATCGAAGGCTTTCTCATAATCTACGTAGGCCATGAATAAGGGTAGGTTGTATTCTGCTGCTTTTTCAACCAGGATTCTTACTGTTAGGAGGTGGTCTGCTGTACTAAACCCCTTACGGAATGCGGCCTGCTCTACCGGTTGATATTCATCCAGTTTATTTGTTATTCTGTTGGTTATTATTTTCATAAAGAGCTTATATAGGTGAGAAAGTAAACTTATGGGTCTGTAGTTCTCCAACAACGTTTTATCCCCTTTAGTGAATACCACTATCAAGATTGCATTGTTCCAGTTATAGGGTATTTTTCCTTCTTTTAAAGATAAGTTAAATAATTTTGTCAGTTTTGGGACTACGACATCTTTTGCTTCTTTTATGATTTCTATGAGAATATCGTCCTCTTCGGGAGCTTTGTTATTTTTCACGAACCTCAGAGCATGGATGACTTGTCCATCGTTTATTTATTCTAGTTCTTCTGAGCCTACATTTATAATCTTTTTCTCTATTAGTGTTTGAGGTTTTTCTACTTTCGTATCATATAGGTTTTCGTAGAATGTCTTAGCTGTTTCCATTATTTTGTCTTTGTCTCTTTCTTCTTCTTTATTTGTGTTTTTAATCGCTATTATCTGTTGTTTTCTTTCTTGGTTTTTCTAGCATCTCATGTTTTTGTTGTTCTGTGTGATATTTTCTGCCATTTTCTCGTAGTGATTTTCAAGGTCCTTCCTTAGCATCTTCCTTGTTTCCCTCCTTATTTGTCTGTATTCGTCTGATGCGTATTTGCCATCTTTGTAAAGTGACCCTCGTTCCTCTATCTTTTCTTTAGTTTCTTTTGTTAATTTGTTTTTCTTTGATCGTGTTTTCTTTGCTATTTTCTTTTATGCTTTCACCAGAGCTGTTCTTACGGTATTTTCCTGTTTATTTATATCGGGCGGTATACTTTCGTCTTGTCTAAAATACTGTCGTAGTTTTTTTTTATATTTTTCTTTATTTTGTTTTAGTACATCTGTATCTATACTTATTTTAGGTGTCTGTCCGTATTTATTTCTATGTAGTTTTCTGTCTACGCTTGCTTTTGCTCGGACCATACGATGGTCACTTCCGGTATTAAAAGGGTTTAGCGTCGTTACATCGTAGATGAGTTTCCTTGAACTGGATAGTATGTAATCTATCTCATTTTTTGTTTTTCCATCCGGGCTTATCCACGTCCACTTTCGTTGAGGTTTTTTATTATAAAAGGTGTTCATAGCATAGAGCTTTTCAGTTTCCAGGAAATTTCCTGAATAATATAGTACATTCCCTGATTGGAGGGTAATCAGATTTTCTCCTCTCCTTCGTATTTCTGCAAAGCCTATTATGTCCCATTTGATTTTGTTTGCCTCGTTCTCGAGGTCGAAGAACTGTTCTTCGCTTAATAGTGTTCTACAGTTATATGTTGCAAGATTGAAATTTATTTTTCTCTTTACCATGTTCTTTCCCCCCCCCCCCTCCAGAATCCGTGGGGCTGCCTGACTTACAGTCAGTGTGGGATTTAATACCCACCTGGGGTCTTTCCGCTTTTGTTTTTGAACCTGGCATATTGAGAAGGGGTTTTGGTTATTATTTTCCACGCGGGCCAAGCGGGTTGGAAGATGGTTGGGAGTTTGGTTTATGGGATAGGTATTTGGAAGGATTTTGGGTAATTTAGGACATGATTTCCCTTTTTGGGTGTTTGGGGAGAACCAAGGCTCACCTGGGCAGGGTCGCTTCCCTGAAGTAGGCCTGTCTTCTGCCGGGATCGCAGAGAGTGCCTACCCGTTACCCGGAGGAGTATACTGCTGATAATTTACCTAACCTAACTGGAGGGTAATAGGTGAATGCCGTAAGTTATGACATTAAAATTTTATAAAGAAGCAGGGATTCAGCACTATCAAAATACAAAATAGGCAGTAAAAGTAGGCATTTATTTTTAAACATTTCTATCTATATGTGCACCAGATGTGATATATAAAAAAATAAATCAAACTAAACTTCATTGTTAGAAGTAAAAACACATATCAAATTATGGGTTTTTCAAACTATTATTAATAGCAATCCCAGTGAATGATTTAATTGCTGTAATGAATGTTTTCTTATTTCCTTGTAGGTAGATGGTGTGACCATTAAGAGTGGGTTCAGCGTTTACTACAATACAAGGCATGAAACGATATTTATAAGAAGAACCCATCAAAATAAATACTTAGAGGTGGTCCTTCAGCAGGTTTAAGATACAGATTGCTTTAAAAATAGAACCAAACCGGTATTTACATCTAAATGTGGCATTCCAAATCCACCAAAATAAGCATTTTTAGACATTTTAGGCCTAAACTTTCCGTCTTTATAGGTATAAACAAGGAGTACAATAGATCCATTCAAACAGTTTATATGCATAAAAACATTTAAATATAGTTATATTATTATATACTATACAACTAGACGATCGAAAATAATCCGTTATACGACACGTATTGCCTGAAAGACTACGAAACGCGTAGCGTCTAGTAGTGTGTTATTATACAAACGCCGAATCTCTGGAATTTTCGATTATCAAGACGTATATTGCAATGATTTACTGCCCACAGCAATTCTGGTTGCCTAACTAACAGGAAAATTAAAGAATAATTTAAGATGAACACAGAAGTAACGTTTTATTTATTGCAAGATAAAGGCAGTATTTTACACGAATAGATCCACGTGATATGATTAGCAGTAACTATAATTTGGTTGGGAAAGGTTAGCATTAGATAAGGCAGAATCAAGAGGGTTGTGCTCAGCATATTATTCATAACTGGTGTTCGGAATGGCAAGCTCAGCTTAATTTATGTAGCTGACAGATTTGAGTTTGGTGAAATTAGTATAATAATATGAATTTTAATAATACAGAGATGGTTTGTGCAGTTACAATAATTATATGAGCATTAGTATTAACAATTATATCACCAATAAACGGTAAGACAACTGAAGGGTAATTTTATCGTGGTACCACATCCCAGTGACTATCAATTATCTCTGCGAGGTATAAACCAAGAACGTCCGACATCGGGGTCCTTTTACGAGTAGCAGAGACATCTACCAGCAAAAATGTGATGTGCTACGTATGGAGAAGAACCTTCTGAATGCCTGGGTGTAAAAATTTGGAGAAAGAAGCCATCACCCAGTCCGTAATTGCCGTGGTGTCCTTTCATTGTATGAAGCCGGCCAAGAAAGCCCACTTTGCAATGTAAAATTCACAGGGAAGCTGTTGCCTAAGGCCCATACATTCTGGGTTTCATCAAGATTGAACATCGTACGAGGTCGTGAACGTGGTCCCAGCTGCAGAGATTCATCCAGATTTGTATAATCGATATAGTGTCCTTTGATTTTGCGACAAAAGTCAGAAGTTGGTCCCGTGTAGGACGCTAAAAAAATGCACATCGCGTGTCCTTTTACGTCACTGAAATAAAACCAGGTTAGCCGGAAACTACGTCAGATCAATTTTGGTGTTTGGAATTCAATTTACGCTATTTTCATGTAGAAGCGAACCATTTGTGTTTACAGTGAATTTGAAGGTTATAGCTGTCAAATTCGAATTTTAAGCAATTGCCATATTAGTTAATTTATCCTACACAAAAGTAGTTGTAATACAAGTTCTTGAACCTACCGGGGTGACTAGAGTTTATCTAATGCTAGACCGGAGCTTTACTTTAATTAATTGCAAATAAATAAAATACAAAGAGCAATAAACCATTTATTTAGCAGGCAATTAAATCATTTTAATGAGCTCTGAGATTCACATAGAAGTCTTTATTAAAACTATTTAATTCGTAAATTGTGGTGATTTGCCCCTTTGTTATTTATATTTAATTGAAAAGCTTTATATTAGTTAAGCGAATATCATTACAATATAGGTAGATTATACGATGAATAAAGAAAATAACTAAAGTAAAAGAGTTACCAGGAAATTTATAAATTTAATACTTTTTGTTTATTTGACAAATGTGTAATTCATGATTGTTACATTTTTAGTCTAGACTATGTGATTTTAATAATTGAGATTATACAAATATTGGTATAACTGGTTATACAAAGAAATGTATAATCGATATCACCATAGTTACGGAAATAACTGTTTTAATACATTTGGGATTGTTTCATTATACTATTTCTGGTGTTTACTGTAGTTTTTGCAATTAATTTCACTAGTGCATCTTCAATACTTTTAATGATTTTTGTTCAGAAACGATTAATTATTTTTTCTCTTCGCTAATAGAAAGTTGGACTTTTTTATAATGTTTGGACGCTTAGAAAATGTTACATTCCATTTATGTAAGGACCGCTGGTATGGAAATGCTGCTGTAAACACTTTCCTTGAGTCAATTTAATTCGAAGCACAGCAAGTAGTTAGTTTCTGTTCGTCTTGAAAATACTGTGCCAAACACAGGCAGTTAAGGTGCTTTGACAAAAGAAGCCTATTCATATCAACTAGACTGCGCGTTATTTGATTTCGACCATTATTGGGGTACTAAATGATAAATAATAAATAGTATTGTTTTTTATTTAAGTAAACTGGGTATAATCAGCATAGAATGTTGTAAAGGTACGTTTATTTAGCCCACATTCTTCGTTACTTTGAATTTAAATTGCACTTTGTTGGTTACCTAACTCAATCGTCAACGCACAAGACCCACTTCTTACCTTAATATAACTACGGGAAAGTCAACACACCTTGCTCTCAGCCTGCCCCGCTTCCACCTATAATTCTGAAAATATGCAGTCAAACTCCGCTATAAAAAAGGCCAGGCTGTTTACACAACAGTCATATACTCTATAAGATGGTAATATATACATATAAAAACATAACAAATATACACAATGACAATACGCTGTCAACAATAACGTAAAGTTTAATTAAATCGATACCAGCTATACGCTAATTTCTACACGCAGTTACAACGTGCACAAAATACAAATAATAAAATAGCAAACATTACTGCTAACATTAGAACCCGAGAAATATATTCCATTGACGACGCTATTTTACTTTAATCAACGGATCTGTTTATTCACGAAAGCCGCTCGAATCTATTTGCTAATTCATGCTGCACGTTGAAGCCAGAGCCACAATTACGCGAGAACAGGTGAGCCAACCTCATGCAATACTCGAAATGTGTTATCAGTTTAATACTGGATTGCAAATTTGATCACATACATTAGCTTGAAATAAACTGACCTGGTTTGCTCTTTGGCTGCAAGTAAAAGCTAGATTTGCCTTCATTGATGACGGCAGTGAGTCCACTGCCGATTTCGCTTGGCTGCACGTTTCAGTTGCCGTAGCCTCTTCCTGCTGCGACTTTTGTGGGTCTCGGGGATGCTTAACAAGGCTGCCCTACACTCCCGGGGCTCTAATATTAACCCCAAGAAACAGGCGTTGGCTGCGTTCTTCGCAGGTTTGACTGCTATTGCTGGCTCACGCGCTAAAAAGCCGCAAACTCGCACCAAACCGCTGTGTTAACGCGTTCTTATGTTCTACTAATAGCTGCGTGTCTTTCAGCTGATTCGTACTGCACTATGAGAAGCCGGGGAATTCACTTTAGTGCGTGTTGTACATACATAATGCACTTTTAATCTAATTATTGCAATATAAATAGTTAAAGTTCAGTTCTACGCTAGCGTGTTAAATATTGAATATTTCTGGTGAAACGAATCGGGCTCGTTATAAAGTTATATGCTGACCTGGTGTTTTTGGAAACCTCCCTAAGGTCGGGTTGCAAACGACCCACTCGGTCCATTGAATTCTACTTTCTATGCTTACTATACAAATAACTATTGTTTGGAACTTGCACAATAACATTTTTTTATTTATCTAGGTTTGTTAGTTGTCATAACGCCAGTGTTTCTAGGCGTGGCCCACCTTTCGCCTGTGATTTTGCTGGAGCGAGCTAATCACAGTGAGGTTTTTTTACAGAAACCAAGAATGAAACGGGGTTTATGTTTTGTTGTAGTTATAAATTTCCAAGATTATTCTTGTAGTGTTTTGATTTTCGGCACCTCTTAAACTCTTTTGCACTGCGAAACTTTAGAAAATGTTTTGACATTCAAGAACCTACAACTTACTTAATAAATGTTGCCGATTATAACATTCAACCAACCCAGAGCTAAAAACTGCCCGCGGAAAATTTCGAATTTATTTATTAGTCAAAAACATCTAAAGAAAAAATCACAATATACTGTTGATTTTAGAATATGCTAATGTAAAGATGGCATAACTTTGTGCTTCCGGTTACTTAATAATATCAAAAGTTCTAAAAATAGATTGTTTAAACCTCAAGTAACGAACAGAAATGTGTTTTTGGTGGAGTAAAATTTCAAGTTTTTCTTCGCAGCAAATTATTAACGAAATACGTAATACATGGGAATGTTGGAACTGATTATTTTAAAAATATTTTTTTAATTCACAACATTAAATCAATGTAATAATAGACAATTCTCTAGCTGATTTTTCTATAAAATACTCCATTTATAAACCGCCAAAACTTCAATAACAGAAATGGCTGTAGAACAGACTGGAATACGCATCGCAGGCTCATGGTTATTGATTTACCTTGTTTGCTTTGGGCCGATGCTTAACGACTAATCATAGATACTATCTTTCACGGTTCTATATTAACACAAACAACGTTGTACGTTTCCCTTGTCAATAAAACTAGCCGGTGCAATTAAAAATTTACATAAAATGTAAATAAGTTCCCGAGCGATTCATCAAGTCTCTCGAATCCTGCGAAGGTGTGGGACGAATAAAATAATTTCAAATCCGGGAAAGAGTGTTTGTTTTCAGCGTCGTTCCAGAGAACAATGATGGCAGCTATCACTTTTCTTGCCACATTGTCAGCATGTTCTCTTCAAATTCAATAAGCTGATGCTGAAGCTGATGCGAAACTGTAATTTCCTTTAAAGATCTTGTTTATTTACGCTTGCGTATATGCGATAGATTATAGGCAAAAAAGGCATTTTAAAACTTCTAAGCTTGCAGATGAATAATATTTTAGTATTCACAGCGTAATAAATGAAAATCTACTTTGCGTAAAAAAATAATTTTTTAAATTGTTAGGAAAAGTTGAAGCTTTCCATATCAATTTACATCAGTTTTAGTTAGGAAATAAGATACTTTTCCATACTTTTTTAATATAGTAAAACAGTAAAAAAATGGAGATAGTCAAAAGGTGCATTAACTAAATAGAAGGTGAGAGTATTTATTTAACAGAGCAATTAATTTTTTCTGAGCAAATATAGCTGTTTCTTCCGGTTAAGTTCTTCGTACCAGAAAAAAATTGTAGCCATCAGGACACTTCAAACATGTGTAACTTTTAGAGAGAGTGACATCCTTATATTTTATAGAACGATATACTCTCGTTCGAGTACTGTGGAATTTCATATCTATCTCCGATTGCATATATTTAAAGGAGCCCCCGCACCGTGGCGCCAAGTATATCAAGCCCATGAACATCAATACTCTCTATATCTACGCCCTGCATTCCGACACAAGCCATTAGAAAAATCTCGTTGTCAGCCTGTAGATCGACGCCGACGCTTGTAGGCAATCTTTGAAGTGTCGTTGTTCATTGTATTTGTCTAAGTCCTGGAAAAACTTAGAATTACAAGCTACCCATTGTGGTTTCATCATACCTCGTCCCTGAACGGGAGTTTCGCTCAGCTCTGGGTGACCGAGACTTCCCTTGATTCTCGCACCTTGTCGATTAAAATACTGCACAAGCTAAGTTGAACCAGTTCGCATTGCATGTGTGATTAACCGCAGATATTGAATATGTTTGAGGTACTAAGGTAAATTTGGATGTGTAAGTTCTGTGTATGCTATAAGTAAGTTGCAGTTCTAATATACGTTTTGGGACGTATTGCCGTTTGAAGTGCAGCAACGCCTTAAGCGCCAGGTTATCCAGAGTGTTTTCCTTGAGCAATTTCTGCTTAGACGTGACGTCACGAGCGGGTATAATTCTTAGACATTGCTTTTACCATTAGTCGTTGTGATTCTACACTTCAGCTGGTGTAACGATAAGTGTACTTTTATAAATGTTATGTTAACAGAGTTTTTCAATTTATTCTATTATTTGTTATTTGTGAAGAAAAGTGCCGTTAATGTTGTTTTTCTTCTCTGCATCTTCTCATCTGTTACTCTGTCTATCCATTTAACATTCACAGAACCACATCTTCAAAAGGGTTTCAGCTTTTTCTCCAAGTTGGGGGGGGGGGATACCTTTCGAGGTTCGCAGCCGTAAAGTACTACGCCCCAAATTAATGTTTTTAGTTTCCTTTTCTCTATCGCTACTGTGTTGGCTGTTATATTTTTCCTGTCGCTTGTATTTGTCATACCCCCCCCCCCCAGTATTTCTTCGTTGATTATTCGATCTTTTGTCATAAAGTCATTTACCTTTTCTACCTTCTTTCCCATTCTAATGTTTGTTCTTTGTGTCACTGATTGGTTCATTCCAATATTGCTTATTGTTCAATGTTTATTTTCATTCATAATGTAGTATGTATGCATTAAAAAGCGCTGTCTTACGGATTTGTTGATTTTTGCCCTTCAGTTCACATTTTCCATGTTATTATGAAATTCGGCTGCTTATACACGAATATGTAGTCTGATGTTGTATCCATAGTATTATCTATCGTTTGTGTCATAATATGTATTGCATCAATCGTTGATCGTCCTCTTCTGAATCCATGCTGATACGCTCCAATTGCTTTATCTATGTAGTCTTCTTTGGATTATTGAGGTTAGAATCTTGTATGCGACGTTCGGCAGCATTTCTTCGTTTGTCATTACTTCAACTTTTTGTTCATCCGTTCACTGGTTATTCAGTTCGTTGCATATTTCATCTGGGTCTGTTGTTATATTCATTTTTAGCGTCACTATTACTTTTCTATATTTCTGTATTATGCGTCCGTCTTCTTGCTTTGAGTTTTTGTCACCGTCTTTCTCTAATATCAAATTTCTTCTGTCTATAGTTTGCCTCTGTTTTTTCGAGGATTTTCTTTAACGTTTTGAATGTTTTGGACTACTTCCTTTTTTGCTTGTTGCGCAATGACGTTATACATACAATCTACTGTTGTTTCCACTGATATCTTCAACTTCTTGTATTATCATTTGTTTTTTATAGTTTTGTAGGTTCTTTCCTCAACTTTTTCTAGCTATTCTGTTTAGATGCTTTACTTGGTTATATCCATTTTGTTTTCGATTTTTTCATTTTAAAGGATTTTTCAAATTTGCAATCAAACCAGCCATTTTTCTTGTTCTTGTCTTTCTTCCCATCACTTCGTTTGCTGCTTCTGTTATAAAAAATGTATTTGACTCCATCCTCCCTCTATTTCATCCTTCTTCTGTCTGTGTTCTAGCTTTGTGCCTATGGATTCCTGAGATTGATCTTTATTTGGTTTTAGATCTACCCTATTTAATTTCTACTGTTATACCCTATCTTCTCTTATTTAACTATCTTCAATTTTACTTTTGCCGTCATAATAATATGGTCTGCATCCCACTTGCTTCTCTGGACGATATTACATCTTCTACTAATCTGATTGATTCCCCTTCCCACAGTTTTTTCTGAACTCAAACTAATCTGTTAAATAAGCCTCTATCGTATTGTCCCTGGTATTTGATTTATTCCTGGATCCTTAGGCCCAACACCGTTATCTTACAGTACGACCAGGTTGCAATCGGCTTTTTATCCGCCTCTGCCACTGTGTATTTATTTTCTAAACAAGTTTGGTCCTCGCCATCATCTTTATACAATTATTCTAAGTAAATGCTTTTACTCGCAACCATATATGTAATGTTAACATTCCTGACCTCATTTGAGTGGGGGAAGTCGTACATTTCAGCCCGCTACTTCCCGCACTCACTTCCCGCTCAAGTGCGGGAAGTGAGTGCGGGAAGTACATTCCCGACCGCTGAGTAGGTAGGGATACTGGGAATCTTGTTGATCCATTCATGCGCGTCGCAACCTGACGTATCATAATATAATAATTTTTCCAATTATTGTTTACAATAAAGTGGTTGCGAATAAAATAGTATACAAACCTCGACAGGAAGTTTCCTTAGTCTCGAGATAATAGCTGATTTCGACGCTTCGCGTCTCAATCAGCTATCCAATCTCTCGACAGTAATGAAACACTTCCCATCTCGGGCTGTAATATACTATTCCATCTCTCTAATTTCATCGATTTGTAATATAATATTTCCTAGCTCGTCTTTTCGTACGGTGCTTTCCTGCCTTGATTCTTTGAAGAATGTCTTAATTATATTATAGGCTGCTTTACTTTTTCTTTCTTTAATGGCAGTTTTGACTTTTCTGCTTATCTTGTTCCTTACTTCTCAGTTTTATAGTTATTGTACTTTAACTAGATTAATTACTTTGTTCGTTATCCAAGTTCTTTCCTCTTTAGGTGCGTTGGTTCAGCAATTATTCATTCTTCTATATTATTGCATGTCTGGTTTAAGTCTGCTTATGTGTCTACGTTGTCTTCCAGCTTACTTTATTTGCCCTTCCAATCTAATTATAATATGATCTTCTTTCAGTTTCTTTGATGGCTATTTGCTTTAAATTTTTACTTATAAATACAGTACAAAATACATATCTTGATCAGAAGGGGTTAAATTTATCGCCTCGTAACACAAAAGATTTGCTCTAAATAAATGCAGCTTTTGTGGCGTAGACATTTTTCATATCTGAAATAAATTGTAATTAATCAAAGCAGCTTATATTAGCGAAACCCTTAACCAGTGTGCACAGATACGTTGAACTAACTTTGAAACATAACCTTGGACCAAGCGTTATTTTAACGTTGAAGTGTCGCAAAAATCAACCACTTTTTCAACGTTATGTGCTCACGGTGTGCTGACCTTTAAGTCATGACCAAACAACACCCTTATCTGTAGACGTTACAATGCCATTCAAATAAGCTTTCAACAATATTGCCGAATATTTAACGTGTTTTTTACGTTTGGTTGCCAAGCTGACTTTTTGGAACCTCATGCAAGTGTACAATTTTAACCCATATGTTAACCTTGAACGTCGTTAGTTTTTCAACGGAAAATGTACGTGCTATATATTGACACGACTCCACGTTGCGCGCCATAAATATGATAACGTTAAGGCTCCACTTTGTTTTGCCTATAAGTCTACGTTTATAATTATATTTTAGTCAATTTAAATTGCCCTATTTATTTAATTTGAATATTCAAAATTATTTTCCGGGTAGCTCCTGAAAATGCACTTGACTAAAAAACAGATTGGATTCCTTTTATCTAGATTGCTTATTCTGAAATTTGGTGTTCCGATTTTAATTATGACAATTTAAAAACTTTTCTCAAATGGTACGCCAAATAAATCACAAGTACTTGATCGTTACACTTGCTATATGACAATCTCAAACAGTAAGTACTTCCTTAATAATAATTTCACTTTTAATATTTATTTTATTTCAGTTTTTATTTAATACCTAAACTCATTTACCTTTTATTTGAACTTATCACTGTCCTCGGCAGAAACCAATTCGTCGTACTCTGCTACTGATCACATCCGCTCCACTCAAAACCACGATGAAGACCTCCACTGACAACCAAACTGTCAAACTGCCCAGGATCAGGATCCGTATTAACCCAGAAAAAACTAGTTTGCCTCAGAAATCAGCCCACACAGCTTCCTCACAGCATGGATCCAAACAGACCCCAGTAGTAGTTGTTTTTCTTCAATATTGAATCCAAACCACTATCCTGAAGAACACCACAGCTCAGCACCAAGGATCCCGACCAAGGACAAGACACCAGATCTCAATTGACAAGCCCCATAAACATGCTCACTCTGCCAACGACTTCCCTGCGACTCTCCTTCCGTGTAAATAGCTCGTTGTAATCCAACTCAATCGACGCACAATGTCAAATGTAATTCCACAATAAACTTAATTCAGTATTTCTCTTTTAATTTTTTTCTGTAGATTAGCACTGCTTTAGTTAAATATTCTCACCATATTCTTAATTTTCCTCCATTTAGTATGCTCATCTTCTTATTTTTAATATTTCCTTTTATTTCACCACGCGAATTTTGTATTAACTGCAACCCTTTTATAATCAAAACATTTTGAACTTTTCAAAAACGATTTATTTAATAATTTCTAGTTACAAAAATCGATTACATCTTTTCATTTTCAAATTTGTTATATTAATAATAAAAACAAACTCCTTAACGATATTGCTTATTTTCTCCATCCAACACTCTATAAAAGCTTTATTTTGATTTCTACCCACTATGTGCAATAGTCTATCTCGAAAGAGTATTTGTCATCATTTTACAATTTCATATTTAGATATTACATTAAGTTAGAATCTTTCTGTTTCTCAATCAGCCTCATATTATTAAATTGTAAATTCTATTTTCTTTCTTTACTAAATGCATATTAATAATTGAAATACCCAATTGATATCCAAATTGATCTTTATATTTTTTAATTACTGTAATCTTGTAATCCTATTTAAACTGATTTTTATACCCCTGTACCATATCATAAAAATATGCTAAAAAAACGTTTTATTAACGCCATTTTATATTTAGGTGCTAACGTTAGGAGCACATTACGTTTTAACCACAACTTAGTTTTTTAGGTTGAAACGACGTTTTATTTGATAGAAAGTGTACATTTTATTTACTTTAAGTATTGACGACGGAAGTAAGTTACTTTTTTTTTTAATAATCCTCATTTTGGCAGCTCAATAGAAAGACGGCGACTTCAGTTGATAAACGAAATTTCAAAGCAGATCCGGTAGTTGCGTAGACCATAGGGCATGCTACCTACCATATATTCTTCTGATGCAACATGTTCTTCTAGCCTTATGTCAGACTGGAATAAAAAACACACAACGCTCTAACTCACAGACTTGCAGATTTTATCAGCGACACAAATGGCGACCTAAACAGCGAATTCAGGTCACCAGACAAAGAAGAGCAACGGCTTGTCAGCATACGGCGTAAAGCATTTCAATTGGTCGGCATTATCATGTGAGCAAAGACCTTATGCGCGATAGGCTCGTTGAGCACACGTGTTTCATGCCGATCTTACTGAAGAAGTGTTTAACTTACGTGTGTTTGTGAATGACATGTCAACGTTGTCAACATGTCAATATTAACTGCTGATCTAAATGCATTTAAAATCATCTACATAAAAACTTAATGAAAAAACGTAATTATAGCGTCGTTGTATCAAAGTTATATATCCACGTTAAGAGTTGACTACTGATCTGCAAGGCGTTTTATATTAACGCGATTTTAACGAAATATGGAAACTTTTAAGTGTTCGTGTTTTTATAAACGTCATGTCTACGTTTCAAGTTAACTGCTGGTCTGAAAAGCAATTAAAACCAACCATGTCAAAACTTAATGCAAAAACGTTATTATCACGTTGTTGCAACAACGTTATATGTACGTTAAGAGTTGACTACTAATCTAAACAGCCTATAACAGTAAGAAGAATTCAATCAATAATCAACGTCTAATTATTTAGGTTGACAAAATGACGGTAACTGTTTGACTAAAATTCAACGTTTAATTTTCAACGTATAACGTTTTTTCAATTAGTCAATGTCTTTTTGAGGTACGTTCTGGGTATATTTACTTTTGTTACTAGAGGAAAATTTAAATTATAGCCGAGGAAAGCACTCAAGAGGTGTATCAACTGAAGGAAAGGTGATATATGTACTTTCCCAGGGCAACGATTTTTTTTCTGCATAAAGGTAACTCCGTTTGCGTTCACAAATGCATACATTGATGAGGGGTTAGAATTTGGCTTCACATCACAACATATTTATCTCTATGAATTCAGAGTAGCACTGGCATCATAATACTAATAAAGTTCAAAGTAGTTTTTTGCATTCCAAATTATAAATTCAATATGAGTCGATTTTATGGCTTTCCACCTGAGTACAGGTACACATACAAAGCGTTTTTAAGCACAACTTGAACAATAAGCGTATTAACGTCTGCTATCTGCAGTTCAGATCTGAAAGTAACTGCTGGGAGCACTACTTGATCGCATTACGATATTTAGCCATGCTTTCATTGAAGATACGATCTCCGACCAGTATTTGGATCATGACGGACAACTATTTAGTTATAGATACACTTATCAGTCATCGTTGTTTGATCAGCGCAAATATCCGAGCAGGGGCGGTTTTAGTGAAAGCGGCCGATGCAATTGAAAGTTTTGATGTTTGCTAAATATATCTTTGCATTGGGGCTTCTCGTTGTGTCCACAGGATTCTCAGGAATTACAGCAGATAAGGAAATGGTCAAATGGAAACAGAAATACAGTTTTATGAGACTTATAACTACTGTTGTTTTTCATGAAAAGTCCACGGTTTACTTGATAGTACATAATGACAGAGGTTTATCGATAATTTTTTATAAATAAAAATGAAAAGTTAAGTTGTCCCAATTCAAAGCAATTGCAACGAGGCAGCAAATGGCTAGGAATTAGGAATAGAGCGACGACTCCTTGACTCGACATTTGACACCTACTTTTAAGCCTACATGCCGATACCGATACACGAAACGTCTTTATTAAATTACTATAACGACTTATACAAGGAAGTGTAGGTTTGAACAAGGTTGGGTTATAGAATTAGGAGCACTTTGGACATAAAAAATCCAGTCTACAACCTGTCGATAGGTAGCCGGAATGTATTTTAGCAAAAGCCGTTGCGAAAGTGCTCAGGATTTATGGCAGCAATATTTTGCATTGTTGATTTAAAATGTCAAACATTCATAGTGTAATTCACTAGAGCTCGAAATAGTATGCTGATAAGTGCAATGTATTTTATAGTAGCGATAAGTTTTTGTATCGTAGATTATGAAAGTGAAAGCAGCAGTTGGCAATTTGTTTATTACTGAACAGAAAAAATAAATAATTCAACCATAGGGAACGTAAATGATATTAATTTCTAATGAAAAATTCAGTTGATTTCTTAAAGATACATTTGAAATGAAAAAATAATAAATGTGAATAGGAATACCCTACGATTAAAAAATTAAAGACGGTCACACATCTTTTAGATAATTCATAAAAGGTAGGTCGTTTAACGTCAAAATATGTATAGAAAAAATGATATCGAGAAATTATTGAACTGTTGAAGTATTTTAGAGATCTTTTAGCAACAATTTCAATGTGTTTAAAGAAGCAAGGTCTATGATAAAATAACGTAAAAATCAATTGAAAAGGAAGAATTAATCCAGCCCTAAGAAAGTTACAGGTGATGAAAGTTTTACGATCGGTTTAGTGCCCTCTTACATAAATAATATAATATCATAGGTATCATTGGTAGAAAATATAAAAAACAGTTATATTTGAAGTTGCCAATAATAATTAAGTAACAAACGACTTCCGGGATTGGACAGTCTCATTACTGAGGTCTAAGAATTCAACGTTTCGCCCACTTTCGCAAAACGCTTTATCATAAGGAAAAACCAAAGAGCACGGTAACTCAACGTGTAAACCACGCCAGAGGCGAAGCTCTTCTAACGACACGGTCCAACCCCGGAACTCGTTTGTTATTTAATGACAATGACCGTGAAAGCCTCCTAAATTGCCTTCACGGAAAACTGGTATAGTCAATTTTTGACAGAATTAATTATGCTAAGAGGGATAAGCGGAACATTCTCCAGGAAATCACGACGGTAAAATATGGGGTCAAATTAAAAAGTCACCAAATGTTAAGCAAAAACCTACTAATTCATCACTCTCATCAGATCAAATGTACATATTAACAGAATTTGTAATTCTTCCTCCTTAAGAACTTGCTTTATCGGAAAATATTATGCAACGGGTAAAATTGAGCTTATTGACTTTCCGTTGCAATAACCATGTACAGAATTGAAACCTAAGAGGAGAGTTAGCCTCATTCAAGGCCTGTTGAAGATGGAAAAGATATCATTACTGCTCGTCTATTGTGCAACAAAACTTCATATGATTTGCGCCTACAGCAATAATTCTTCCGTGTATTCATTGTTAGACTGTTTTCTACTATTTCGGGAATCTGCTCTTCTACATTCAGATTGTGATCTACCGCTCTTTTATATGATGTCGAATGTCAATGGGCCGTTTCCCTTAACCACCTGTGTATCCTTTCGAAACCAATCTAAAACGTTCATCGCCTGTAGCTTTCTTGTTAAACATTTTTGGACACATGTTTATATTGACTTGTATTCTTAGTTTGGGTCATATAATATTTCCTAAAAATTATTCCCACCCTTCATGTTACACCCTATATAAGTCTTCTGGTTTGTCTTAGCATAATTAGTGTTCTTCGCCTTTTATAAAGCATCTTCAGGAAAAACCTGTACTACAATAATTGACTATATATATATATAAGGCTTTCACAGGCCGTGACGGCCCATTGCCTGAATTTTTTTCCTCCACTCTTTCCTGTTGGCAGCTTCCTTTCTCCAGTCTTCTATTCCCACTTTCTTCAGGTCTCGTAGCACTTCGTCTTTCCATCTACTTCTAGGTCTCCCTCTGGCCCTTATCCCTACTGGGTTTATCTTCAGCACTATTTTTGTCATTCTGTTGTTCTCCATGCGTTGTACGTGGCCCAACCATCTAGCTCGTTGCTGTCTTACATACTGTACTATTGTCGCCTCCTTGTACAAATCCCCTAACTCCTGGTTTGTCCTTCTTCGCCACACATCGCCTTCTTTATGCCCGCCGTATATTCTCCTTAAGATCTTTCTTTCCCATATCAGCAATTTTGACTCTTTTCTTATCCCCAGCTTCCACACTTCACATCCATATGTAACGATTGGCCTCAGTACTGTTTTGTATGCTTGGATTTTTGCTTTTCTCGATACATATTTTGATTTCAGGATGGATGCTAGAGCTCCTGCTGCTTTATCTCCTCTTATCAGTCTTGTTTTTACTTCCTCTTCTTCTCTTCCATCATCTGTTATCTGTACCCCTAAATATGTGACTGATCTAACTCTTTCCATTTCCAGTGCTTCTTCACCTTGTCGTTCAATCACTAAATTTTCGTTTACTGTTGTGCTAACTTCGTTGCTCATCACCATATATTTTGATTTTTTGCTATTGATGTGCAAACCCACTTCCCTCGCCTTCTCTTCAACTTTCTTTGTTATTTTCACCAGATCCTCTTTATTGTTCGCTAATAATACTAGATCATCAGCGTAAGCCATACATTGATGTTTTTTATTTATTATACTTCCCGTTCTGTTTATTTTGCTTCTTCTTAATACGTATTCAAGAACTATGTTAAAAAGGCTCGTTGAAAGTGGGTCGCCTTGTCTCACTCCGTTATTGACATCAAAACTCTCCGATGTTTTACCTTTCCATTTGACTTTGTTTGATGAATAATTGACTATACGTATTATGATACCCTAAAATATTTACTCTTCTTCCAGCTCCTTCCAAAGATTGGAAATGGTTCGTTAAGTGTAAGACAGTTTCTCATATTTTTTGGTACAATTTTCAAATCAACACAATGGATCAAACAATTTTCAAAAAATAAAGCGCTAGGATTTTTTGCTGAGGCTGAGCTGCAGGGTATCAGCGAGGTTACAGGTGGCAGATAGTGAAAGCCTTGAAATATAAGGGTTAGCTGTGATATAAGGAGAGACATCTGACGAATAAGCAGTCCTCGATCAAGCAGCGCAACTGAATGACCCCCTCAATCTGCCAACGGCTTCTGCATAGAAGGCGGAAGAGCGGAGAGAGGCAGGGCACTCTTTTCTCCTTGGGGTGAGACATTACCCGAAAAGGCGGATGAACTAAGAAAGTCAACGGCGTATGGAAGGCAACGGGAAACCATCGTATTAAAGGTCCGATGCACATCCCTAGTAAAATGATTATGGCAGGAAATGAAAAAAAGAAGTAAAAAACTATACTGATCATAAAATTCGGAACCCAAGATCCGTCAGGGAAGACCAGTACAAAAATATGATTCAATCAGGCAAATTTGACAACATCGCAAAAGAAATGTCATGATTAGACATAGATATCCTTCGAATTAGTAACATACAATGGCCAAGCACCTGAGAATGTGCCTTCCAAAATGGAATGGTTTATTACAATGAAAGCGATAATCGACCATACAGATATGGAGTAGGAATATTCGCAAGGGAAAACATCGTTAAATCGATAATAAATGTAGTAAGATATTTTGAGCGGATTATTATGGTGTAATTAGAATCCCAGAACGGCAAGATCTGTATCATACAGATATGCGCACCCCCGGTAGATAAGGCAGACAATGAAATCGAAGAATTCTACGCCGAGCTTAATATAGTTCTCAAAACAACAAAGAAATAAGACATCACACTGGTTTTGGGAGATTTCAATGCGAAAGTGGGCGAAGGAAAAATCAGAAAATATGTAGCAGACCACGGAT
This sequence comes from Agriotes lineatus, assembly GCA_940337035.1. NCBI lineage: Eukaryota > Metazoa > Arthropoda > Insecta > Coleoptera > Elateridae > Agriotes > Agriotes lineatus. The sequence continues at coordinate 30,967,733 of OW679199.1, forward strand.
TGGGAATCAGGAACGAACGCGGGCACAAACTGCATTTTATCAGCAAAACAACGTTATAATAACAAACACATGATTTAGGTTGCCGAAGAGGAGACTATATACTTGGAAGTCACCCAAACACACTGCGCAACGCATCATCAGAAATAAAATTGTCTACATTCTCATTAATCAAAGAATATGAACGCCATCAAATCTGCTAGTACGTACCTAGGCGCTAACGTAACAACAGACCATAACCTTGTTGTGGCAATATTGTAATGCGGCTTTTCCCGTGCCCTATACTGTACTGTGAATTTCGATTGCCCTTTGTTTGCTAGTTAGCTTAGTCGTGGAAGCACAAGACCCGCTCTTACCTCAGTATGGCTAAGGGTATGTCAATATAGATTGTTCCGACCTGCCTGTTATCACTTATAATGCTGTATATACATGCAACCCTGCCAGACATGAAAACCAAGCGGTTTACATGAAAAGATCTATACTCTGTAAGAGCAAATGGAAATACATAAAAAGAATACACAATAGTAGGATATAACTGTTATATGCGCTATTAATAGTAGCACGCAACAGTCCACGAGCTTAATGCTCAATCTACATGCAATTTTTAAATTCCGCACTCGAATTCACTGAATACAGCCCTGACTCCAATAGCTTGAAATCAGCTGAAGCGTTGTGTCAACAAAAGAATGCCAGCGCTTTAGTCTGGCACAGTGAATCAGCAGCGCGCTCATTGAGACTATTGCGTAATTTGCTGCAATTCCTTCGTGAATCACTATTATGGTTCGGCTCCCAGTTTCATGTTCCGAGCATTCAAGCGTGTGTTTTATTTATAATAATTAAACTTGCCTTTCATCATCATCATCATCACGTAGCCTCTCTCGTCCACTGCAGGACATAGACCTCCCTTAACGTTTGCCATCTAGGTCGGTTTTGTGCCTCTTTTATCCAGTTGCTGGACACTCGCTTAAGATCATCCGCCCATCGAGTTGGAGGACGTCCTCTGTTTCTGTAAGCGTCTTGTCTTGGTCGCCATTCAATAATCTTCTTCGTCCACCTGTCGTCCCTCATTCTTGCCACGTGGCCCGCCCAACTCCACTTGAGGTTCACAATCCTTTCTACGACATCCACAACCCCAGTTCTTCGCCGTATTACTTCATTTGTTACCCTGTCCCTTAAAGTCAATCCCAACATAGAGCGCTCCATAGCGCGTTCGGCAACTTGAAGCTTTTTAACCGATTTTCTTGTAAGGGTAAGGGTTTCTGCTCCATACGTCATGACAGGGAGTACACATTGGTTAAATACCTTTCTTTTAAGGCAGATTGGAATTTCTGATTTAAGGGCGAATCGCAGTTTCCCAAAGGCAGCCCATGCCATACTAATTCGTCGACCAATCTCACATATTTGGTTGTCCCGTCCAATTCTTATTTCATGTCCTAGATATTTATAAGATGTTACTTGTTCGATTGGTTTACCCTCTACATCGATACTTTGATTGATTACCATATTTGTTGAAGTTGATGGTAATCAATCAACTTGCCTTTACCTTGTTGCAAAATAACGAAAAGTGCAGCTCCGAGCCTTTGGTAGTTGCTCCCACAGATTTCTGGCGTTAGTAAAGTCGGCTGGTTTTCTTGAAGCTCGAATGGTAGTTGTAATAGCAGTTTCTGGCTTTCTCAAGCTGGGAACTTATAATAATTTTAAAAGATGCCATCACCCAGAATGAACGCAGAACTACTTAAATACAGTGCAGTAGAAACAAGATTGAAAGAAACCATAGAGGAGGAATTAGAAAAAGTTAGAAACACAGAGAAGTGTAACAACGTCAATGAAGAGTGGAAAGCAATAAAAGAGGGTTTCTTAGAGGCTAGCCAAACTAAACTAAATGACACCAAATGGACAAAAAAGAAAAATGGATGACGAATGAAATCTTTGATATGGTGGAGGAGAGGAGGAAATACAAAGACATCGACAGGGAAAAGTACAGACAAATAGATCGCCAAATAAGACATATGATAATAGAAAATGATATGAAGGACAGGTGTCAAGAGATAGAAGAGTTAGAGAGGAGACATATTTGAAATGCACAAAAAGATTAAAAGAGTTACCGGAACAGGAAGGAAGAAAAACTTACCCTAATAAAAGACAATGTCGGACATTTTATCATCGGAACTTCGCAGAAACTTAAGGTATGGGAAGAATATATCAAGGAATTTTTTGAAGATAAACGCGGAGAATTACAAGGTGGCGAAGTCGCAAGAGTCCTGCCAGTTACAAAATAGTAGAATTAGGACACGCTATTAAATCAGCAAAAGCGAGGAAAACACCCGGTCCTGATGGTATTCCAGTTGAACTGCTGAAACTGATAGAACATCAACAGTTACAAGTGTTAATAGATTTGTTCAATACCATATATGAAACAGGCATCATACCAACGAATTGGCTGAGATCGACATTTGTAATGCTTTGAAAGAGTATAAAGAGTGCTCGGACCATCGAACAATAAGTTGGATGTCTCATGCATTAAAGGTCTTTCTCAAGATCATACACAACCGAATATACAAAAAATTAGAATCCGACATGAGAGAAAAATCAATTCGGATTCCGAACGGAATGGGCACCAGATAAGCTCTATTTGCAGTAAACATCATAATTCAGAAGTGCTTGGTCATGAACAAGGAGATATGTTTTGGATTCATCGATTATTAGAAGGCTTGTGACAAAAGGCGACACTAAAAACTACTATATTCAAATAAAGCAAGGAGTTGTGTGGTGGCTAGGTTGTGTGCTGCCTCCACTGCTATTCAACTACTTTTGGAAGGAGATCTAAAAAGAAGCCCTTACAATTACAACAGGAGAAATTAAAATTGATGGAAAACTAGTTAACAACATAAGTTATGCCGAAGATGCACTAGTTTTAACCGATCGTCAGGCAACGTTACAAGAATTTAAACGGGCCAGCAACGAACACGGTCTTAAAGTAAATTTCAAAAAGGCCAAGTATATGGTAATAGCCAAAGCACCCTGGAACTACCCGAACATCAACATCAATATAGATTCAACACCGATCGAGAAACTTTCAAAATACAAATATCTCGGAACATGGATTAATCAGAAGTTAGTACCAGAATTGGAATGGCCAAGACTTCCTTCTTTAAAATGAGACAACTGTGAAGCAACCGTAACTTGAATCTACAACTCAGACTATGGACTAGAAGCCTCGACTATTAATAAGGCCATAATGAAGAAACTAGAATCTTTTGAAATGTGGATTTACCGGTGGTTACTGAACATACCCTGGACACAAAAGATTACTAACGAGGAAGCTTTACGACGGGTTAACAAAGGAAGGGAATTACTGAATATAATTAAAACTAGAAAATGGGAGTATCTTGGCCATGTAATGCGGGGAGAGAGATACAACATACTATAGCTGATAATAGAAGGAAAAATTGAAGGAAAACGACCAGTAGGAAGAAGACGCACATCTTCGTTGAAGAACTTAAGAGAGTGGTTTGGATGTAACTCGCCGCAACTATTCAGAACCGCAGTGTCAAACATTAAAATTGCTATAAAGATAGCCAACCTCCGAAGAGAGAAAGCACATTAAGGAGAAGGATGTTTTTAAACTTAGAACTGTTTTATTCAGAAGTAGAAGAGCATATTATGCAGAGAGATACATAGAAAACAACCAGAGTTGTAGATCGTTAATTTTCAGTTTAAATGCCAAATTCAATGGTGCGTTCAAATAATTATTCATATTCAAATGCGTATTATGGGGCGGAGCGGAGGGCCATCTTGTTGGAAATACATTTCACTAGGATCAGTTAGGGCTACGTCGCTCAGGAAATTTTTAAACTGACCAGAGAGCAAACTGAAGATATCTCGTGGTTCAATGAGCCATCTATGAAAAATGGCCCTATCAACCCATTTCCAAATAGCCCACATTACATCTTCAAGCTGAATCTTCTTTGAAAATCGCCCTCGGGTTTTTCTATTAAGAAGTTTTATTTTTTCAAAAGTACATCAATCTAACCATATTATTTTAGTGTGAAGTGGGCGATCTTGTCTGGATTTACTTGAAAATAATTCTCCATCCTCTATCGTTAATTTCCCGTGCGAAACATGTGGCCTTTACCTATATATTTTTTTCAGAATTCCAGGCACAGCCTTTTATGAAGTTCCACAATTTTGAACAACTTCTCTTGAAGGTGTTTTGGCTGTTTCTTGTTCATGCCATAACAAAATTGGCTTCAAACATACGGATTTTTTTATGTTTTGAAATTTCCCTGTACCCACGGACAATTTCGTCGTACTGTTTCAAGCTTTCACATCAGTCAGTTCGTGATTATTTATTACATTTCGTAATACTATATAGTTTCACTGAACTAAACAAGCACATAAAAAGTCACTCATAACAGCTGCCGGCCGTTAATAGATATTAACTATACAAGTTTGCTTATGAGCATCTTAACGACACGAGTTTGATTGGCAAAAACGAGGCGGTGAGCCGAGTTTTGCGGCAATCAAACGAGTCTCGTTAAGTGCCATAAGCAAACGTGTATTGTTCAATATTTTATCTTCATCGATAAATTCTAGTTCAATGTATTTCTTTATACAAAAAGAGTGCGGTAATGAAGCTCTTAACGGTACTAAAATTAAGTTGGTTAAGAGTCTATAACAACACTGATGAAGATAAAAACCGTAACGTCGCCGAATTTTCAGGATACACGGCCGATGCAGACTTGGTTGATCATACAACCTCGGCTATCAATGTGGATTACAAAACTCAACCGCCTCTTTTATTTGATATATTGCAATGGTTTACTGTCAACCTATTATAAGACACAGACAATTGTGAAGTGCTAATTATAAACATGTGAAATAGTGTATTTAAAAACTAATTGTGTAAATGCAAAATTTAAAGTGTTACGATTGACAATCTCCAAGAAAAATACAGTTTAGTCCCTAAACAAAAAAATATATCAAAACTTATTTCATAAAACAATTGTAAATCTACGTTGCTAGGATACGAGACATTCAATTGTTATTAATAACTAAACAAGCTTGTAAAATTTGTGCTGGGTGCAAGATGTGCTCCCAGTTTAATGTAAATTTTCATATTAAAAAGTTTTCTGTGTGAGCCAAAAAGTGGTTTTTCATATTCACCAGTCTGCAGAGCATCTTTGTGTGTAAATTTTTTAATAGTTGAGACATCGGCAAGCTAGAAATTTATGTGCTACGTTTGGAGCAGTCCCTCCTGAGATCCTAGGTGCAGAAATTTGGAGCAAGACGCTGTCACCAAGTTTGTAATTGCCGTGGCGTCCCTTCATTCTGCGAGCTGACATCGGAGCTGCCCTTGCAAGGTAAATTTCACAGGAAAGTCGTTGCAGAAGGCCCACTAGCTTTGGGTTTCGTCAAGATTAAACATCGTACGAGGTCGTGAACGTGTCCCAGCTGCATAGATAGATTCATCCAGGGTTTTATAATCGAGGTAGCGTCCTTTGATACAGGAATCTAAAAAAATGCAGGTTTTGGCGTGCCCTACGTCACTCAAACCAAACAGGTTAGCCTGAAATTACGTCACATTAATTGCATTGCATTTACATCTGGCTTTTTTCTCATTTTTTGGTGTTTGAATTCAATTACGCTATTTTCTTGCACCAGCAGATCATTTGTGTTTACAGTCAATTTTAAGGTTACAGCTGTCAGATACAAATTCAAGCATTTGCCATACCAGTTAATATGTCCTACTCAAAAATACTTGTAATACAAGTTGTTGAACCTACCCCTTTAAAAATATTTTTTCTCATGCTAGACCGGAGCATTATTTTATGTGATTGTAAATGAATAAAATAGAAAGAGCAATAAGTCACTTATTTTTGCAAATATTAATTACATCATTTTAATAAGCCCTAAGATTGACAGAAGAATTCTAGATTAAAACTTTTAATTTGTAAATTGTGACGATTTGCCCTATTTAATTATTATTTTTATCTAAAAAGCCTTTATAGTTAAGGGCATCATTACAATATATCGGCCTAATGAGATTAATAACTATAATGGAATCGAATTTTGGGTTTCTAGGTTTATCTACTTTTAAATGTCATTCCATACCCAGCGTACTTGATTGCATTTCAGGAGTTATTTGATGCCACTGCGATATGTAAACATGTTGGAACATTTTTCGTTGCTACGAATGAAGGAAAGTGTGATGTTTCTACATCATTATATTCGAAATAATCTCCTGTTTGAATTTTAAAAATCGGATGACAAATAACGACCCTACAACTCTAGTCGTTATTTAAGCATATTTCTGAATATTACAAGTACTACGTAAAATGGAAAAGTTTAAAGAGCTCTCAGTGAAAATAAAAATGTATAATTGCTGCTTCCCAATTCTTTATGAAATTTAGCGTTTAATACAGTAGTAGGTACCTACCTACTACTGTATTAGTAGTAGGTAGGTACTGTACAGTTGTAGCTAAAATTAGTTGCCTAAGTGGCGGCCCCACGTGAACGTGTGTAGGAGTTTGTTGAAAAGCGCCTAGATAAAAGGCAATCCTTCGTTATTCATCATTTTATTACACAACGTGTACCAAAACAAAATGGTGTACAGTTTTCCAACATCTAGGAAAGTCGGCTAAGAATAACAATGCCAAAATGTTTAATCCTACTGAAGTAACCACACTTGGAGCTGCTTTCGAAAAGAAGAACCGAATCTCATCAAGTTATTGGAGAAAACAAACATTCAATTTACTACGGCTATATTTCAATCGAGACATTTGAGGTGAAAAAAAACTTGCGTAAAACGTACTGGTTTCGATAGCAATTGATTCAGAAAGTTTGAGCAGACATGTTGCTTTTTCTGGTATGGCAATAACAGTAACAATCTAAAACGTGAAGGGTTTTCTTTCGTCACCTTTTCTCTTATGAGACTTCGAGAAGCTGTTTTCGATTTGCTTTTTTTCTAATAGCTACTACTATATGAATTTGCAGAAGCTTCGAAATTATAAATAAATGAACAATTGTTAGATAAAAACCAATATGTCGAATGCAGG
>OW679199.1:30974887-31148488 GCA_940337035.1 Agriotes lineatus
GTGAAACTTAATTGCTTCACTTTATACACCCCTTTTTATTTTCAGGTTACCTCCAAATTCTTCACTCCTTTCTGGGTTGTTGTTAGTTACATATTCTGTTTTATTAAAGTTCATCTCTAAACCATTGGCGGTATGTTCCTGCTCCAACTTTGGTATTATAAAGATCTTCCTCCTGTGCAATAACGACGGCATGTAAACCAGTTTGCTTTTGACCAGGACTTCCATTATTTTGCAGTTTCATTTTCTTGGCTTCAGCGATTGCCCCAAGATAATTTTGAATAAGGTCGGTCATCTGCAGCCTTGTGAGAATGTAACGAGTCACCAGGAATCCCTTGCCGTCTATGCTTATTTTTATGCTAAAAACAAAATAAAACTTTTATTTTATATAAGTATTTTCTTGTGTATTTGGTTTAAGCATAGTGTTTAATATAATCCAATGTGCAGCATTGTGTAGTAAGAGTATTGTGAAGTTAAATTCCCTGATGCAGCAAGAAACGTACGTCCAAGACTGCTCGCGGGATGTGGGGAGTTTCAACTTCCCCAAATTTCACAAAAAGAGAGTCGCTAGCCACGCAAGATCGAGGGCATTGTGGCAGAGGCTGTACTAAGTGCGGACATGCCCATCTTCTGTAGCAGGGGCGACGGCCAAGTAAATTTCAGCATACAAAGAGCGAAGTAAATACAAGCGGCTTCGACAGCCTGGCAGTAAGTAATTTATTGCTGGCATAAACGTCCTATTCAGCATGTAGAAAGAGATACACGTATTTTTGCGAGTTCAATTATTTCCTCCTGGGATTCCCCCGTAGCTGTTCATATGGTTATATTCCAGGCACCACGCCGGCTAGGATTCGATTATGTAATTATGTAAGCAGGGATGTGACGCAGCACTTCCAGTTAAATTACTTCAAGGTAAATTTGATACTGGAAAATGTTTACAGTCAAAACGTGATAATGCTTTCTTCAACTGTGAACATGAGATGCTTTTGCAAGCACAGAAGGACGTGTTCCGTCAGCGATAAATAGATGTTGGTCGCGCTCGACTTCATCATGGCTGGTTTCAGCCAGGTCCGTTTTCTAAAATATTGTTGACTGCGTTTTTTAAAAGGATAATTATTTCAACGTTAATTTAATACGTTTTTATGTATGTTGTGTACTTACACGCGTGTAGATCCAGCTAACTCGCACGAAGATTGTTTAAAGAGTACCATTTTCTATTATTTGGCTTGTTTTCTACATGTGTTTTAAAGTCAACATGCTAGTGTAAACAATTAGGTTTTTCTTGTGCATCTGTATCGTTTGAAGTGAGTTTCAGCCCGAGAATACTGCAGAGAAACCAACTTCCTGTTTTAGCAGATATTGACACTTCCTAACCACGACTGGGGTATCAAGAGGTTTTCATGTATAAACTGAGCTAGCTGACCGGGCAAATAAATATTTGAATATTAATGCGTTAAAATTTAAAGTTACTACGTGAGTAATAAATCTCACGTTCTGTTACTGTTACAATTACGGTTCATATTCGACAATCTTCCAAAGCTCTTCACACTTTCATCCTAGGGATTAAATCATGCTTTAAGTATATAAAAGTCGTGATCATGGCAAGGAGCTGCTCTTCACCATTTTCTTTTCTATGCGTTGTTGTATTATATATTATATGTGACTTTTACCTAACCTTTCTGCTTGAAACCATGCTTAGCGCTCTCTAAAATATACGGTATATCACTTGAAATAAAGTTTTTGACCCATATTTTAGCAGTGAGGAAGAAGTACCTCCAGTCCTGTTAGAATGATTATTTTTCATTGCTTTCATTGTTTTTAAAATTCTTTTAACGCCAATCTAATCTTTTCCAGGATTTTATGAGCTGCTTCATCGTCATTTTCAATTATTAAGTGCGGTCGCTTTCCTATATTAACAAACATCCCCACCGTTCTTCACCTATACAGGGAAAACGTATTTTCTCGTTTGTGTTTTGTACCATCTTAAGTATTCATGAAGGGTCAGAGCTCCGATACACTGTTCTTTTCTTTTAATATTAACTTTCTTACCTTGGGTTTACTCCAGATCATTCATCTCCTTGTACTTAAACCATTTTCTGTACAATTGCTTCATTTCCTTAATTTTATGGGTTAATTTGGGTTTTATTACTAATTGCAATTGGGTTTATCACAGCAACCATAGGCAATATATTCTCACGCACAAAGTAAATAATATGGATAATATATTGCAATAGTAATGGTCAAACTTAGATCCCTGTGAGACACCTAAGCAGCTACATCAACCCTCCTAGTTAACCATAGCTACCAGTTAATTACACTATATTATAAGGAAAATAAAGCACAATTCCACACGATGAATAGACCAACATGAACAGAAATATCGACCTTCAGAATGGATTACGCTAACAATATGCGACATGCAACCGGGCTTAGAAATGTAGTAAACAGATTTGTAATAGAAAGTAGGGCATATAAATATATCTGCCAGTACTTTGAGTCTCATAATCGGCGTAATTAGGAACTCTCTTTAAGCACCAAGTATTCGGCGCCCACATAAAAAGGCTCTGCCACTAAGAGCATTTTGATCAAAACGACACCGGCTCACGTTGCAGGTCCAGCAGCAAGTCAAAAGGTACACGAGAACCGATGTAGCAGCAAGTGTTGATGCCGTTACCATCGCTGAAAGACAAACTATGGGTGATTAGCAGGCTGACGATGGAATTGTGGGCAATATTAGACGTCGGCGAGGAAGGAACAAGGCGCTTGAGTGAGACGTCATGTACTCGAGGAAGTTAGGTCGGGATCATTAGGGAAAGAAAGACCGGCCGCGGCAGCTCCACGCTTTTTACCGGAGCTATTTCGGGGGCTCTGACAGAGGTGATGCGAGAAATCTTGAATTTTATTTTGGACGGCATCTTGCGTGGCTTCCTTTACCACTAATTATGTGGATCACGTACTTGCCAAAAAGCGAAGAGTGCGTGTATTTCTGAAACGAGTGCGGCGCGGCGACAGCTGAGCATCGATCTGCCCATCAGGGCCTACTAGACGTGTGTTGTTTTATTGCTGCCAGGGTGAAATAGTGAATTACAAAATGGGGAAACAATAAACTATTGCTCGAGCGAAATCGCTCGATTGAGTCCCTTTTTTTGGAGTAATGTAGATATGATACATAAAAATGTATGAAACAAGATTATAAACGCTTGCTTTGACCAGTTACACTTGCAACACGTTATTTTCAATGGCTGTTTATTGTGCAATGGATTTTGCTTTTCTTGGAACATTTCCAATTTGGCTCGATTCATACATCCGCCCCAAATGTGATTTGAAACGTTTGGTGCATTCTGAGATGTATCCTGTGGAGTAAATAACGTAAACATCACAATTCGAATTTAGATAACTATCACTTAAATCTATTTGTTTTTTCAAAGCTCTTGGTCCTCTATACTTCAGTGTTTAGATTTAGGGTCAAAGTCAAGGTGTCTGCATTTACAAATTTTACCATAACATAAGGGGGATGGGAAGAAACAGTGCCTGATACATGTACACAGATCTTTTTCCAAGTTTAAATGCTCTCGACTTCACCTCGACCATTTCGAAAAACAGTACAGATTTACATAAGCTAGTACTTCAATTAGATTCCTATAACAGGATAACAGTAAAAACGTTATGATTGTCAGCGAAGGCTTATTATATTAAGGCAATCAATTGGCGAACGACCTTTGTAGCTTTCACAACTTAGTAATCATACTATGCAACCAGCAGATAGTTAATTAATATAAGGCCGTTAAATACATTTTAGACCTGCTCTCACACAACCGGTAATTGTGAATAAACAGCAATTTCAGAATCTCAAGTCGAGACTGTAATTTCCTGCACCTGCCACATCGCCTGCTTGCCCATTTTACTTGCACTTTCAGCAATTTTTGATGTGTTATGCAGATTAAATGGCACTGGTACCAGTATTATGGGTGCTTTTTTGAGTATACTTAACAGAATGTCTTGAATGGCGCAAAGGGTGATACTTATACGGGTCTTGAATTCCTTCAGGCACCTCGATTTTGCAAAAAGTGTGCAAGCTTAATAAGTGTTTCGTACAATAATTATTTTCTACTGTACTTATAGCTACAACCTTGTAACTGTTGCAAAATTAATAAGTGGTAGTTTTAGAGCACTGAAGTTGTCGGGAAAAAATAAAACTAATACAGTGACTAAAACCACACAGCATCTTTATAAAAAAGTATCTCGTCGCAATGGTTGCCTGTTTGTCACCCAATTTCTCTAAAATATATGTAAAACATGCAGTTTTAAATTGACTTCAATTTACTGATAATCCGTTCACCTTAAATCAGAACAAAAAAGGTCTAAAATATAGGAATACAGTTAAAAGAGTACATTAAGGCAAGTTTGTCCATAGATAAACAAACAGCGAAATATGTATATATGTATAGGAGAAACGCGATTGTACAGCTAGCTAGGAAAAAAATGTGGGGTTTGTAGACATCACAAAAATTTAGAAGCACGAATAAACCAAGAGGGATGTAGAACCACCCAAGGGTTGATTTATGAAAATCAGAACAGTTCGGTACGCAACACAATTGTAAAAGGTACAAAAGAAGATGGAGGAAAATCGAGTACTGAGAGCAGCCTGGGAATGACAATCCCAGAAAGAAGAAGCGTAACAGACCTAGAACAATTTGATGATACAGAAGCGTTGCGAAAGTAATGAGTACGAATAACTTAAGAGAAGCATAGAATTGAAAGGAGAGGGTTGAAGTGGTGTGGACATGCTATTTGAATGCCAACAATAGATGGCCACATAGAATCTTCTGATAGACACCGCATGGACGATATAGAAGGGGAAAGCCTAGAAGATCCTGGAACGAGGGTATAAAGTATGAGAACTTGGGATCTAGTGGAAGATGATGCATTAGACAGAAACGTATGTCACAAAGGAGTGGGAAGACCGCTAAAAGCTGTGAAAACCCATATAATATATATAATACAATGATAGAGAAGAACGACGAAGAATACTTCATTTAGACAGTGTCAGCAGACTCTATAGAAACAAAGCAAGGTTGTTCATAAATGTAGAGAAAATGAAATATGTCTTTATGTATAGGACAAACGAAGAAGCGGGAGTTTGTAAAAATCAGAAACATAAGCATGGATAAGCCAAGATGGATGTACAACACATAATTGTAAAACGTGTAGAAGAAAATGAAAAAGATCGACTACTAGAAACAGCCCAAAAATGACCGTACCAGAAAGAAGAAGTCATGCTAGACCTAGAACAAGTTCAGACAACAGCATGGCAAAGTAATCATTGTGAAGAACTTAAGAGAAATGTAATACCATGGTAGAATAGAACGAAGAAGAAGCCTGCATTTAGACACCGTCGGCAGACGCAGTAGAAACATAAAGCAAGTTTGTTTATAGATGTAAAGAGAACGAAATTTGTACCTATGTATGAAAGAAACGTGATTTTGCAGCTGGTTGAGAAAGGAAAGGCGGGGTTTGTAAGCATCACAAACATATACAATCATGGCTAAACCAAGATGGACGTACAATACATAACTAGAAACGGTATAGAAGAAGATATAGGAAAAGCGACTACTGAACACAGCTTGGGAATGACAGCCCCAAAAAGAATGTTGGGGCGCACCTAAAATAGCTGGAGGTAGCAGAACTGGGAATGTAATGAGCGCGAAGGACTTAAGAGAAGTATAACACTATGGTAGAGTAGAATGACGAAGAGGTCTGCATTTAGACAGTGTCAACAGGCGATATAGAAAGAATCACGGCTGTTCATAAATGTAGGGAGAACGAGAGTTGTAAACATCACAAACAACTAAAAGCTGGATTAACTATAATGGATGCCGTTTACAAAAGTTAGAGGAAGGACTGTCCAAGTGCTGATTTAAGGAAATCGCAGGAGGAACTGTTCTGTATGTAACACATAATTGTAAAAAGTATAGAAGAAGATGGAGGACAATCGGCAATCCCAGAAAAGAAAATTAGACCTGGAAAAACTGGAAAGAGCGAACAACTTCAGAGATGTTCAATGCCATGGTAGAGTAGAACTAAAAAGGAGTCTGCATTTAGACAGTGTCAACAGACACTATAGAAACATAAATAAAGTTTGTTCATATATGATTCAGAACGACCGAAGTATGTATCTATGTATAGGGAAAACGCGATTTGCAACGAGCTGAAAAAGATAAAGAGGGGGTTTGTAAATATCACAAACATTTGGAAGCATGGATGTACCAAAATGAATTTAGTTTGGGGAAATCAGAAGAAGAATTGCTCAAGAGTTGATTTATGAAAATCAAAAGAAGTGCTGATCGGTGTACAATATAAAATTGTAAAGAGTCTATAGGAAAATAGACTATTGAAAGATGCCTGGGAATGAAAATCTCTGAAAGAAGAAGTCGTGACAAACGTAAAATACCTTAAGGCAGCAGCGTTGGCTAGTAATGAGCGCGAAGAATTCAAGAGAAGTATAATACCATCGTAGATTAGAACGAAGAAAAGGTCTGCATTTGGACTGTGTCTCCAGACGCTAGAGGAACATAAAGCAAGGTTATTTATTGTTCTACACAAATGTGAATCTATGTATGGGAGAAACGTGATTTTTCCGCGAGTTAAGAAAGAAAAAGGGGAGGTTTGTTCAAATCACACATATTTACAAGCATGGATAAATTAAAGCGGATGTACAATAGATGGAGGAAGACTATTCTATGCAACCTGGGAAAGACAATCACAGAAAGAAAAATTAATGATGGACGTAAAACAACAGCATTAGGAAAGTACTGAGAAAAAAGAACTTAAAGAAAATCATAATACAACCATAGATGCTATAGAAATAGAACAAGTTTCTTTAATGTAAAAATAACCGTTTTTTTAACTTAGAGAGAACGAAATATGTATCTATCTATGTTGGAAAAGCGATTTAGCAGATAGTTCAGGAAAATCAGAGGAAGAACTACCCACAGGTGGGAAAATCACAGCAAGCGCTATTCAGCATGCAACAGAATTGTAAAATCTTGGCATAGAAGAAAATGGAAAGAACTGAACTAATGAAAGCAACCCATCCGAGAAAGAAGAAGTCGTGGCAGGTCAAGAACAACTTGAGACAGCAGCATTAGCGAAGAACTATAAGAAATATAATACCTTGGAAGAAGAAAAACTCTGCATTTAGACACTGTCAGTAGACGCTGCAGGAACACAAAGCAAGTTTGTTTATCGATGTATAGAGAATGAAATGCATGGATTTAATTTAGAAAAAACAGAGAAAGAACTGCCCAAGGGTTGATTTACGAAAACCACAAGAAGAATTGTTCGGTGTACAACACTTACTTAAAGTTATAGAGGAAGATGGAGGAAAATTGGCTATTGGACGCAACCTGGGAATGACAACCTCAGAAAGAAGAAATCATAGCAGATCCCGAACAATCCGAGACAGCAGCATTGGGAAGGTAATGTACGTGAGAAACTTGGGGGAGGCATAACACCATGATAGAGTTGAACAAAGACGTCTGAATTTGTACAGTGTCACCCAACGCTCTGTATTATTATGTGCATATTTTTTAAACGCCAAGACGGACAAGCAGACCTTTGCGTTGGTACACGCTTAAAGTGGTAAAAATTTAAAGTAGAGGTGTTCCACAGGGATCCTACTTGGATACTTTCTTATTCTAATTTTGCCAAAGAATTGAATTTGTGAGCACTTATAATTGAAAACGCTGTCAGATAAAGGTTCTGATCGGAATATAAAAAATATTTAAAAGAGGGGGAATGGTGGTTTTCTGATATGAATTTAGCTAAAGTTACACTAACAAGTGTACCAGTGTTAAACTGATGTACTGAAAGCAGCTACAAATTTGAATGGTTAATTGATTTTTCTCGCCATTGAAGCTGTCGTGCTAACGAGGCTTTTAATTTTTTGCGAGCAACACGTCTGTTGTAAGTCACCGCACTTTGATATCTACATATATAAGTCCACGCGACAGATAAATCAGATAGCTAATTAAGCTATTTGTTAGAATCGACTAACGCGGCTAATAAAAGTGCATAAACATACGCGATCATGTGAACATAAAATAAAATCGCTTTATCTATTAAATCAATAATTTTTGCAGCGGCCAACATGCAACCGCAATTATTTGCGTGTCGTATAAACTCGCAGTAACATGAAATAGGTTCCATTTGTTTTATTGCATTCCGGTACTCCAGTTTTTGTTCGGTTTAGCAAAAACCCGCAGACATAAGTATGTAAATATTTCATATTTGCATAAGACATAAATATCGACGTTAACCTCGCATTTGTAGGTTGATGTCAATCTGGATCAGCTCCGGCGACTCATATGGAGCGGAAAATGTCGCAAGCATACAAAATCATGGTAACTGTACCAGACCGCGCTGGTTCTCACGTAAATCCCCGGCCTAATTAGATCTGCATATTCCTAATTATTGCTTAAATTCCTCGATGCCCCTGATTACACCGTAACTCGCTCGAGTGCGTTTAAAGCCTGCATTTAGAGCCTATATTTCCTTTATTATCCGCTGCGAGCAGTAACTTCGGTTATGCCATAAAACAAGCAACTACCACTATTATTATTACCATTTCTCATTTGTGTACTGCAGTTTTCAACACCGCGCGGGCCATTACAGCGAACGGACCCAGTAAATCCGCGACTTGGACAAATGTTATGGTTTCCCGTGGTTACAACATCTTTATATCTAATATAAATCTCCGCTTTTTGCTGCATAGACTTCAATATTCTCTCGCTGCAGTGCCGCGTAACAATTATTCACGTTAATGCGCTGGCATTTTTACGCCGCTGCAACTAACCAGTTCGGCGCTTGCTGACTTATTGGCTTCTGATGCAAACTCATGGAGGCGCTAACGAGCTCATTTTACAGCAGAACCCTGCAATGAGAGATCTTTCAACATAGCACAAATCTTCTTTTGTTTTGTTGTTATGGTCTATCAAGCACGTCAGGAATAGGTGTATTCCTTTTAGACGACATCTTTGATTTCCTCTTCATTTTAAGGGTTGATGAAGTCCAGTAGATATCATCTGCCAATCTTGTTCTTCTTCGCTTTCTTTGCTGTAGGAGAGTCATAGTTCACTATCCGTTGTGGCTTTTACTATATTTCGTCATCTTTTTCTGTTTCTAACACTTCGTGTGGATCGGTCAACTGAGAATTTGACCTATCAGCGATCTTCCTCGCAGTGTGGTGCCCTCCGTTCTTTCTTGAGCATGAATTCCTCTAGGTTTTCTTCATCGCTTATATGTCTAAACTATTTAAGTATTCGGGTATGTACAAATTGTTCTTTCACGGAACTCTCAGCACTCTCCTCCAGTACCAGTTTGCAAAGAAGGTTATTGTTCTGCGGCCGTGGGTTTTCAATCAGACTCACATAAATGAAGAGGAAAGTGTAGTATGACGACTATAGAGATATTTCATTACTGTCTTCTTCTTCTTCTTTGCCTTTATGTCATTCAATTTTGGATATAGGCCTCCTTCAAACTTCTCCATTTGTCTCTGTTCTGCGCCTGCCTTTTCCAGTGTAAGCCTCCTACTCTTTTTAGGCTATCTGTGGGCGGCTTCTCGACGTTCTTCCTAAACATGGCTTCCGCTGATGTATTACTGTGTTCCATCGTTGGTCTGATTGTCTGCCATTATTTCCTACAAAGTCCCACCTCAGTCTTACTACCCGTTCCCTGGCATGTTCCACCTCTGTTATTCGTCTGGTCCAGATACTAGTTTTTTTATCTGATATTTTACACCTATCATTATTCTTTCCATGGATCTCTGTGTGTTTGCTATCTTATCCATGTTTGCTCTAGTTAGTGTCCAAGTTTGTGAGCCGTAAGTCAGAATCGGAAGAAGACATTGGCCAAATACCCTTGTTCTAAGATATTGAGAAATTTTTCTGTTTGTTAGCACTCCTTGTAATTATCCAAAACCAGCCCAAGTCATTATAACTCTTCTTATGATTTCGGCCGTTTGGTTTTCTTTATTTACTTTGAGTATTTGTCCAAGATATATATTATTCATTTACTGTATCTAAGTTGACATTGTTGAGGCTTATTTTTCTTGTATCATCTGTGTTAGTCATTATCTTGGTTTTAAACATGTTGATTTTAAGGCCTTTTTTTAAGTTTCCGACAGCTGTGTTGGTATGTCCTGTAGCGCTTCAAAGTCTGTTGCAATGAGTACGAGTTTTCCATTATTATATTCTTCCCTTCCTTTAGCATTTCGGCCAATATCCGGTCCGGTTCAGGAGCATTATTGCTTTTTAATTGCGATAGGGCAGCTTCAAATTACTATATGATCTTCTATTAGGACTAGTAGTTTCCATCATCACCATCCTTTGGGCTCTTTTTTTTGCTTCCGCTTCTTAGAAGGCTAACAGATTATATCGTTTGCCTTTTTCCTCATATCTCTTATGTTTGTAAATGTAGCCGTATAAACTCAAAGTAGGAAATCTGTTACAAATCGCAACTAATGTTATGCTTATTCTCTTTCATTCGCCGTTATCACATCTTAAATCCCCCAACTCTGATTCCTGATTTATATTGAAACTTTTACAATTATAGACTATTGACAAAATAGAATATACAGACCTACACCAAGAAAGATGAACAAAAACATATATTAGTTGATGTTAAGAATAAGTAGGAGAGATGTAAGACTTACGTCCAAGAACTCTTCAACAACGAAGAATCACCAAGTAATGTTTTAGAAATAGATAAGAATATTAAAACCTGAACTACTGCATACTCTCTAAACAATGGTTGTCATCCACCTTTGTATTAACTTCAAACAAGATCATTTAAAAGAGCGCCTATGAGGTACACATTAAAACTGGAGGATTTATAAAGAATTGGAAGAAGGTATAAGCAATATCCAGTTTGGTTTGCAATCAGGTTTTGGAACACGCACCGCTCCTTTAGGGGTAAATGTCCCTTGCTAGCTTTATATGGATATTAATAACTCCTTCATTGACATCGAAAAGGTATACAATAAGATGAAATACTACAAAATGCAACAGAAGTACTTTTGCTTAACACCTACATCAAAGACATCTTCAAACAAGCCCTGAATGAAGAATCAGCGGAAGTTGTCATAAATGGTGAGACTATCAGCAATGTGAGATATACAGTTGACACAAATTGCTAGCAGGCAACTGTATAAATTTACAACATTTGCTTGAACAATTATAGTACGATCGTTGTAATGATTATAGACTGAAAATCAATTTTAACAAGACGATATGAATGAGAGTTACGAAATCCCCACAAAACCAAGTAGATTTAAGAATTGCAAACACGATCATAGAAAGAGTACAAACCTACAAATACATCGGAACTTGAATGGAATCAGCAGGAGACCAAACAATAAAAATAGTAAGATATAGTAAGAGCTAGATCTTCTTTTGTGAAATGGAAGAAATTCGGGACTTCAATTTGGTTGATAATACGAATGCTTCGTTGTTACGTGTTCTTCATCTTACTTTATGAAGTAGAAGCTTGGACGATCAAGAAGCAACCCTTAGATAGGTTACAATCCTACCATATGTGGTATTACCGCAGAATGTGGTGTCGAGTAACTTGGATTGATAGGATCAATAAAGCATGTGACATTATCTACACCATAAAAACGATAAAGCTTGAATACTTAGACCATATTATGATAAGTTATAAATAATCAGTGCAGGGGAAGATTAAAGAAAATGGGAATTCTGGCAGATAGAAAATACATTGCCCAAAATATCTGCTGGGTTGGTTTGGTTCTAACAACACCGAACTATTTCCTGTCAACAAGATTCGCATAGCAATGCTGATATCCAACATGCGATAGGAGGAGAACTGTAAGAAGAAGAACACCATAGATTTTGGAATTAACGTTGGAATATCGATTTAGTTACATATATGTGACAGTTTGGATATATTTCTTCTACTACAGCCCTCCATCGTCCATCTTTGCACATAGGCTTCTCGCAACTCGTCTCAACGTTTTCGATTTTAAGCAGTTTTAATCAATCCAAAGCCAACTTCTTTCAGAATCTTACCCCATCTCCTCTGAGGTCTTCCATGAGATGTTTTGCCTAGATATGACCTACATTTCCAGCACTACGAAAATACAGGCCATATCTGGCTTTCCGTCTTCATCATCTTGCATTGCGTTGTGGCCTCCAAAGCTCCACTTTCGTTTTTTGTCGAATCAAGATTTTGGTTTTCCTGTAGTTTAAACTGATACCCAACATAGATTTATCCATTGCTCTTTGCGTCTTGGTGAGTCTGTGCACATTTGCTTTCGTAAGAGTGTATATTTGAGAGGCATAGGTAAGTACTAGCAGCACGCACGAATCAAATACGCGAATTTTTTAAATACTGTGACAGTTTATTATTTTCATAGACGTATTTTATATATTGCTTAGTTTTATCAAGGAACTATTTTCATCTAAAACAAGGAATAACCTAGATATTTACTAAACGTTGCGAAAAACATACAACATCAATCTATGGGTCACATTTAAAAAGTATTCCCATCGTCATTCACGAACGTATCTATTGAAAAATATAAGGGAATTTAGTCGAAACGTAGTTGCATGGACACATGAGAGAGCACGAAGTGTTAACTATTACGATTACGCGTCTTATTCAATAATAACAAACATGTACTGGAAATAATAGGCTACTATTGTCCGCTTAGATGATACTAAATTAGAAGGGTTTCGACTTATCAAGGGGGCGCGGCAGGGATGGGTCTTGCCTCCTCTGCTATTTAATATATTTACAGAGCAGCCGTTCGAAGAAGCCTTGAATGAGATCGACGAAGGTGTCTGGGCGAAAGGAGCAGTAATTAATGGTCTCAGATATTATTTGATAGTAGTGCTGAGGATAAACCAAATATTAGCAACTTTAGTAAAACTAAAGTGATGATAATAAGTCATAACAGACAGAACCATCAATTATTCGTTGCCAACGATAGGCAACTGCAAATAGTGTCAACGACACAGTACTTGGGCTGTTTTTAACCGAAAACTCGTAAAAAATATCCTGTGTGATATGAGAAGAATAAATAAAAACAAAGCGTATATACGTATGTGTTTGTGTGTAGACTTGTTACTCTAGCTCACAGACCAATCATGATAGCGACATTTATTATACCCCAACGTCGAATGCTCGTCCTTGAATTTAGTACCGTTTAGTAGTTCCTTCAAGTAAGTTTTTAAAAACATGTACTGAAAAATGTGGTGAGGAATTTCCACTGAATTGATTAAAAAATAACACATGCACCATCGGAATTCCCCTGTATTTTTTTTTAATTTAATGAAATTACCAGCGCAGCCATAAATATTCCAGACACACACATTTGATGCAACTACAAGCCAGCAAGCAGGGCACTTTCTATAAAGCCATTACCAATGCACATGCAAATGAATATTCAATATTTGCGCATAAAACAAGTAATGTTAAACACCGACTGGTTGCCCTGAACGTGTTTGTACACTGTGAAAGCTCTGCATATTCATGGGTATTATTTATATCGATTCTAACCTAACATGGAAATCATGTTGCAGTTTGTTATTGATCTAGTTTATTTTTATTTTTATCGCAATCTGCATTCTATAAATGCTCCGGATTAGAAATGCATATATACGACGTTGCGTGAGACGGTTTTTAAGCGAGAACTTAAAATCGCTTCGCCTGCATCTGCCGCAACCCTCCGATCGCGGGCAAAAAAACGGCCGGTTTAGAAAGTTGCATTCCGTAGAATTAGCTGATAGTGGACGCCCGAAATACCGCGATTAGGGCCGATACAATTCAGAAGGAATTTATAGCCACTTTTTGCAGATTACAATCAGTCGAAAAGATTATGAGCAGTTAATTAGATTTAAAGCCCCCCTATTAATACTGTTCCTGCTGTTCGTGTTATTTACAACAGTTCGATTATTTTGCTTTTTAAATCCCGACGATGGAAGGTGAAATGTTAAAACAAGCGCGGAAATTTATAGTCCAGGCGACAAGATAATCCCCGAGAGCCGACAGGTCTGTCCACGTGGTTATATAAAATGCCAAAATTTGCTTTGAATCACCTCACACCTCGCAATTTATGTCAGTTGTTTTCTTAATATCGTGGATTTTAGGGGCATAAATTCAAATGGTGGAGAGCAGGTATCGTTTTATAGACAAATTCCAACTCGTAAACCTTAACTTTGTATTTTTTACTAATATATGCAGATAGAAAAGAGATAAAATCTTGTTCTGGAAAGTTTCACAATCCAGGCTTTTGCTGCATCCATGTTAGACCACATGGTATAACAGATAACTCATCGTTATCTGAAAATTTGACAAATGTAAATTCTGTTGGTGAATAATAGTACACAGGGGAAATACTTGGACAAATGCCTTTCTCTTGAAATCCTCCAATAAATGACTATGTTCTTCCCATTGTCTTCTGATTTGTACTGATCGTTGCCATTTGCGTCTCTTTTTCTGTTGCATGTGCTATGTTCGTTAGACTTTGAGATCACTTTAGCTACGGAAATAATCCATGGATATTTTTAACCATGGCACTTGTTACCATAGAATTACACGTTTTCCCAAATGTGGCCTTTAACAATGGCGACAAACGTTGGTACACTAACCATCCCAGACACTGCTCCAGCACAACCTATGTTCGCGAAGTTCTAGATCAAAACAGATTGTTTACGAAGATGGAAAATAAGCAGGAACTGACTAAAAATCAGCTAATAGGAAGTCAGTTATGTATATTGTACGTTAAAATGAATTGAAGAAGAAACAATGGCGAACGCAGCCATTGAATGAATATTAATCTCCATTCAACACAATGGAGAAGAAAGATGACGCTACATCAAGATGTATTGAAAGGCTATTGCTGTGAAAAATCAGTCTTTCTTTCCCTCACTTGGAGATTTTAATTAGTTTTTAAAACTTGTGGTCCATGCTTAGGATGTAAAATTTGATCTTTTATTAGAAAATATTTGATGAGGTTGGATTAAGCTGTCCTTTTAAAACGATTGGAGGTAATAGTGTTCGTGTTCCCCTTTATGTCATGCTTTTAATTTATATTTAGTGGGTGTACATTTTCTATTTTCCATATGAAGAACCTACTTTAGAAACAATGTCAGCTGCATATGTATAAAAATATATCGAATAGAAGAAAAAAAATATTCTTCTTCATCTTGTTATTTTCTTTGTACAGAAATACTCTTGTACACAGCCCACTGTCAATATAAAAAAACATGACCCTCCATGGCTAATACAGTAGCTAATACTCAAAACACCATAGTTTCATGTACAAAAAACCAGACGAAGTCTACGTTTCTTATATTGGTATGCATAGGATACTGATCTTCGACAATTAGTTGTCTTGTTCCTTTATGCTCGTGTGCGTATTATTTTGTTTTGTCTAGCTACAATGGTTTTCGATCAAAACCAGAGCTGAAAGTAATGGAACAGGAAATGGAACACAAAAACGAAGAATTGAATAATAGTTGTGATTTTTTTCCACTTCCACCAACCACTTCACTTGTATTTGTCGTTTCACACTGTGAACTAACCTTTTCCCGTTCATGAGTCGATACTCGATAGTGCGATTACGTTCGAAAAGATGAAAGAGGAGTTGGTAAAGAGTGACAGTATATGAGTTACTGTTTATTATTCTACTTTCAGTTAATTTAAATGAAGGTTCTCGCCACATTGTCCTAGTAATTTTTAGGGAAAACTCAGTCCAAATGATTTCCGACTGAATTAAATACAAGTAAATCTGAAAAAACGGACAGCAAGTACAGAGTGATAATAACCAAGTAGTGTTTGGTGTTTTACTTTTAGTTAATTCGGAGCTGTCCCTACAATATTTTGAAAAACTCAATAGAAGCAACTTTATGATGCACGCTGTAAAGCTTAAGCGTGAGTAACTTAATTATGGAATGTGAAAAAAAATAAGAAAAGTTGCTGCAGGTTGATAATGATTGAGGTAGCTTATACCATTCAACATTAAGTTAGATTGGTGCAAGCTCCTCCTTACATTGTCGCTACAATAATTTGCAAAGCTCAGTATGATGAGGATCTCTGTACTGCACGTTCTGAAGCTCATGCGTGAGTCACTTACTTAACTTGACAAAATTAAGAAGAGTTTTTACAGGTTGATAGTTAATGAGGTAACTTATAGCATTCTACTTTAAGTTAATGTCGTGCATGAGTTTCCCTCACATAGTCTCTATAATATTTTGGACGATTCAGTAGAAGGAACTCTGTGATGCGGGCTCCGTGTTCCGAGTTGATGGAGATGGACAATGGTTGAAGTAGTTTATTCTACTTTAAGTTAATCTGGTGTTAGCACTTTCTCACCTTAACTCTACATTGTTGTAGAAAACCGAATAGAAGGAAATGTGTGCCGCAGGTTCTGGAAGCTGAAGCGCGAGCAACTTAATTAGAGAGAAATTGCTGCAGGTTGATAATGATTGATGTAGTTTGTAGCATTCGACTTAAGAGTTAATTTGGTGAAAATTCTTCCTAACGTTGTCTTTACCCTATTTTAGATAACTTAAGTAGAAGGAACTCTGTGCTGCGCATACTTGATTATTTTGAATAACTGGAGAAGAGTACCTTCAGGTTGATAATCAATGAGGTAGCTTATAGCATTCTACTTTCAGTTAATCTAGTGCAAGATTCTCCTCGCGTGGACTTTAAAAAAAATTGTAAATCACAGTAATAGGAGGAAATCTGCGCAGTACGTTCTGAAGTTCATACGTGAATAACTTAATTAACTCGAAAAAAATAGGAAGCTGTGCTAAAGTTGATAGTTAACAAGATAACTATTGGCATTCTACTTTAAGTTAGTGTGGTGCAACAGTTGGTCCTCACGTTACCTCCACAATATTATAGAAAATAACTCAATAGAAGATATTCTATGCCGCATGTTCTAAAGCTCAAGTTGGAGTAACTTATTAATTACGTTCAAAAAATGAAGAAAGATTGCTGCAGGTTAATAATGATTGAGGTAGTTTCCAATTGCTTACTTTAAGTTAATTTAGTGCCAGCTACTCTTCACGTTACCTTTATAATATTTTGCGAAAACTCAATATACGGAACTGAAGCTCAAACGTGTGTAACTTATTTAACATGAAAAAATTAAGGGTTTCTGCAGGTTAACAACGATTAAGGTAGTTTGTAGCAATCTACTTTAAGTTAATCTGGTGCAAGCTCACCTTCACGTTACCTCTTCAATATTTTGAAAAACACAATAGGAGAAACTCTGTGCAGTAGGTTCCGGAAGCTTAAATGTGAGTAACCTAATTAACCTGAAAAAATGAAGAATAGTTGCTGCAGGTTGATAATTAATCAGGTATAGCTTATAACATTCTACTTTAAGTTAATCTGGCTCAAAATTTTCCTCACGTTACCTCTATAATACTCTGGAAAACTCTATAGTATAAGGAACTTTGTGCTGCCCGTTCTGAATCTCAACGTGAGTAACTTAATTAACTTGAAAAACTGAAGAAGAGTTGCTGCAGTTTGATAACGATTGAGGTAGTTTCTAGCATTCTACTTTAAGCTAATCTGGTGTAAGCTCTCCTTCACGTTACCTATACAACATTTAGAAAAGCACAATAAAAGGAATTATGTGCCGCAAGTCGTGAAAGCTCAAGCGTCGGTAACTTAATTAGCTTGACAAACTGAAGAATAGTTGCTGCAGGTTGATAATTAGTCAGGTAGTTTATATCATTCTACTTTAAATTAATTTTATGCAAGCTTTTCCTTACATTGCCTTTACAATATTTTGAAAAACTTAGAAGAAAGAATTCATCCTGAAGCTCAAGCGTAACTGATTTAATTCATTTGAAAATATTAAGGGATGCTGCAACAGGTCGATAATTAATGTGGTAGCTTATAACATTATACTTTCAGTCAATCTGGCGAAAGCTCTTCTTCACGTTACCTTTATAATATTTTGGAAAACTCAATAAAGGAATTCTGTGCTGCACGTTCGTGAGTAACTTAATTAACTTTAAAAAATGAAGAAGAGTTGCTGCAGATTGACAAAGATTGAGGTAGTTTGTAGCATTCTACTTTAAGTTAATATGGTGCAAGCTCTCCTTCGCGTTACCTGCACAATATTTTGAAAAGCACAATAAAAGGAACTATGTGCCGCAGGTCGTGAAAGCTCAAGCGTCAGTAACTTTCGTAGCTTGAAAATGAAGAGGAGTTACTGCAGGTTGATAATGATTGGGGTAGTTTCTATCATTCAACATTAACTTAATGTGGCGCAAGGGCTCCTTTTCAAGTTATCTCTACAATATTTTGGAAAACTCATTGAAGGAACTGTGTGCCGCACATTCTGAAGCTCAAGCGTGAGTAACCTCATTAATTCGAAAACATGACGAAGAGTTGCTGCAGGTTGATAACGATTTAGGTAGTTTATAGCATTCTACTTTAAGTTAATCTGGTGCAAGCTCCTCCTCACATTGTCTCTACAACGTTTTGCTGTAGGTTATAGCATTCTACTTTGGTACAACTTCCTCCTGACGTTGTCTGTACATTACTTTAGACTTAGAATGAGCTCAGTGCTGTAATCCTGAAGCTCAAGTGTGCGTAGTTTAGTTAATTCGAAAACATTGAGAAGAATTGCTACAGGTTGGCAATGAATGAGTTAATTTATGCCATTTTAGTATCAGTTATGTCGGTGCCAGTAACTTGCTACGTTGTCCAAGCAATTTTTTGGAAGTTAAATGGAGTTTGAACTGAAGGTATAGAAATTCATGCACTGGTAAGTACAATTAAATCTGAAAAAAAAGAAGGGACAGCAGATACAAATTGATAATAACGAGTTAGTGTTTAGCATTCTACTTCCAGTTAATTCGGTGCACGTTTCTCCTCATGTTGTCTCCACAATATTTATAAAAACTTAATAGAAGAATGTCGTTGCTGTACATTCCGAAGATCAAGCATAAGAAACTTAATTACACTTGAATAAAATACAGAGTTGGTACATATTGATAAGATATGAATTAGTTTGTACCGTCCTACAGGTCAATTAATTCTGTGCAAGTTTTCCGTCGCGTTTTTCCAGCATTGTTTTGGGAAAATTAACTGGACGTTCCGATGTTCAAATGTAATTGTGTTATTAACTCAATTAGTACATTTGAAACAAAATGGAGGAAAGTGGTCGAATTAGGATCCAGCATTCTATTTTCAGTTAATTCGGTGGAAGCCCCTCGTCAGTCTGTCCCGGCAATGTTTTGGAAAAACTCAGTTGAAGGAACTCTGGGTGGACGATCCGAAGCTCAAGAACGCCTCGTCAGTGCGATTATAATACTTTTGTAATCCAATCTGTTGCTTAATGTTTACGAGTCGCCATAGCACGTCATGTAAGGTGTAGAGTTTGACGGCTGGACATTATCGCGCAGATCTAATCAGTTTTAAGCAGCACTTTGTACACAAATGCGGTCTAAATCATCTCTAAATAACCGGCCGCTCCAATTTATGGGCCGTAACCTGGAGGCCGTTTCCATTTTCATAACTGCACTTGCAGTCGCGTTTTTGCGCGCTGCAGCTGCCGATTGCCTATTTTTTGACGCGGAAATGAATAAAAGATTCCGACATGTCCAATTACGATTTGTAGCCATTGGAACGGCGATTTTTTCGCGATTAATTGGCCATCGGCCGGCCAATAAGGAAACCGCCCCAAATATTCGGCGCATTCTACTGCCTTTGTCTCATCGAACATGGGAGATGTTTTCAGTTCTGGGAAAAAACTCGTTTCGATTTTGATTGGCCGAATTGAATCGCGACTGGTTTTTTGTTTGTTATTGTGAACAACGACTACACCTCAGTCAAACGTCAGGCTTCTTATTTATCGATGTCTTGGATGCGATCGGAATTTCTGGTTTACCGCGTTTTCTTCGGCCCGGATCACGCATATCATCACCACTTATTTTTTTAGGAATGGAACACTACCTCCGATAGGTATTTAAGATAGTAAAATCGAAAGTTATAATCGCAAGAATTTTGCAATATTCAATCCTTACTGTAAAAATGCTGCTCTCCGAGTTTGGGGATAATTAAATCGTTCACCATATCGATTTTTTTCAGCTTCCTTAAGCAACTTTCAACTATATTTTCACAATGTTTAGCTTCACCACCGAAATAAAGATTACTAATTTTCTGAAACAAGTTTTCGACTAATATGAACACGTAAAAAATATCACAGGCCCCTGCTCTGGATCCCTGAGGTTCACCAATTAGATTAGCAACCTCAAAATAACGTTTCAAAATGTACAGTGGGGTGATTATTACCTAATGTAATGCCACTAGATTTTTTCTTACGCCGTCATTTGACAGCGATGCTGTATGTTACTTCGTAAGAACTGAAAAGAAATATATACTAGATGTTTTCAGAAATATTCATCCAGTTTCAATATTTGTAGATATGATTAGATATTTAATGATCAATTTTATTTAATGTTTCCATATTGCAATAATACAAGGTATCCTGAAAAATGATCATTACACTGAAAGTCCAGCGACCGAAATATTTAAAAAATTTACCACAAATATATATTGCTATGCACACTTTTATGGTGTTTAGTTTAGTTGATTTTAAATAGTTTGGGTAGAACAAAGCTTGTATGGTATTATTTTAAGATTGAAATAAATTTCTGTTTAGATAAATTTATGTAAAATATATGCCCTTTTTATATAATTCTTTACTATTTAGTTTATTTATTTCGTTAGCTCCAGTAAAAACAACTACTCTCAATCACAGGTTAGGTTCATGCATTATCAAAATTACTACATTCGATAGTTGTTCAGTGCAATGAAAATTAATTGAAAATAAATATGACAGTTCTATAACTGTCAATGTCAAAATCATTGAAATTAAAAGTCAGTAAACTCATATCTGTTACACATATTATTATTTTCAACATCGACAATGATAAGTAGTCCCTTCAAATATGTTATTCATTCACTCTTAAAACTTTATTTACCTTTTAGAACGAAGCATACGCCACCCGGTTAGCGATTGTCCTTTAACGCCCATGCAAATACAGCTCCTCAATTAACTGCACCGGCTGCAGTTACTAATTACGCCTTATGTAGAAACCCACTGGTTCATAGGATTCACCCTACTTGCAACAGCGACCAAATTGTCAGCAATCCAAACTGTTTTCAAGTCCTACTCAGGTGGATATGTAATTAACTACCCCTGACTACAATGTCCTTTCATCCAAATCTCACAAAATACTTACAACTTATACAACAAGAAGCTTGAAGAAGTCTACCATTAGTAACTGCAATGTCTTTTTTTCCAATTCAGATGCAACCAACCAACAATAAGCTCAATGCAGCGTTTCCTAATCCAATTCAAGTGTAGATGTCCAAATAAAATTACATACTTTACGTTAGCAATTTCTAATAAGAGAATTTTGTAGATCGCTGCTGTTCAACTTCTTCCTGTTGTACTACCACCTAACTCCTTCTCATCCAGTCCATTTGTGTCTTCATTTATTCTTCAGTTTGTTTTAAATAATTAAGTTTTTTTGCCTCGTTAATTTTATTAATGATACCCTTTAATATGCCAATTAGATAATAAAAGTCATATTATTAAAGGGGTTTTATTTTAAAATTTCTGTTTTCATCAAAATTATATGTATATTTCGAAAAATAAACTTTTTGTTGTTATCTAAAAATTTTTTATAAGTGACTTTTTCAAATAATTATTCGACTTTGCCTTTCACCTTATTTCAAGCTTTATTATGGCTTATTCTGATTGCAATTTCATATAAATTACTCGTATGATCTGAACTCTGATATTACTTAACAACTATATTTACTAAATCTAACATTATTTAACTTAAAATTTAGGTTCTTTTTGATAAAATATTTATTGTTTTACAGGAGTTGTATGCAATCTGTTATTCATTAAATAAATTTCAAATAGGTATATTGTTCTTTTACTACATAAATTCCCCCTTGGACATTTTAATTATTAATTTAATTTTTCCTTCCATAAATAATCGCATACTTAGGGATTAACTTTCACAAACTAACTCACTCTTAAGGTGCTACCATTACAATATATTCATATCCCCGTTACTAAAACAGTTTGAAAATCCAGTAGAATAAAAATTTCTGAAAGTAGATTAGTGAAATATGATGTTAAAGCAGAATACCGGTTACTCAGCAGTCAAAACAGTAAGCACAAAATTAGGAATATCCGAGTAATTATGTAGTGTCCCATTTTGTGTTTGGGGATTTGTTTTTTTTAATAATTTTCAGAATATTTTAACTTTATTCATTTCAGCATAATGTTGTCACATGGAAATTATATTCGACATCTGAAAATTACCATATATTATAACTTATTAGTTCGTCGATCCACTGCGGATTGTTGGCGTAGACTCTGTTCTTTAGAAAGCCCCAAAAGAAAAATAATAGAGGCAACTAACTGATGTCACGATGTTGAGAAATGATGAGGTTAGGAATATGTGTCCTCAATGCAACCATTGTTTCTTTTTCAGTGTAGCACGTAGTACCATCTTACTGAAGGACAAAAAAACAAAATCCGATATAGAGATAAAATATTTTTAACTGGAAATTCTTCGCTCTTTGTCTTTAAATTAAGCAAATATTTTAGAAATATTTTCAATGCGAGGACTACATTCCAAGGACAAAAATGTAAGGTCAATTGCAGTGGTGCCTTGTGGCACAGCCAACCTCTGTTACTGAACTATTTTTTTAACAATGTAGTTTTCTATGTTAGGAATAAAGAGAATAAACATTGATTAGATGGTTACCTATCATCCAATATTTGTGCATATAAAAAATTAGAATCGGCGTTTTTAAGAGCAAAATTTGGTAATGTACGCTGGGCGTCTCTTCGACAACTGTTGTGTAGGGACGGTTGCAGTGATTGGATTTTCAAAACAACACTGAATTTTAGAAAACATCGCCAATCGGGGAAGTAAATGACGTAAGGACCTAAATTGCATGTATACGAATAAACTGCAGTATGTCCTGAAATTAAAGAAGTACACTAGTACCTAACTATTGTTAAAAGGATCAGAATACAGCAGGTACGAATGAATTTTTGATACAGCTTAGAAAATATGGTCAAAATGTACCGCTGTGCACCACCAAATATGTCTCTGTTAAGGTTAATTGTTTGTAATTTGGACAGTTGAAACAGCACGTCTAAATCAGATAGTATAGATCTTTTTGCGCACCTCCCCTTGAACTTTTAAAATAGCTCAATTTCAATAACTGTGCAAAAATATCTGCACTTTATTATTAGCTCTCTCTAAAATATCTTACAGGCTTCCATAACTCGATATTAGAATCGTTGTTTCTGTTTCGATATGACTTTTAATATTAAATGGTGCTGCACGTTATAATATATACAGCTTCTTGGCCATAATCTTTGCAAAAGGTCAACTAAATGCTAGCTTCAAAATTTCGGTAACTAAATTTATTGAAATGGTTGAAAAAAAAACTGTAATCCTATACCTTCCCTAATTCTTCGAATAATAGCAATTTAGACATTTTGATTTCTTGCAATAACTATTTAGGTTTAATTCTGGAGAATGTGTAAACTTCTGGTAAAATGTTAAACAGGGATTAGGATTCCTCTTGAACTGTGGGCATAAATAATAACAAAATAGCTGAAACAGCACAAACAGTTTTATTGTTATGTTTTAAAATGTTGGTAATTATTTGTCAGCATTTGGGGCAAACATACATTATGACAATCTTAATACAGCAAAATTTTAAAACTTCTGACAGAATATCGTAGAAAAGGGTTTTCGACTCGTATTAAATACCAAAAATACAATAACAAATTATGCAGTAGGTGTATTTGACAAAAATAGTTGGCAAGGGAAGCTTTTTATTTCTAACAAGATGCAGGAACGAACCAATTGCGCTAAATGGCACATGATTTATGTGCAAGCAGCCGCCTGGCTTACCAATTCAAATTTCGAGATAGCTGATAGCGGTATCCCATATTACCCAAATTAACAGGTTGTTGACGCTGCAGGCATATAATTTGAGCTTTTATATCACGAAAAGCGGGCATTTGTCATGGTTTTGGCCAAGCAGGATACCTAACACCTAATTTAGGAAACATAAAACATAAACCCGCGTACGAATGTACCATTGTTCTTGTGAATATCTGATTAAGCCGCCCGGCTGGAATTTATTACGGTATCAAGGCGCTATCCGAACGAATTCGGTAGATAACTAGGCTCGTTCGCACATTTCTTCCAAAAACCGCCGCAAAAAGCGTGTGAAAACGGAGCGCTTCCTTGCTCTCGGGATTAATCGAATCAATTTTGGGTCATTACTGCGTCGCTTGGCAATTTTCTCACCTTTTTACGGCACCTGTCATAAAAACCAGCGCAAAAGCTCTAACTGAAGAGCAATCTCAAAGATCACGTTCGTCTGTTAACCGATGGGTAGTAATTTCAGTGTTTAAGTATACAATTAGCAAAAGCCAGCGAAACCTCCGGCAGCTCGATCAATCAAAGGTCGGAGTTTCTAATAACCCGATGATTTACTACACTTGCTCCGGAAGAAACGTAAATAACCGTCTTTAAATTGGGTTAAATTGGGCTAGCAAACGGTAAGTGGGCGTAGAACCTCCTAGTTTGATATGACACGTTACGTCTTCTTGTAGACAAAATGTAAATAATAAATTTTCGACTGCCACAGATGTAAGTAACAAAAAGGCCATATGAAATTTGCATCTGAGTCACCCTACAGGAAAAGTTCGTGTAAGTCATTAATTGAAGCATGACAAGTTTCTATTGGTATCACCACTTAAATGTAATAAAACCTTTTGGTAATGATATTTTAGTCTGCCTTGCCTTGCAAAAAATTGTTAAA
This sequence comes from Agriotes lineatus, assembly GCA_940337035.1. Lineage (NCBI taxonomy): Eukaryota > Metazoa > Arthropoda > Insecta > Coleoptera > Elateridae > Agriotes > Agriotes lineatus. The sequence continues at coordinate 30,999,815 of OW679199.1, forward strand.
GTGAGAATCACGCGGTACAAAATATACTGCTCCACAAATGAACTGGACCATTTGCATATATTGGTGCAATTTTAAAAATATTTTCCAAAAGGAAAGTCATGGCGGTTTTGATAACCTTTCAGGATTGTGTCATTAAAGGCCCAAAGAACTGTTAATTTCCTTTTTTTGGTCTTCGTCTTATTTTTGTGAAATGTAGTTTTTTTATAATTTTATTATTTTATCAATATGATTTGGTAATTTTTCAGTTTATATTTAAGGGTAGCGGTATTTTATGTGCTTAATATGAGTATACTATAATACAAAAACTTTTATATATTTTTTATGACGTAATGTAACAAATACAATTTTTATGGGTGGTCCAGTTCATTTGTGGAGCAGTATATATAGCATTATATTTTTGAATGTTAAGGGCGTTCTGGCACCTACGCGCGACTACTAATATTTGTGGCATTGATATTTTGGTATTCCTTATGATGCGAAAGCATAATCAAATATAAATCAGGTGGTAAAAGGTATGAAATGCAAGGTAGAAAATAGAGCAGTATTTTACTATTGCGACTCTCTAACTAAATTTACTGAAGTAAATTCTAAGCAGCCGTTTTATTCTGTGCTCCCTTTACGGTATTAAAGCGCTGTTTTAGAATGGTCGAACCTGTTCCACTGAATATATTACATTTTGTGCTTATTTGCAAGCATATTCAGACCACTAGATCTACATAGAAATAACTTATTATCGCCGTATGCAAAACATGGGAACAAGTCAAGAAATTGGTCTAGTAAATCACAAACCCATCAAGTTAACGGTGCATGTCGAATTAGCGTTAATACCACGGTCGACTTTCTGGAGCGTCGTAAGAAAACTCTCCCATACAAGTCCCAGCGACCAGGCTACGCCACCAATTTTAAATTAAAAAATTATCTAATCTCAAAGCCCGAGCAATTACGGCGCGCTGCGTGTTGCGGTTACATTGTCATTAACGACCTGTTACATCTAAGGCTGCCATCTGCAAGATAATTAATTGAAGCCGATTACTTAATTAAATGTATTGCAAATTGCAATTTAAAAAACAAGCAGCGGATGATTCGACACAACCACGCCGCTTAGAGCATAACAGACAATTTAAACCGCATTAGCGATTTTGAATACGTCTTTGTTGCTGCAGGACCTTAGGCGACCATTACGCTCTTTCCGTTGCAAACGCGCGATTAAGGCGGTTTTGTGGACTTAAATAAGTGCTTAGGCTTTTTTGTGAAATTTCGACAATTTGAGATAAAGGAACGAGAGGAAGAATGCTTGGTTTATCTTGATCATTTCTAGTACACAAAACTAGGCTCTATTATGGAAATAATGGAACATATCTGGCATATGTTGTGCAAAATTTCATTCAGGAAGTTTATTGGTCACTGTGTGAGAATTTTCCAAAACACCAATGGACCAACAATTAGTGAATTGCTTAATCGAAACGCTATTATCGAGAATTGGTTTCCTCAACAGCAGGAAAAGTTCAGTCTAGTTCCATAGTTCCATAACGAATTATAAAAACCTTGTTTTCCTTTTTAAGACAAAGCATCTGGGCATAAATCGTTCAGATTTGTCCAAATCGTTTTTCACAACTAAGAAAACTGGAAAATGTGACAAATTTACTCATTGTTCCATTAGTGAACATAAAACTAGCAACACAATCACTGAAAACCACCAAGAGAAAATAAGGTAATAACAGAACCTCTAAAAAACTGTAGAGACTTGTTGTTGAATGCCGTATGCTGGCTGCTTAATATATGTTTCCAAGGGCCTGTACAGGATAACTGATATAACGCAGAAATGGGTGTTCAAATTAAAACGTGGTGCGGTGTGTAGATCAATTTTTTACGTCATGGACTGACGAAATGGCAATTACTTCCTCGGTTTCACCAAGTGTTAAGACATTCAAAGTACGGATTCTAACGAAACTGCAGCATCTGTGAACCTACGAACATTACTAGTAGAATCATCTCCAAGCCTTCTGAATAAAAAGGACACCAAACAAAAAGTGGAGTAATTGCGCTATCTGCAAGGTGCAACAGATTCAGCTCTATGACCCTATCCCAAACTCGCCGTCCGCGAACCCAAGGTGAGCAATAGAGATTGATGTAACAGGCCGGGAAGTCCGCAATAAAATCCAAATTCCGATATTTTAGCTTTCTAGGTGCTTTTTATCTCAAGAAGACTATGACTTTCTTCGGCAGATATTAAACCCTAAAGCCCTTCTACTTGCGTAAACGGAAGCTATTCAACGTGGAGACGGCCTGGCATCGGAATTGCGTAGTCATCCATTGCAAATTGAGCATTCTGTCTGCATTTTGTGAGCATTTAGAAGTTGGTCAATTTCTAGACTATTCACTCGGTTGAGCATATTTATGACAGAGCCTCCGGCTCGTTCGTTCACCTACAGTGTACGCATTTTCGGGATTTGGCATTTTATTTGTAAATTTTTGTATCCTCGTATACGGATACAACTATACTATAGCTACGTGTAAATATATAAATAAAAATAAATTTATTAAAAAAGCGACACTACATGTAAAAACAGATGTTTTAAAAAATACAATAAAATTAGAGTTCCTCAGGGTGAAACTGTGGCGCCAAGATTGTTTACTCTTGCGTTATACACCGTTTTGAAGAAGCTAGATTCGGTAGAGGAAGAAATCAATGTAGACGGAATAGACCTAAACAGTTTAAGGTACGCTGAAGATATAATGTTGATCGCCAAGGACAATAGAAAAATAACAAGAATGATAAAACAACTAAATAATTAATCAAACAAAATTCCTGCTAAAAAGCAAATGACAAAAATTGGTGGAAAACTAATCGAAACCGTAAGTACATACACGCATACGTATATTTTGGTCAAACATTACATTTGTGCAAAGAAAATCAAGACGCCAAATTAAATAGAAAAATTAAATTAGAATGGGCTACATTCTGAAAATCAGTATATAGTATACTTAAGTTGCCAAAATACTCCATGACAGCTAGAGCACGGCTTCACAACACTTTGATAGTACCAGTACTAAAACACACAGTATTGAAACTATCATCTTCATAAAAAAATTATAAACAAGTTAAAAATAACACAGCGAACGATGGAAAGAAGACCGCTTAACAGCAGCATAGCCAAATATAATAGTAAGATAATTAACACGAGTGCCTAATGTAACAGAACGGGCGGCTAGGTTGAAATGGAGCTGGGTTGGGCATGTTGTAAAAGCAGGAAATGATAGATGGTGCAGAAACATACTCGACTGGAGATAGCTAACAGAAGATGGAGAAGAATCGCAGGAGAACAAGTAAAGTGAAAGGCTAAAGGGGAGGACTATATTCGGGAATGGATCAAAGTCTCACAAAGAAAAGAAGAAGAAATCTAGGGAACAACTTGTTTGAACTATTTGGTGTCGCTATATTTGCTAGACTTGACCTAGTTCTTTTCTGTGAGTTGAAGAAGGTGAAAAGGCCGAAAAGTTAACCGATTACTTATGAGAGTTTCGTAAGAAGCCACAAAACGATCATTCAAATGAAGAAGTTGCTGCTCTCCGACGAGTTATTGAATAGAGAAATACTGAAGGGACAATGACTGACATCTAGCAAATGGGAAAAGTATTCTACCCTATATTTATGCTTCGCGCGTCTCCTTAACCTTTTCCTCTTTTTTTTCTGTGTAGGTCGCCATTCCCAAAGTGCTCTCAGCAACCCCTTAGGATTCTCTCTCCCCCTTTTTCTGAAACCACTGAAGTTGTTTCACTAGAAATGTGTCTGTACGTTTGCACTTAATTCCTTCGTTTGTTATGAGATCATATAATGAAAATCTACAATAGCTTTTCCAGCATACAATCATAGTCATCGTGATTTATTTCGACCTCCCATATCCACTCCATAGGTGCTGTCACTTTATACCTTATTGCTATGCAGATGTAGATAGGCTTTGTATTTTTTTAAATTGGAAATATGTAATCTCATAAGGCTGAACGTAATTGCTTGCAGAAGAAGAAGAAGAAGAAGAAGCTCAACGTGATAGTTTGATAACCAGTTTTCCTGTGTATTCTTTAAGTACTTGGACTTTAGTGTTCTATATTAAAGTGACAAGCTAAAGGATTATGTGGAAAGGTGTGAAGTGCTGTCAACTATTGCTTTGTTTTGCAAAATACCACAATCGGGCTTAAATCATGAAAATCATGCAAAAAATTGATGATTTGGCTTCTGCCCAATTGGAAAAGTGCAAAAGCTTGAAAATTTCACCTAATTAAAAATTGGTCAATCATGAATAATTTCACATTGCATAGTAAAAATTGTTGCATAGCACTGTGCACAACTGCACATCTCATGAAATTGCGTGCATATTTTGATTGTTTCAACTACATCTGAATGCGCATATCTTAAATCTGTTGTATACACACGAAATGTAGTAATACTGAGTGCTTAAGAAACAAATACGTGCTCATTTTTCTACTATAAGGCAACCGTTTCGCCAACACTGAACATCTGAAAATGGGACATCGAAAATCGTGACAGGCCCAGGTCCACCGTGTCACAAACTGACTCCGAGCTACTGTTAGCATTTCCAGCTAGGAGCAATTTTTCTTCCGCGACCACTTTCTCCGCACCCACGGCCTGCCTTGTAGGGTGTCTAGTGCGCGGCAGTTAAGATATGAAGATATAGCATGTAAGTTGATATGGAACAAATTGTAGGTGCAGTGCGAGCAGCCTCCCAACATAACTCCTCTATCTGATGACAGCAGCAGCTCGATAACACGAGATGATATATTCAAATGGACAGCGCTGAATCTGAATATTAAATCAACGGCGTCATAAACCAGGCTGCGTGACAATTTCCAGCCCGGAATTGTGCAGTCCGGGTTTTCCGATGCTATCTAATTCGGGGCACGCCGTTACGTGCATTCTGACACATTAATAATAATAATAATAATTTAACTCAGCGGTTTCTGGCAAATCTCGACATCTCTGAAGACCGATGCAAAGAGCAGTTTATCCTTCTAGTCTGCTAAATACTACAGACATGTTTTAATGTTTTTATATCTCTAGCACCATAGCATAAGACCAGGTATATGGTATGTCGGCTAGAACTACGAGAAAACCTTAGCTGACAAACAAATTAGAGTTTAGTTCATGTTTTGAACGGTTTGCGGTTACGGAACTCTAAATGCTGTAAGGTAATTACAGTTCTGAGTCGGATTACTTAATTCGGAATAAATCTATTTGGTAGTCGGCTGTTTCTATATTTTTTTACCATAATCAATGCCGTGAATTTATGTGTGGTCACAACTAAAAAAAGTGTCAAAAAATTCACGATTTTGTGATACATGACAGGCGGGTGACCATTAGGTAAACAGTAGAAGACACAGACTTATACTAACAAATTGGACATGAACAATTAACAGCAAGTATGGTAAAAGATACACACAAGCAGTAGCGGGTTACGCGCTACTATTGAATAGTCGTGGTTCCACCATTATGATCCAAAGACCAACATTGTGCTCTGTGGTACGCCCTAACGCTTGACAAGGGGATTCAAAGTTAGACACCTATCCTGCTTATACGAGCAAAGCTTGTAGACCCAAAACCTTGTGGAATTAAATATGCTACTGGCCTAATATAAGAAGAAGAAGAAGAAGAAGACCAAAATTATTCATAATATGGAGTGGATATATCGAGACTGACCATCATCTAAGCAATTCAAAATGCAACCATCCGTTCTCTTAGTTGATTTTTTGCAAGAAGAAGCTACTATCACAGGTATCTATTATGTCGACTTGGTTGTCAATCTGCGCGAGTGAATTAAAGAAAACGACGTGGAAAGTTGCGCAAGGCACTCTCTTCCACTATAACAAGCAGAATTGTTGGAGTTTTGCCCTATTCGCTAGACTTGGTCTCCAGTCATTTATCGACTGTTTCTGAAACTCAAAGAATACTTGCATCGGAAATAGTTTCATCAAACAACGACGTAAATGCGATAAATTAATGGTTTTGAAGAAAGCGTATTCGACGATATTGACAACAGTAAGTAAATAAAAGTGCCCCTATGGTGGAACCATAAGAAACCCCTTTGACGTTTATTCAAGTTTATTCAATTATAGGGTTTGTGTGATTCAGTGGCAAGAACTACGGCATATGAGTGTTCGAAAGAGAAGCTCTAAACCAGTTTGCAGTATTTTTCCATAGTCCTAAATATTTAAGTATAACCAACGGTAGCGAATGCTCAACACCATCAAGTGCCTTTAAAAAATCTAAGCGCTTAAGAGCACCATCTACAATATCAGCAAAAGTGGCTAATGTACTATGATCTTCGTAGAGTTAAAGCGGGGCTGCCGTGGGAACCCGGGCCGCAAAATGGTGGCAGTCGCCGGACATCAAAACGGTAATATCGCCGATAAGTCGCGGTAATGTATGCAATCTCTAGTACGAGACAACGCTAAGTGGTCCGAATCGATGTGGGCTAAAAACAAACACTTTACATTTGTCCGGCAGATTTACGATAAGCGCTTGCCAGCAGCTACCGCTCCGAATATCAACTCGAAAAAACCTACGTAAATTAGTCCGGTTGTAAAGCAGCTTACTTTATTTTTGGGCGCGACGAATGCATCCATTCATCACGCTGCCCGTCAAAAGTGGAGGTTTGGACCCACTCGGCCCACGTGCGCCTTTGACAATAAAATTAAGAAGTATGACCCGGGCTCAGCGAGAAAATGCTTTGGCCGAGATGAAAGTCAGGCAAAACGCGCCAAATCGGAGGGTGTCTTTCGGGCTGACGTTTAATAAGACGCTTGGCAGGGAAAACGAACACTATAAAGCTACTGATGGAGTGCCATAAAGCAAGCAATAAAAGCAGCACTAAAATTGCGATATTTCTGTTTATCCGTGTAATTTTGAATAACAACGGAGCTAGTATGATAGTTCAAACGTTGATTCAACTTAATCACCAACTATACTATTCTCTGAAAAATATTTAAAATAAATTGTTTATTAGTACATGGACGAGTACAAGCGTCAGTTATGATAATATTGTGGAAAACGTGTATCCCGATTACCGATTACATATTAAAAGATGAAAATGATAATAAAAATGGGTTTTTACCTAATAAGTATCGAAGCATACAGCGAAGCAATTGACCTCCATGAACCAGGTGATAAGCACCTTACCTCAAGAGATGAAGGAGACAATATTTTATTGGAAAGGTAATAATTCGTTCTAAGACATAATTGAAAGACAAAATATACATCGGTGATTCACAATAGAATCTTGCAATTCTATAAGAATAGCGTCACGTAGTTTGATTCCCTTCATACCTGAAAGTGAAAGGCCTGCAAAGAGAAAATCCCCTTTACTTCAGAAAATTCCAGTTCACACAAATTAACGTATTCGAATGATTATACGGCTTCTGAAGTAGACAATGAAGAAATATTGACGCTCATTGGACTACATACATTATACTTCCATCATTTATAAAGAACAATCATCGCGATGCAAGAATAATGTTTGTCCGTACAAGACCAGATATATTGTACCATGCTACAATGGGTTGCGAGCGTTTCTTGGATTATTTTCCCGTTGATAACAGGGATACCAGAACTGAAAGGGGGAAACATGATCCTTTACTCCTGTTCGCCAAATATGGGATATGATTATCAAGATTTGCAACACGTCCCCCCCCCCCCCCTGTTTCTTACATGACAATTGAAGAGCCGCTTTTAACATTTCTAAGAAGATGTAAAAAAAGTAAAGCAAAATACTTCAAAAATAAGTATAGTGTGAAACGGGATTTGGTCCAGCTACACCAGAGCTCAATAGCAGTAATTAATAATCTACAACTTGTACGTTTGTGTATTGTAATATTTAACTGCAAGTAAATTTAGCCAAGTTTCGAACTACCACCAGTGTGCGTGAGTTTTAGTCATGTGTAAACCGGTGTTCTTAGTGTGCAATTTTTGTAAACATCACTGGAAGCATTGGGAAAAAGCACGACAAGCGCGGGAAGGCAAAGCAGGCAAATCGTTCCTTCACGCTGCCAAATTGGGCCAACGCCCAAAAGATGCATTCCAGTGCAAGACGTTGAAATAAACGGCTTTCAGAAATTAGTTCGAGTCAGATCCTGGCGTAATTCTGAGGGCTCTGAATAATAATTAGAGTGGATACAAGCCGACAGCACCTCCAGCCAGGAGCTGCGAGGCGTCTAGAGAGGTCGACGTCTTCGAACTACGACAAGCCTGAACCAGGTGTACAAACGTGTATTTGCGTACACGCGCGCAATTATCAAATGTGCATGGTTCCATTTGAAGACTGTGAAATTAGAAAATTGCTCCAGATTGCATCACCTCGCGTCCCAAATAAGGGGACGTTTTTGAGGTCGGTCAAAAACTGTCGTAGCGAATTGTGACATCAAGCCTCAGCTTGTCACTGGAGTATTAGATTACTTCGCGAGATTCAACGAAATACAGCGCGCAAAGTACCGCGTACAGAACGGTTCCTTTTTAATATTGTTTAAATATAAATGCCAGTTTTAATTTTTCTAGTTGGTTTGACTGGTAAATGCGTGTATGTATTAATAATCGCTGGTAGTTTTTATATTATTAATAACAACGTTTGGTTTAGAAATGGCTATTTATTTGACGTGTAATCCTATTTGCTTTCTTGTATTATATGCGTGTGTATTTAAAGTCAATATTTCTTTGTGTTACACTGATTCTGTGCAGATTGGTTTTTATGTGGGTAAAGGCTTGGACTATATCTTTTCAGTGTTTCGAGCTGCATTGGGTCAACTTCCTGAACATTGTTACATTGAGTATCCGTAACCTCGAATGGGAAAAGGTAATAGTTTTCTTGTTGTCAACTCAGCTAACTGACAACAGAAGGGCAATTATAAGTATAAAAAAGTAAACACAACGGAGGGGCTACTATCATTACAAGTGTGGTAGGAGTTAAAAGTGCTAGAAAGGCACAGAGATAAAATGTGTACTACAACATGATGCGAAAGTTAATATATTAACACATAAAATGTTAAAGTAAAAATGTATATTTTACACTTAACAGATTTATTATTGTGAATAAGTTAAACTGATTCGGGACGTCAAGTAAAATTAAAAGGAAACCTGCAAATGTAATGCTACCATTTGCGATTTTATAATTTCTGCTTTTAGAAACCCAAATTTGACAGTTACTTATCTGCAATTAAAAATTCCCAAGTTAAAGCTGTAGTTATTTATTATAGAACCAGATCTGGAAAAAAGAATTTTCTAAATAGCTTGAAGTTCGATCAAAATTTTCAAAGCAGAATCCTTGATTTAGAGAGAGCCTTTTGAATGTACAGATAAGAGAATCAATAAGGTGATAAAACGTAGACAACAAAATTAACCTTTTTTCTGATTTTACAAAATCTAATTCAGTTCTTTCGGGAATTGTAACAAAATCAATGGAAATTCTAAAGTTTTTGCACAAAAATTCAAGCTTGAAAATTAGGCATTGCACTGACATTTCCGGTTACCAGTTTAACAGATACCTAAAATTTTGGCACCGATAGAAAAAGCATAAAATTGCAAATTTAAGGGACAGAAATTACAGCTACAAACTAAATCATTTCACATATTAAAATACAAATCTGGTATGAACTAAGTTCCAGTTAGAGGTTTTAACTTGAAAACTATAAACATTATAATCAGCTATTTATAGTTTGAGATGTCCTAAAATTTGAGATATTTGCTCCAAAAGCAAATTAGGTACTTTAACCCAGATAAATAAGAATTAATTTTTTTTTGTTTAATTGCAAGCTATTTTGATTTATAATTAGACAGTTCTGGTAGAAATCCTGCTGAACCGGTTTATTTATAAAATTCTGTGAAAGTCTAAATGTTGCTGATAACTGATAACTAATAAATTTCACTCAGTACCTAATCCACGCAGAGACCTACAACTTGTGAGAAATTGAAGGACTTTTAGTGCTGGATATTTTGTGGCTATTTAGAACTAGGAACTTAAAGAATATCGTGATTTACATCCTGCTGATTTAGGAAGTTAATTAAATTGCATCCAGTATCAGTCGACGCCCCTGCTTTTTGAGTGAGATTGTGTGGTAACAAGGCAACGGTAATGGTGAATTTAAATGGCATAATTATTATTGAGCTCTATTAATAGCGGATTTTTCCAATGCCAATTTTCAAAAAACCGCGAGACCATTGCCCCAAGGACAGTTCACACAGAAACGACGAATGATCTTGCGTCATTTCCGTTGCTTTCTGAATTAAAGTAGAAAGCTATTTTATGAAAGGTTCGAGCAAGGCCGCAAAAACTAAAATCGCGAAAAAATTTAAAAATGTCAAAACTGAATTACGGCATGACAGCCCATCAGGACCTGGATCACCTCAAACGTCCATTTAGCTTACAGCCAGCGTTCTCGGCAATCGGCTGACATCTACAAGATTAAGATTGGTATCGCGTACGTAAATAACCAATATAATAATTAATATCAATCGTGAAAATTATTAGAACCGGTCGAACGCTGTCAGGCATTAGCGGCAGTGACGAAACGATTAGTCGCAAACTTGTAAAGTTCCAATATGAAATTATAATAACTGCAGATTACATTTCCAGTAAAATAAGAAAAACCTTCGCCCAATAACATAAAGAAAAGATAAAAAAATACAGAGCAGTTATGTGAGCGTTGAGTAGACAAAGAGAGTTTTAAAGCACTATAAAAATGATAAAAAACTTCAAATAACGTTTAGATGTTAATAAAAGCACCAAAGACAATAACTGGACTAATTTACACAGATTTTAGTCTGTCTGGGTATATTTAAAGCCAAAGTTCCCTCTTAGTAGATATTTAATAATACACTGAATTTTAACCCCATGGTGAACGAGTTTGCAAATTACTTCGCGTAAGTTTCAAAAATTGTCTTCAATTTGTATCTATCGAGTTACTAAAGTGCGTTAATAAAAAACCTTATCGAGAGGACTTTGAATTAGAATTTTCCGGTGATTATTACTTCGCTTTACTCTAAATCCAGCGTGCTCAGTCACTCGTGTTATCAGTTGTCAACTGTCAAATAGAGTTTACGGCGATATTTATTTTGTTAGCTGATCTCTCCCACAAAAGATATTAAAAATATCGAGTTTATCTTTTCTCAGTGTAGAAAAACTCTTGTTTATCATCTGTGTTTAATATACTTAGAATAAGTCACCACCAATAAACAGAATGAAATTCATCCTTTATCTAATAGACTTGTCTGTCCATCCGTCCGGGACGCTGTTTCAGCAGCCAAACCGTAAGAGATTATGAAAGTTATATGTTTGGAATGGTCATGTCAGCTCAGGAACCGAATTGCAGTCACGTGACACTTCCGGTTTTCGAGAAATCACAAAAAGACCGTTTTTCAAATAGAACGCGTATTAAATAAAAATGTTTCAGCAGCCAAACGGAGCTGCTACCCTCTGCGCCTTAAAACGTCGATCGGTTAGGCAACCACTTTGACATCTTCCAGGTCTGGGTACAGTTTTTATTTAATACGCGTTCTATTTGAAAAACGGTCTTTTTAGTTTTTTTAAAGGAGACATTTGTCTCACTGGATTGCTTGTACATTTATATTGACGTCAGACAATTTCTCTATTCTAAATAGCTATCACTAACCAACCTATTACTCATTTATAAACTATGTACCTAACTTTCAATCTAAACTAAACTTTAGTTAAATTATCATGCTTTGAAGTCTGTAACGTTCTTTTCGCAGTGGTTCTTATCATACCTCCCAGAACGAATTCAAAAGGTATGCTACGAGGATCCCAGTTGAGGCCTACTTTATTTATTACTTACTTATATATTTGTCAACTCTTTATATTTGAGAACAGCATGGAATATTCTGTGATTCAAATTCTTTTAAAACACTTGCACCTCACATATGAGCATATCAATATGATTTTCTAGCACATAGAATCACAAAAACCTACTAATGTTTATACACCAAGTAGCTTCAAAGCAAAGCTAAAGAATATATTGAGATTTTCCATGACTTTTAATAAATAAAATTAAAATTGCTTGTATTTAAATAATCCATTTAGGAATTACTGGAATTTATAGTAGTGGTTTTAGTCATATTTGTTTAAAAGAACTCAGAAGACAGTAATCAACAATTTTGACTCATACGCACCTCTTAGAATTGCTGGAGAGCCTCAAAGATGCTATTCAGAGCCCACGTCATTTATTATTTAATACGATTTCGTATAGTCTATTTGTTAGAACTTTCGAATATTCTGTAATGCAAGTTTTTGTAAAACAGATTATACCTCACATATCAGTATATCAATATGGTTTTCTTCCAAATAGATTTAAAATCACTAAAACATATTAATGTTTACACACCACGTAGCTTCAAAAAGAAACTCTAAAATAATTTGATAAAACCAATCAATTTTGTTCTTATTTAAATAATATTGCTTTCGAATTTGTGACATGTTTCGCTCGGAGTTTTCCTTTCGGTAACACTTCATGAGCGGAATTTAGCCCCCGAAGAAGGTCTTCGATTATGGGGCAGATTTGGTCTGATTGTTTCACTCGGTGTATCGCTGCTCCCATGTAATACTCTGCCGAACTTATTTTCAGGCCTTTTTTCGTTTCTTTTTCACTTTCGCCTCTTTTCTTTCATTCTCTGATGCAATTTTGATAGTGCATTACTGGTCCGATCTATCTGCATGAGTGGTGGGACTCACGGTGCTGGTCATCGAATTTGGTCGGTGGATGTGTGAAGTTACTACCAGCTGGGCAAGGGTCACGGTGCGCGGAAGAACCTAAGACCCGCAGTCGTTACTTTTCTTGGATTTTTCAACACATTTTATTAGAATGCGCCCCGTTGTGGGAATTCCCCGACGCAAATCGACTATTAATCGTTTATAGATTTTACGTTTTTTATATCCGATTTCCATTTGTTTACTTTGTAAACCTCTTGATTTTCTACTACTTCGCTTGGTCGATTCCCTGCGTTCTTCTCAAGTCAGACCTGTTTGTTTGTATGCCCCAAGCATTCGTGCATAGAGCCTGCTGCAATACAACGATAGGTTGATAATTTAATATTTGGCTTGTTTCTGCGTTTGTAAACCCGTTGTTGGTAATGCCTTTTGGCCTAGTTAGTGAGTATATTCTAGTAAACTGTCTCACGTCGCAGCTCAGCTGTTCCATGTAGTTCTACGGAGCATTTCAGGGTAAGTTATTAAACCTGACGTTCTTATCTAACGCTTATGACAATTGCCTAAATCGCTTATGCATTCTTCTCTCTGAAATTCTGCTTGAGCTAGTTGTTTAGACTATAGAATATTAAAAGGCACGATGTTAGTGCTTGGCATTTTCGTTTAATGACACATTTTTACTCAGAGTGTCTTCCCCTAACTAGATATGATAAGCATCAACCTACTACTGATTATGATGGAGGTTCAAAACTGAAATGAACGCATATATGCAGATTTTGTCAAAGCTTTTGATAAAGTAAATCAATGCTATGTTTCTTTAAACGATCTTATTTTGGAATATGGCATTATTTTGAACCGGTTCCAGTGTTACTTGTCTGGAAGAGCACAAAAGCTACTATTAAATGGTTGTGACTGGTGTGTCCCAAGGTTCCCGTTTGGGACCTGTATAGAGTCTTGTATTTTCAACCTCATGCGCAAACAATTAATTATCACTCTCGAATGTAAGGAAATGTATTGCTACGTAAAGTTTGTTACGATAACTTACTGCAGCGATAATCAACTACTCGAGAAAGAGGAATTCATTCATTAAGACGTGAGAGAAAATACTATAATACAGAAACAATTGGAGAAGTCTTGATAGAATTATCTTCCCCAGAAATATTACAAATATAGGTACGCGTACGCCCAAAAGAAAGTTGGAAAAATTTAAAGATCAGTTTTAAATATAATGGATATACATATACTACAAGACATACTGAAGGAGAGGTTGAAAAGTTGTATTTTACCAGAGATGTTGAGTTCATCGTTTCAATAGCTTGGACATTCCTGTGCGCTCTATCCTTCAATACGCAAGTGTAGCTTGTAACCCCGATGTAATGTAGAAATGATCAGGTTGGAATCAGTACGACAAATAACAACAATCTCAATACATTTTCGTGTGAATTAAAAATCTAGCCTGCATTCGTGATATATTTTGTAGAAGGTCGTAGAAAGACCCTAGGGACATCAACTTTATAAAAAATTCTCCACAAAGCTCTGACTGTATCTATTTAGTAGTCGGTATCTATTTTAGTCTCTCTTCTGGTTCCATGTAGTATAAATGCCATCTTAAATTAATTGCTTCGCAAATAATGCCTGCCCATGACTACCTTGGGTTCTGAAATCAATAATTTTCCCTTAACCTTCATCCCTTTCACATAATGCATCATCGCGCATCTTGATCGATAACTCGCTTAGAACGAGTATTATCGATATTTTATTATATGGGGAAAATCTATTTATTGGGCCAGTTTGATTTGCTGGCCGACCTTTGCAACAAATAAAAAAATATCCGAATCCAGGACTCGGAGGATGCATTATTCAGGAAGGCCGCCGTGTGAACGCTGGAAATTCGGAGCGGCCGTTTCGACGAACGTCGAGACAATGCGCACGGTAGCGATAGCAGCCTCTCGAAAGCTCGTAATAAATATCGAGGAACAGGACAAGACTGCTGATTATGCAGATTGGTCGCATACAATGGGGCATTGTCTCAGTGCAGCCACGCAAGGGGCAGCCCACAGGGGCCGGGCTGGACAGCTGGGACAGCGCGCCTGTGATCTGTGGGGGCTACTTTTAGAAACGAGACAAGTGAATACATCTTGCTTTTGCTGAATGCAAAACGCAACTTTTTCCTTTTGCTGATGCGACGAATACAATGGGCAGTGCTCTCAAAATGGCCGTGCGGACAAAACTAGATTTGCATTCTATGACAGGAGACAATGCCGGCTGTGGCCCCCGATAGGATGCTCTATGAAGGCCTGAAATAAAAACAAGCAGCTCTCGTTAATATCCTAGGCGAAGCTGCTGTGGGACGCGATATCACAGAAATTGCCACGATTTGTCCCCCACTGGTGAAAATTGTGTTATTAATTAGAGGAAGGAGAAGTGTACTTTTTGATTTAAAATAATTATAGCTCAAATACTAGGATTACAAATTTTAACTATTAACTATATAAGTTTTAATGTTAATCGTATCGCCTGTATAAAAACGTAACAAGATAGAAAGTTATGTTCGCATTTAAATTAGCAATGGTCGTAAAAAGAACGAAACTTCTTCTATGCGGCCTTCTTTCTCCAATTAAAAATATCTACGTTATCAGGCCGCATCCTGTGTATAAACTGGAAAAATATGAAAGTAACATACAAAATTTCACTGCGAAAATTTTCAACATAGCAAGTTTATACTAAAAATGCAAAAAATAGCTTGTAGTTCAAACGACCCTAAAGCAATAAAAAATGGCAAAATAACCACAATATAAATCACCATGTAAATTTTGTAAATGAGGTTCACAGTCATGACACACGTTCCCGAGATCACTTGTTTGTAAAAACATTTAATATTAATGCCTTAGAAGGGACGGTTTTAAACTACATAATATGATTCCAGGGTGTATAAAAAATGAAGCGGAGCTAAGGAAATTTAAATCACGCTGTGTCCTCGAGAACATACTTTATAATAAATTGATAATTAATAGCTAATCGAGTATAATTAATTTAATATATTTAAAATTATATTAGAAGTATATTTAGAGTATTATATTTTACTGTAGAAATAGTCTTTTATTTTCTTCCTTTAAAAACTGAATGTAAATAGCTAAATGCTAAATAAAGAATTTATTTATTTATTTATTTATTTAAAGAATTTTGCAATTAAATTCATGTTTTAGGAAATGTTTGTGAATTTAAAATGTTTGTAAAGGACGGTAACTGTGGTTGTTTTTGTGTAAAAAAATAAAAACTAAAATTAGTATGAAAACATTTTGAAAAAATATTTTAAATATGATCACTCCCCAAGGAACCTAAATCATTTAACTACATTAGAACTATTTCTTACTAAACCCCTCAAGAATTCACCAAAAGCTAATTTATATCATCTTAATTTTCAAAATAGGTACACCTAATATCTTTCTTTACTTAAAAACGTGTGTTGTGCCTGCGTATGCCTCTGCTGCGTGCCTGTCACGTTTTCATTGTAACCGATCGTGTGCAGTTGGCGTCGGCAATCGGTCTTGTCTTCACCGTGCCCTTCATAATACAACGGTAAGCCTGTGTCAGAGCTCTGATTTTTTCTTGGAGTCTCCTTAGAGCTATTTGCTCCCACAAACCTACAACTACATCAAGTCAGAAATCCTTGACTGTATTTTATGTACTGCCTGTGTAAACACTAATGAACGAGTTAAAAAAAGATGTGTCTAAAAAGTGCCAGCATAGTCTATGCCACCACTTTGTACCCTTCCAAGCATATCGGCCTTGTTAACATAGTCTAGATACATCACCTATAATATTTTACGACCTTTGGGCAAGTGACTTCAGATACACTCTCATTCTTCTCAGTTCATTGTGTTTATCCTTCCATTTTATACAGATGTATAATTTTTTAGGATCAGCTTAATAGCCTCCATACAGACCTTATCGGATCTAAAAATGGCAGAAAGATGTGTATTTCATCTTTGTTCTAGGTCGAAATCGGTTTTTATTTTGGGCAGCATATAATTTCGGCTGTAGAAAAATGTTATCTGGTATTGGTTCGTTCAATATGCAAAGGTAATATTCAAATAGTGTTTCTAGTCTTGTAAGTTGAATATTTACAGAAGCGCAGGCCAAGCTCCTTCATGGGGTGTTAGTGCCTCAACATTATTATTATACGGCTTTGGTAATTTGTTTAAGATTTTTAAAAAATCACTTTTCTATTAACCAGCCCAACTGATAAATGGAATACAATTTCCTTATAACTTCGACAAAATGGGTAAATTTTGTACAGTAATGAGGCTAAAGCCTTTAATTACAAATTTCTAGGTTAACTTTTTATTTTTCTAAAGACTGTTGTTTTTGATGCCCAGTAATACGGGCATTTGTTTCAGGAGTACCCAAAAGTAATACATCTTTGATCGAACAGTGAGACACGAGGTATTGTTAAAACTATATTTGGATATATTTTGGCAATGAAAAGTGTAACACAAAACTTACACAATTTAATAACATCTATAGAACATTTAACGAGCTAATTTATATTTGAAACGTAGAAGTGTATTTTCTCTTTAATTGTTAAAAGGTCGTTAAATGAGTCTTTACAGGCACGCTGGCTGTAAAATGTTACCATGGTGGCTTTCTTGTAAAGTCAGCATGGCAACACCTTGTTTTCTAATAAACACATTGTTTATTAGTCACTAATATTTTCAGCAAGAGGAAATAAAATGTGGTAAGCGGCTCGCTTGCAATTAGTCTTTATTGGGGCTCACCGGATTACAGGGCTCTCGCTCCTGCGTCGCTCACCCTGCAAATTATCCGATTCGCCCGTAAAGTCTAATTTACTAAGCTTGCCACGTAAATAACTATTAATATCTACTATAGAAACCATATATTGATCTGTATTATCAGGGACTACGAACTTGTTCGTATTTTATCTACTTTCTTTAGAAACTGACTTAAAGCTCTTCACTTGACTAACTTTCAAATAAATTTTTCTTTTCTATATCATCATCATCAATCCTTCTACTCCATTGAAGCATAGGGCGTCGGTTTCCGACGATTCTTCGGCGTTTTCGCTTATAGGGTACAGAATTGCCAGCTCTACACCTTTCTCTTCTATATATTACCAATAAATTCTACAAGTACAAATCATCTTCTTTTGGACTGTTATGTACATACAGTGAATTTATTTTAATGGTTGACATAGCAGTTTCTTTTCTATGCCTGCATTTAATCATGCAGGTCACTTCCATAGTTACCAATAAAATCAATAGATTAGAGCGTTTATTTTACGAGTTAACATACGAATTTGAATTAGGTACTTGCTAATAAGAAACTTTAATTTTATTACCGGAATATAGGTATGCATACAAAAAGTAGATACGTAGGAACAACTTGTGTGTTGTATCTTTTCTTTAGTGGTATACATTAGGATGACTTTTAATTGTCTTTTTGGCAAGTAATAATTCCTATATTAACTCTTAAAATACACGCTCTAATCTATTGGTCTCATTTGTAACTATGGAAATAATCTGTATGATTAAATGGTGACAGATAAACGAAACGCTTATGTTAACTATTAAAATAAATTCCCTGTATAAATCCTGAAATCCATCTGTGTCTGCTCCAAATAGACATTCGTCTTCCGATAATGAATCTAGTATTGGTTCTTCCTCTTTACTTGCTTCTTGACTTTCTGGATCTTCAATACCAGTGCTAAATTTGTCTTGCTGGGTTAATTTTTTTGATGGATGGACACAACGCCAACAGAGATTATTCCGACTGTGAACTGGTTCAAAGATGCTGTGAAAAAGCTTTACATTTTCAAGAACTTAGAAGAAGTGTATGCAGTACCTTCTCTAATGTCTTTATTTCTATTGGGGAATGGCAATCTCTACTGATAAGGCCTTTGGGAAATGACCTCAATTGAATTACTTTCAATTGATTGCGAAACTACGCGATCGGTAAATGCGCTTGATATAAAATCTATATCGATAAACAAATTTGCGTAAAATGGGTATATTCAATACCAGTGCTGACGTCAGCACAGGTTGGTCGAGTTGGCCAATAAATTTGCTGCGCCTCGAGCTTCGAAATAGGAAGCTCGAATAAATTCAATCATTGGCCAATCCAACCTATCTGTGCTACCATCACGCTGGAGAGCTTAGGCCTTGTTTTTCATGTGATATTGGTATAGTCCATTTTTTTAAATGCATTTAAAGCACTCAATCAAGTTAGAGCTCTAAACTGATTTATTCAATCTCTATTGAGATGCTTATATAGCCTGTCTGCATCTAACTAAGTAAATATTTAAATTAAATCTTTTTGTTGATGGGTTTTTCAACTAAAAATAAATTTTGTTTCTTTTTTATTACTCCGGTTAAATGAATTAATAACATTCAATGAGGGCAGTATAGGTAGTGTTACTGAAAATTGCATGTTTTCAGTTTTCAAAACTTTTACAGTAAACAGTTGAAACTCGCATACTTAATTAATATAGTTTTCCTTCAATATTTGTGCTGCCACTTGCATTCATAAGAACTAACAAAACGATTGCAGTTGGCAGGATCGAAGTCGTGAAAGGTTCAAAATCTCAGTTTTTATCTAGTGAACTTTAAATTGTCGCAACTGAATTAACACCGGTAATTAACCTTTGACGCAATTGCGTAAAATTTGAGCGACTCAGCTATTGGGTCAACGAGGCTTTAAAATTGTTTCGCCCTGAATTTCATATTTATAGAATTTTAGATTTGTGTTAATTTTGTCGTAAAATTAATTTTTTAAATCATTAAAGCTATATTTAATTAATTATGTTAAAATCGAGACCCATTTTCATGTCGGCTATGGCATTTCAAAAATGAACGTGACAGAACTATTTACGAGTATAGAAATTAATAAAAGTTTATTTCGGCTGCATTAGAATTTTATTTTAATAGCAGAATTTTGCAAATTAAGACGGCCATTATATGAGTTTATATTTTCCTGAAAAACATAATCGTTAGTCATGGTTTCAGCAAACGCACACGTAACAACGCTGTCGCATAGTCGTCGTTAGAGTTATGTAATTCGAGCATTAAAATGTCTGTCAAATGGCAGCGGCAGTAAAATCTTAATGGCCAGGTGGATTACCGAAAATTAATAAACTAAGTATTGGTCCAGACATCTAAATGTCCATCGGTCCCCAGAACCGTCTCCCATTGCGTGAGAAAATCCCGAGGCGCACGAATAGTATAAAGATACAATCTAAATGCAATCTATATGATCGGCGATAAATATTTAAAAGTTACTGCGCAAGAGCGCATACGAGGAGCCGGCCGTAAAAATTCCTAATCGAATTCACAAACTGCTCGGCCAACAATCGCACGAGAAACAGTAGTAATTAGAAAACTCCATCAGCTTTGTTTACGACTCGAGAATAAAACTGGAATTTGTATTCGTGAAGCGCCGGATCCGCAGGGGGCCCGGCTTACAGAAGTTCAGAGACGTGACAACATGTTACTAAAATATAGAAAATGTTACATGGATCCTGTTACTTTATCTCGAGTTCACATCCTTGAGGAGTGCGGATGATGCGTACAGTCTGCGCCAAAACTTAGCCTCGCGAACCGCATGATTTTGGAGGGCGAAACATGTCAATTTGTGTCTTTACTCATGTTGTCAAAAAAACAACAAAAACTGATGGTGTTGAGTTACAGCGTGTTTACATCTGGGTACCCCTTTCAACCGGAATAAAATTGTTGGTTTAATTCGAAGACTTACATAGATGTGCGTCAAGAGGCCGGTGACGTTCCCAATGTTTTTGTAGTGATAAATACTTATTGTCGCTTCAATTTGAAGTTTAACATGTGTAGAACATCATCCACGAGTTAAAAAAAAATTAAGTCAACGCAGTTGAATTACCTGCAATTTTCAATCAGTTAATTTACAAATAATTATTCTCCGTTTTCTACACATATGAAGATGCGAAAGTCAAAAAATAGAATTAGGTTAATGTTAAGTTGTTAATAAATTAGCAATACTTAATTTTGTCAAAATAAAATACCATTGCCTTTACGTTATGATTAGAACAATTAATTCCTAAACAAAATTTCATCACGAGTTTTTTAAATTATATATAAACACACTTTCACAAGGCTTTTTGGGTAAAAAAATGTTGCAGTTGTAAACTGCATATACCTATAAGAAAAGCGAAGTAAGGCTACTTCTTAATAACTTAAAATAAAAGACAAACGTTTCATTCAGACAGCTTATCTTACAAACTGGGAACGTTGTGACGGAGTTGCAGTTCGTGCTAGGGCATTGTGGATACGTCATTTTCGCCCATAAATAGGGATAAAATACTCCAGTGCGACACTTCATTTTTTATGTATTAAACAAATAATAAGCGCACTGTTTTATAATACATTATGTAATTGAGAATGACTCATTTCCTATTGGAATATTAACCTTTGTACGAATAAAAATCTCTAAATCTGTAATAAATATATAATTTTTTATAGCCCAAATTTTATTTGCCAATTATAAAAATATTAATCTTATTAGTCGAAAATTGTTCAGGTGTGTGACACTCGTTCTATTAAGTAACACATGACTTCCGGGATTGGTCCGTGTCATCATTGAGGTCGAAGAACTCAACGTTTTGCCCACTTTCATAAGGGGCAAAAGCAAAAGAGCACGGTAACTCAGCGTGTAAACCACGCCAGATGCGAAACTCTTCTAACGATCGAAGGAGAAAGGCGAGAATTTATAGACAAATGCCGCGCCTCTGGCGTTGTTTGCACGTTAAGATACCGTGATTTTTTGCTTTTCCTCCTAATGAAGGCCCTTACGAAAGTGGGCGAAACGTTGAGTTCTTTGACGTCAATGATGACACGGTCCAATCCCAGAAGTCGTTTGTTATTTAATGACAATGGCCGTGAAAGCCTCCGAAATCAACTCCTACTATTAACTCGTTTATGAACAAATCTGATTTAACTGGTTTGAAATATCACAATATAACAGAAAATACAATCTGTAAAACATTAAAAATTCCAAGTTAATAAAGAAGGTTTAATAAATGCAGTGGAATAATTATAAATAACTTGTAAACACTTTATTGTTCAGAATTCCGTAAGTGGGGAGTTTCTTATAGTTATTTGACTCATTCCATTTAAATACTAGAACGTAAGCATATCCAGTCGTATCAGAAAAAGTAGTAAAGTTTATAATTTTGTTTTACATATTCATACATAAAATATACTACAATATTTATTTCAGCTACCTACAAGCTATTTTATATATCCACCTTCTTAAGAAATAATAGCATGTCATCACATCTAACTCGACAGACTTGTATCTATCTTGATTACAAAACAGACGATATTGATATTTGGCGAATTCAAAACCATCAAATATTACGTAAGCTACATCTCACATAATAAATCGTTAAGATTATATCATCTGATTTAACATAATAGACATTGACTTGATTATAGGGCAGAATACATTCACATTTGAAAAAGAAAAATCATTAAACACTAGGTGAGCTACCTACATCTGAAGCAATCACATTTTATTTGACTATTGTAAATAGTTCCTATATCCTCCTTCATAATAAATCGTTAATTACAGTATGGCATTCGATCTAAGTCAATAGGCATGTCTGTAACCTGATTACAAAACAGTAGACATTCACATTTGGTTAATACAAAGCTATATAGCACTACCTGAGCTACATCGGAAACAATTATAATTAAATTCACCAATTGTAAATAGCTACTTCTTATAGTCACGTACATAGTCAATCACCGTCACATTTGACTCAATAGACATAGCTCTATCCTGATTAGAAAACCAAAGATATTGACATTTGGTGAATAAAAAACCATAAAACACATTAGAATTAAGTTCGACTACTGTATACAGCTATTTTCTCTTTCCCCATTCATGATAAAGCGTTAATACGAGTATTCCATCATATCTAATTCAATAGGTACATCTCCACCCTGATTATAAAACTAAATACATACACATTTGTTGAATAAAAAATCATCAAACATTACGTGAGCTACATATAAAACGATTACAATTAAGTTCGACTACTACATACAGCTATTTTCTCTATCCCCATTCATAATAAAGCGTTAATACGAGTATGTCACATCTAACGCAATAGGAATATATCTACCCTGATTCCAAAACCAAGTAACTTCACATTTGTTAAATAAAAAATCATCAAACATTACGTGAGCTACATCTTAACGATTACAATTAAGTTCTACTATTGTAAACAGCTATTTCCTATATCCACCTACATAATAATTCGTCATCATATTTTACTCAATAGATAAGTCTCTATTGTGATTACGAAACCAAAGAGTTCACTGTTGGTGAATACAAAACATCATCAAACACTACGTGAGCTACATGTGTAACGATTATAATTAAGTTCCACTATTGTAAATAGCTGTTTCCTATATTCGCCTAAATACTAACTCGTAATCATAATTAACTCAATAATCATAGCTCTATCCTAATTACGAAATCAAAGACATTTACATTTGGTGAATAAAAACCATCAAACACTGCGTGAGTTACATCTGAAACGATAACAATTAAGTTTCACTATTATAAACACCTACTTTCTATATCTACCTTCATAATAAATCGTTAATATGAGCATCTCATCGGATCTGATTACAAGACCGAAATTATTCACACTGGGTACATAAACAACCATTGATACCACGTGAGCTACATCTGAAACAATTAGAACTACATAAATGTGACTATGGTAAACGGATATTTGATATATCCTCCTTCCTAATACACTGTTAATACAAGTATCTCATCAGATCTAAATCAAGAGAGATGCTTTAATCCTAATTACAAGGCAGAAGACATTCACATTTAATCAATAAAAATGATCAAACACTAATTGAGCTACGTCTGGAACGATTACAATTAAATTCTGCTGGTTTCTACAGCTATTTCCTATACCCGCCTTCATAATAAATCGTTACTAAGAGTATGTCATCAGATCTAACTCAATACACACATTTATACTAATTACACGACGGAAAACATTCCCATTTAGTAAATAAAAACCATCCAACACTACCTGACCTACATCTGTAAGGCTTACTATTAAATTCGACTATTGTAAACAGCTATTTTCTATATTCGGCTAGTACATATCAAATCGGCATCATGTTTAATTCAATACAGGCATTTTTTCTTGATTGTGAACACAAAGAAATTTACATTTTGTGAATAAAAATAATGAAACATTACGTGAGCTATTTCCTATATCAACCTTCATAATAAATCTTTCTTACTCGTACGTCATCAGAAGCAACTGAATAGGCATATCTCTATCGTAATTACAAAACCAAAGACATTCACATTTGTTGAATAAGAATCATAAAAAATTACTTAAGCTTGCAACCACTGTTAACAACTATTTCTTATATCTACCAAAATAATAACTCGTCATTAGGCATAACTAAATATACATGTTTTAATTCTGATTATGAAAACAAAGACATTCACATTTGTTGAATAAAAAAAATCATCAAACACTACGTGAGCTACATCTGACACGATTACAATTATTAAATTCGACTACTATAATTTCCTACACCCACCTTAATAAGAAATTGTCACTACGATTATGTCATTAGATCTACCTCAATACACAAGTTTCTATACTAATTACAAGATTGAAAACATTCACATTTAGTGAATAAAAACCATCAAACACTACGTACATATCAAATCGTTATCATGCTTAATTCAATAGACATATTTTTATCTTGATTGCGAACAGGAAGGCAATCACATTTTGTGAATAAAAATATTATCAAACACTACGTGAGCTACATCTGAACGCTTACTATTAAATTCAGCTATTGTAAACAGCTATTTTCTATATTCAGCTAGTATATATCAAATCGGCATCATGTTTTTAATTCAATATAGATATTTTTTCTTGATTATGAACACAAAGAAATTTACATTTGGTGAATGAAAATATCATGGAACATTACGTGAGCTACATCTGAAACGATTACGATTAACTTAGACTATTGTAAACAGCTATTTCCTATATCTGTCGTAATTACAAAACCAAAGACATTCACATTATTTGTTGAATAAAAAATCATAAAGAAACACATACTAACAACGAAGACAATTAAGTTCGACCATTATAAACAGCTACCCACAAAATAACTCATAATCAGGTGTAACTTAATAGGCATGTCTCTATTCTGATTACGAAACCAAAGACATTCATATTTGTTGAATAAAAAATCATCAAACACTACGTGAGCTACATCTAACGCGATAACAATTATTAAGTTCGACTACTATAATTGCCTACATCCACCATAATAAGAAATTGTTACTACAAGTAGGTCATTAGATTTAACTGAATAGGCATATATTTATCCTGATTACAAGACAGAAGAAATTGATATTTGATCAACAGAAATCCATTAAACACGATGTGATTTGTGTATTTGTTATATCCACCTACATAATAAATCCTCATCATATTTAATATTCTGATCACGAAACCAATAACATTCACCAATGGAGAATAAAAATATCATCAAATGATACGTGAGCTACATCTGAAACGTTCACAATCAAATTCGACTATGGTATACAGCTATTTCCTACATAAATCGTCATCATAAATGGTTAATATGAGTATGTTATCAGATCTAACTCAAGAGACATGTCTCTGTTCTCATTACAACATAAAAGATATTCACATTTGTTGAACAAAGAATCATCAAACATTACGTGAGGTACATCTGAGACGATTACAATTAAGTTAGATTATTGTAAGCAGCTATTTCCTATATCCACCTTCACCATAAATCGTTAACATGAGTACGTCATCAGAAGTAACTCAATAGGCATGTTTATTTCTTAATTACAAAACCAAAGACATTCACATTTATTGAATAAAAAATCAGCAAACATTACGTGAGCTACATCGTAATAAATCGTTAATACCAGCATGTAATGACTAGTGATGGGCTTATTCGAATGAAAAATAACCGGTTATCCGGTTATTGAAATAACCTCTGTAACTCGGTTTTCGTTCCAAGTATTCGAACGAAAAATAACCTCATCTTGATACGTACTACGTGCCGTATCTCAGCGACCTGCGAGTGATCGAAATTCTGTAAATAATACGTCATTCATAAACATAAGCAAGGTAGATTGTACTGATTGACCCAAGTGAGGCTCGCGGCTGTTTGTTGATGTTATTAACACATTTGAGACTCCCAGTCGACCAGTTAAATTTATGGGACCGTTCCTATTATAGATAACGCTCTGCTGAGTATGAGATTTGCCGAAGCTGTGTTGGTATTAATTTATAACGGCCTAAATTTTTGCTTCGAAACGCGGTTGATTATGCCTAATAAGGGATAATCAGAGAGCGAAATAAGATTTTCCAATATCGTAACAGATTTATATTTAATTTTTAATAACGGAGCAGTCGATGCCCATCCGTCGTCATATGATATGAACGTGGGACAAGAAGTGAATTTCGATGTTTAAAATTTTAAGTGTGCGTCCTTAGAACCGCGGAAGGCTGAACGTAGATAAATTATGGATTCTAAAATATACCAGTATGATGTGCAAGCGAAAAGGGAAGTGTGGCTACTAGAGAATTTTAGGAACTAAAAATAGATTCAATAGATACTTTGTATTCGCATATTTATAGTTTCTTTATTCTTAGTATTGATATAGCTATTCTCAATAGTTTACACTCCTTAGAAATCAAATATAAATCATTTATACAATTATTATAATTAACGATTAACTGAGTACCTCTGCTATCTGCAAGTTACGGTGCCGATGCAGATGACGATGAACCGCCAACCGGCAAACCGCCAACCGGCAAACCGGTGAAATCGAAACGAATCGAGAGCCAAAATTTATTCGAATGATTATCCAAATAATCATTCGGTTATTAATATCATTCGAATGCAAATAATTCGGTTATGAAAATTGTCCGGTTATGCCCATCACAAGTAATGACATTTAACTCGTTCTCATAACTTCTTGCGCCCAACTGAAGAATGCGCTTGATTTCATTCCTAGCTTAGTGTGATCTAAGCACATGTTTCAATAAAATCCTGGCTTTAAGCCAAAATGGATCGTCCACGATCAATTGAGATGGAAGAATGTAATTTTGAACGAAACCAATCTCAGGGTTGATGATTAGGGAACTAAAAGTCAAGTATACTGTTGCATATAGTCCATTGTATTTTGAAAGTGCCCATTTACACAAAATTCAAAATTAAAATCATGATTAACACGTTTTTCCGGTATCATCAGAAGAACTTTAATAGAAAAAGGCATTCAGTTTAGAGGTTCGCAAGACTCTTCTAGATTTTCCAGTAGCTGATCGGTATTGGCGTGTTGAGCCCTATAGGCTAGTATTAGACTTCGATTGCATTACTTTCCTACTACCAATAGATATTCGGTACTCAATTTTCAAAAATCATCAGTGTCACATTTGAACCCGAGAATATCAGCATCCATCCTACTCAAGTGTTCTAATACTAATTTGCGATGAGTCAGTATAATAAGCCCAAAGGAACTGTATAGTATTCTAAGCAAATCAGATGATGCAACATTGAAATATAGTAATTTTAATTTTATCTAGAGTAAAGGTATTGCAGTAAGGACTTTTTACAAAGAAATCATTTCGCAGCTAGTGTCTGTCATGTTTGATGTATAGATTGTGCGGGCATCTTTACAATTTTCAGTTCAAGGTCAGGACCAAGTCTTGATGGTCTTGTAATTGGTGCCTTGGTCTCAAAATGTGTTGAGAACTTATAATTTAGTCTCTTTTGGCGCATCCTGTTAAAGCTATGCGGCAGTTGTCGCGATCCACAATTCAGATTAATGGATTTACACGTGTAGGCTTACATGGTCGCCGGCTGAAAACAGACTTCTGGAGTATAACCACGAAAATCTAAGTCGGGCAAAAAAACGTAAAATATCTCCATACTAATTCCAACATGTCGGGGCTAAGCACATCAAATCAATTATGGGAGGTGGCCATAAAAACTCCGCGGTTTATCTACTGAAGCGTCTTGTATTTTTACGTGGAGTCAAGCTGGCCCGTCACTGGAAGCAGCTTCCAGATTATTCAATATTCTTTATGATCTTGACAAAGTTATTATGACTCTATAAATACTCAAAAATGTAAACTTGAAGCTTTATATATGGGAATTTTAATTTTTACGGCCTGTTTTTATTTTTTTCACATATCACGTTACAAGCTGTTCAGCGTTGAAGCGACTGACATATTTATTATCGCCGTGAGTAGTATATTCCCAGATATGAGCGCGTGGAATTTTTCGGATTTCTACGGCAGGTTCACACCGAAAAACTCCTGCGCATTTGCCATTATCCCAATTATTCGGACGCGCAATAATTGGCCATTGTCGTAATGTGCTTCTAACTAACCGTGAACGGCTCTCTATTTATTTATTAAAGCGATCACATGTTGGCGCATCCACCAAAACCTATAAAAACGCTAACAATGTCCGACAAAAAGCGTAATTTGTCACCCTAGAGTGCATCCGAAGTAGCTGTCAAAATAATGACTTCATTTAATGGCTGGATATATGACAAAAAGTTACGGAATGGGCTGAAATAATAGAAACGTTACGCACCGGACGTACCGTCAGCTAAACACCAGCGCCAACGTATACTTACACCGTCAAAAAATGCGGTAATGAAGAGCCATTTTGTCCCGCACACAATTAGCTACGAGGCCTCGAAACGAGGTGAATTGTAACTGTGAAAAGCCATGTGAAAACCGCTGCGACACCTTTTTGCGCGCATACCATAACGCAGCGTTATGAATTACGAGCTTTTTAGATTTGCGCTGGTCTGGGACTCTGGACCATAAGTAGACTACAGGAGGCTCGTTTGTAAATTAGAGCTCTAAAGAAAGGAAATACTTAATCCAATTGCAATAATTTTTCATTCGTTATTATCAAAGAAAACAAAATCTTAGTTAACTTGTAAATTGTTAAAATTATTATAAGAAAGCTCATCTATTGCAATGGCTTTTGCTCATTGTTAAATTCATATCTGTGTAGCTGTGCAAATTTAGAATTGTCCAAGTAAATAGTTAGTATTTTCATATTCTTAATTGCAAAATAGGTAACCCGGTAACCCAGGTTCGAACCTTGGCCGTGGAAAGAATTTTTCAAAAATTCATCTTTTTCTTAAGAACAGTATCTGACCAACAAAGAATAAATTATTGCATCTGCGAAGTGGTCGACTCTATACACGTTTATATGATCATAAACTCTGCGAAAGGCAACGGGAAACCATCCCAGGGAAAAAAATCACAAGAATATGTCGCTTTTCCCTTACGACAATGTCCCATATATTGTATACGGCACAACTAAGAAGCAAAAGAATTGCAAAATATTTTTTGCTTGGTGTTGTGTTCCATAGCTGAGCTTACGTGTTGCTTATTAGAAAAATGTTAGGCAAACATCTTTTATTGCATTTTTATTTTAAATAATTTAGTATAAATAATCCATAAACATATCTTCTTATATTTGCCCAGATGCATCGAAAATGTAAATTTTGAGATCTCTAGATCTTGTACGTGACTAAGAGCACACCCTCAGGAAAATGTTCAGTTAAAATATCCCTAACCTTCTTTCCAATATGGGAAGGAGCTCTATCTTGCTGTGTATTATGAAGTACATCTAAAGCTGTTTGTAAAAATACTTGTCCAATTTCGAAAAAATAATATTGACATAACGTGGCGTAGTAAGGGAGCTCTTACAAAAATACAGCTCTAGTAAACTTTCTGAACAAATTTACACATTAACGTAGTTTTTTTGAGAAATCCCATTTCACATTATTCTTCCTAAAATATTTACTAATTAATTGTAGGGGGGTCGTTACTATATTGTTAAAACAACTATACGGAGGAGAAAATTCAGGGGCACTGACGATCTCATACCAGCTATTAAGGACCATTTATATTATTTCTTGTTATTTAAATTTAATTTGAAAAAGCAGCCGAATAGCGCAGTTGGTAGAGCGTTAGTCTTAGATTAAGCAGGTCCTCGGTTCAAATCCCACGGTGAGTGAAATTTTTCCGCAGCCTTGCCGATCAATATAGGATTCGGTGAGACCATTTGCAGTTGGGCACCAAATTAACTGTGCTCTATTGGAAACCACAGACCTAAGAGATAGAGTAACAAGGTCAACACATCACCAACACACACACCTAACACAATGGTTACTACGCAAGCTCAAAAAGGCGCCCTCCAACTTTTTATTTCAAAACTGGGGCAAGTTGAGCACTGCACCACCCTTTACATCGGTAGGTAAAAAAGAGGTTATAGATAATACATATATACACACATTTAATTTGTAACTGAAACCTGAAAAGCTATAATGCTCTTCTTACCTACAACTTCTAAGCGTTTTTATTGTTAGTTCAAGAGAAAACTTACCGTCTAACTGTGATAAAACATCTAGAAATATAAAATTCCATTAAGAAATGTTTTGAATAAATTAATAACAGTTCATTAACATTAGGAAGTATGTAGCTGTTTTTATTTCAGAAAGCCTCCTCTACAATACTGAAACAACGTCTCACTAATGAAAAATTGTACAATATTACAATATGTAAAAAGCAGGAATTACGTAGTTCGATTAGTTTTTCCGAATCACGAGCTGTTTAAAGCAAAAGTTGAGATTCGTTTTCATTTTAACTCGTTATGGTAAATCGCTTCTCATTGTGAGCTTATTGTCATCTCACAACCTTCATTGTAGTTCTCAAATTGTATTATTCGCTGCTATAAACTTGAAAATTTAATAAAATCAAACTATGGTCCACATGAAAAAGGAATGATTTAGCTACTGGTTCACTGTTTAAGAACAGTATTATTTAGAACAATTTTTGGAAAATTCATTTGCTAACTAAATAGAAAAATTACGTAAGTTACGTTTACTTCCACTAAATTTCGATCATCCAAATAACTTACACGTAGTTATAATTTTGATAACGAATTTCTAATTGTAAGAGGAATTATTTTGTATTAAATCAGCTATGACTCCTTCTCCATAGTTGAATAAAGTATTCGAACACTAGGTATTAGAATTTTAAGTAACTACCTATTTACGTATACTATAAACCAGAGTTTCTCAACCTGGGGGTCGCGACCCCCAGGTGAATCGTAAAAGATGTGTTAACGAGTCTCAAACAGTTTCACAGAGTTCTAATAACAATATTTTTACTGCATGAATGAACGCCTTATTTAAATAATGCACAGAATTCGTAGCATAAAAGCTATAACAGTTATTTATGTATCAAGGGCGTAATATACGCGTTTTTGTCAGGCGCTGTGAAAGTTGTAGTACGAGGTGCAAAGCACCGCAGTGCATAAAACAACAACGGCCAAAGTCGCGGGTTATACCTGAGGTGCATATAAAACTATCTGTACGACCGGAATTCTTACAGTTATTTTAGTTGAATAGTAACTTTGTAAGTTTCTATAAATACTACATGTTTATAAAAAATAATTAGAATGAGGGCAATAAAGTTCTTAAACGACGTGAGTTGGCAAAAAAATTATCCCCCAAGGGTGACAGAAATTTTCTTGATGGCTGCTTATCAAGTCTAAAAAGCGTCTATTAATGATCGATTACATATAAAAAAATATTAAACATGGTACATGGATCAGAGAAAATCTAAATACAACTACCATTTTAGGTGTGAAAAATAATAAGAAGTGTGAAACTTAAGAATACAGAGGGATTTCAACGTTTTAATCAGAAAATTACCATTCTTAAGCTTTATTTAGAAACAGAGGGTCGCCAAGTTACGGTGAATGAAATAGGGGTCGGCCATAAAAATGTTGAGAAACACTGCTCTAGACATCCAACTGTGAATGATGGTAGAATCAGTTTTGAGCAGTTCTCTTTAATTTGGCTCGCATGCGTGTTTGCCTAAAATGACTTATTTTAAGAGTTTGTGGTTTATTTATCTACTAGCTGTAGCCCACGGAGCATGCCGCATTTAAAGTTTCGCGCGTTAGTGTGAGAGGCCCGCAAATTTTTCTGCCGCGAATGCCACCCGTACTTACATCGGGTGGTGAAATCGATTTCAAAGGGTGCGATTACACGCAGCTCATTGGGCTCATCCAGCAAGGTAGTAATAAACCTTCCTTATTAGTAAATGAGATGTACTCGTGTTCGTAATTTTAAAAACACAACCAATAGGCATAAAAAGTAATTGTTTTCTGCGATAATATCCCTATTAACAGTAATGGCAAGTGTGTTTACAAAAATCCGAAAATAGTAAACCGTTGAATGAAGCCTTGGTACTTTTGCCGGTTTAACAAGGCATGTAGTGTTGAGCATTATTATAGATGCTTGATTTCCAATACTTTAGCCTATATTGTAGGTGTTTGTTCCTAATTCTATCATTTGTGCTAGTTTCCCTACCTGTTTTGTTCCCCACAGTGAAAAATTTATTATATTTATTTATTTATTTATTTATTTATTTATTTAATTCGCACTCAGCCAACAGCCGTTAGGCCAATTATAGGCGTCGCTGTGCAGTTATGAGGACTTCCAACCCCACTAACGACTGTCATGATGTTGTATGACCGCCGGGACCAACTTTTTTCCGTGATAGCCGTACCACGAGGCGCCGAGAGATGCAGCCGTAGAACTCCCATCCAAGTTCTGACCAGAGACAGCGTTGCTTAACTCTGCTGATCGAACGTGGACGCTTGTTCAAGCTACACCACTCGGGACCTATATGCACTGAATCGCACGATTTTTTTTTCTAAGACCGTTATGAACTGTAACTGTCACTTTAGTTTTGATCAGTACTTATATTTTTCACGCTTTATCGTGAATTTGTAAGTTGACGCATCCTAGAATTTCTACAACTTGTATACTTTAGTTACGATTGTAGAAAAATATTATACCGGGTGACCGGTTTCAAAACAGAACATAGCAGGTTTTTCATTTTTAGTAAACAAATGATATGTCTAATTGATGTCTAACAACTTTTAGAATTTCCCCTCCTTGTAATTTCAACTATTGATATACGCAACCCCATTTAAAAAAAAATAAATTATGTGCTACTAGTAACCGTGTCACTCGGTATGTAACACGAGCAAAAAGTGTGTTTATAGCAGCTTGTCCGACTCAGCTTCGCCTCGTTGAACGGCATGAATATGCTACATTAATAACTTTTAATTTTTCATACAAATCCATTATCTTGAATGGCTGTTTTCCATTTGTAGCAACATTTTAACTAGAAATCGTCACAATTTAAATCCAAAAACCTTGAAAAATAATTGCATGCTACAGCAACAGTAAAGTGTACTAAAAATGTGTTAACCTACCTAGTAGAGACTGAATAATAGAATTTTATAGTATTTTAATATCTCTTGTAGCTTTCTTTAATCCTTTCAAGACTAGTGGTATTCTAACGTAACCACAAAGAAAATAATTTTGTTTCTAAGTTCCTATCGGTTTCGCTGTATAAACACCGTGTTAGATGAGTTGCCTACACTATCTGAATGTAGTTAACGACGTTTATTCTCTGATCGCGTTATTATTTTACCCACAGTTGACCGTGGAACGAATTCTACAAATGGTGGCACAATATATTTTTTTTTTACTTTTTAGACACAGCATTAGTAATCGCATTTATTTTATTGAAACAACGACTGCCCTCTTTACGTAGTGTAATTGCTGGTTTAGTTGGAGCAACAAATGGCTCTAAAAAGAGAGGAAGAAAACCTCAACCCAAGCCCCATAACAGCTACAAAACTCTAGTGCCACTAGAAAAAAGTATGATAAATCTGAACACATACCTGAAAGGAGCACCTCATTACGTTGTGACACTGCAGCACACGGAATGATCCCCACAGAACAAAATGGAACTGTTTTACATGCAAAGTTGGTTTGTTTCTGAATGACAAACGAAATTGTTTTGGATTATACCACACTCGTTAAATTTTATTATTGCCTACTGGTTACCACATTTTCTAAAGCTTATTAAATGTTTTAAAATTTTGAAAATGTTATATTTTGTATTTTTTGCTAAATTAAACCGTTTTTTGAAAAAAATAGTGTTCATCTCTATTTAATTCAGGCCTGAACGGGTTAATGTGCAATACATTTTGACATTGTTTTTAGTACTTGAAATTCCCATGCCTATTAATGACCAAATCAGTTAAGGGGTTTTGCGTAAAAGTAAAATTTAAATAAATTAATTATCTTAATTTTATTCTCCTTTCTTCAAGGATTGGGCCTTGCGACCTGTTCCGGCTCCTCTATTGTCGCCTCTTCTAAGCCTACCAGAGTCCATTCCCTCACGTCGACAATTGTCATAGTCTTATAGAATTATATTTGGGTCTCTTTTCTTGTTTTGTTACGAAGAGTTCCTTTAGTCATTCTGCACATGCGATTAAATGCATTTAAAAATCAACGTTGTTGTTTATGTTATATCGAACATCGCATCCGAGGTAATTTATCACCTGTACCGATTTTGCCATTAATTCGTTTTTTTCCGTGAAATTCCACAGCTTTTATTTTGTGATGCAAGATAACTAGTTCATATTCCTTGACTATTGCATACATTTCATTATCAAGTACGCTGAAAAATGTATTGGTTATCCTGGATCATCGCCAAATCATCAACAATAAATAAGCAATACATGAATTCCTGTGAGACTAGTGGTTTTCCATTTACGTAAGGCATCGCCATTATATATATATATCTGTGGATATGTTATAATTTATTTAAATAAAAGAGTTTCTACATCCTAGCAAGTATTATCTTGATTTAGTATAAATTATTGGAAATACATTTGCTATCAACTTAAATATCGTGGTATATTTTTGATAGATATTGGTAAATGCTTTGTATACCGCTCATTTAACCACTGGGACCGCTGCAATACTGGATATTTTAACTAATGGAAACCAAAATATGGCGATCTAACCTCACAATTTTGCAAAACAAGTTTGCTATCGTTCAACAAATTATCAGTGATTTCGTAATTGAAGGATTGCGTAGGTGTTAAGAACAACAGTAAGTAAATATACGTAACGAACAAAAAACACTCAGATAACGCGTCTTGCAAATCACTAAATTCAATCTTTTCGGATAAACTTCCCTGGCCTTTATGTTGCTTTACCAATAGAAACTAGGGTGTCCCCTGCAATTCCCACGATGTCTGGCGCCCTCTTTCTCCGTTTTACCGCCGATATAAGCCGCTGATGCCTTGCAGAACCACTCCGAAACCGCCTGCAATTCAGCCGTTACCCCACACCTAGGGCTCCAACTGCTTCCCACGAAGGTCGCTGCCGACCTCTAGTTCCAGGGGGTCCAGTACAATGCGTTTTATAAACTTCTGCAAAGCTACTACGAATAAATACCATCTACTACAGCCTACCCAAAATATATGGAATTAATTTCAAACACATTGAGTTGGGAAGAGTATTTATTCGTGTATTAATAGTTATTTATTGGGGAAGCCAAAATTAACACCACTTCCCAGCTTGGCTCCTTTCCCCAATTGTTTGTTTTTCTTCGATCTTACATTGTTATACATTATTTCCAAGCCTGATTTGTTTATAATGTGATGTTCAAAGCAAGGCTAACACTATTTTTAATACAGTTTTACAAATTATTATCTAGGCGGATGCTTTTTTATACAATTTGCAAAAATTAAACTAGCACATTTCTGGAACATTTTATGAAATAATATATGTTATGCTTGGATAGTTATCAATTGCTATTATAATCATAAAAGCTTAAAATTCAAATACACTTTACCCTTGTCGTACTCGATTTATTGGTAAAGAAAAATTCACTGTAACGTTCTATAAATCAATCACTTCCTGGATACCTCTGTATAAAGGTTTGAGACATTCTCATAAGGTGTCTTGAATATGCTCGATAGTCCATAATATTACATAACATTTCACGTTTACATTATCGAAAGCTGCAGTAAAGTCAGTAAAAGCAACATGAGTTTCCTTCACGAAGCCCACGGTTGTTCCTCTGATAATACGAGTTCCACTTACTGCTTTCAAAGAAGAATCTATCATTTGGTACACTCATGCCTAGATAATTTTGTGTTTGACTTCAGTCCCGGTAATTTCTTAATCTTAAGCTTTTGAAACACTATTTCTAATTCTAATCTAGAATTCCCAGGTCCCCTAAATATGGTGTTTCATTTCTAACGATTTCTTTTCGATTTTGATTTCTCTATTGTCACTATGCCACATCTATTTTTAATTTTTAATGCAATTTTCAATATGGATAATTATTGGACTAGAAATCTCAGTTCCAGATGGTATATTACTTTGTTGAACAGCCTGGAAAACTGGAAAACTATACAGTAATATTCTAGAAGACCTGCCAAGCTTCTACCAATAAATTCAGTTAAAATTCAAGATAACACACGATAACCCACAATTTCCAAAAGCACCTCTGCCCTGCTGTAACATTTCAGCAGCTGCTGAGTAAGAGGTAAGAACTGGCAGCCAAATTAAACAGAAATTTGACACTAGGATTAAACAAGCGGAACAAATGAAGCGGCGTTAGTGCCGGGGATGCCGGAACTAACCACCATGAATGGTAAGCGACACCCCATTATTTCCGCCAGTGGTTGACACCGTCGCTGCGACCGCATATGACGCATTGCCTGCGACGAAAACGCAAGGAGGAAAATAACGCAGCAAACAAGATAGTTCCAACGAGATGCGAACGCGCAATAATAAGGAAGTTTTTACATAAATTAAGCGAGATGTTGGCAGCAGTGTAAGCTGAAACCGGCCGGCAGGGGGCCGCGCGATATGTAAACTTTTATTACGTATGCATAAACTGATGCTATCGGCTGTAAGCGACTTTTTCTGGCGTTTTCCAGAAACTAATAAACGCGGGCCTTCTCGGACAGGCTGCTTAGCATGACTCGCGTAATCTATAATTTTGATGTGTAGAGCAATTAGATAATCTAGAAATTAGCCGAAACACAGGTTATAATTAAAATGTCAGATAACCGTAATTAAATCTGTAAATTTAAATTTAAAATAAAAGCTTTTTGTTGTAGTGCCGGGCGCTCGGCCCCATTCTTTTATGCAGCATGCGAATTTTCGCCGCGCTTTTCGCCAGTGTGCAGCGCGCTTGAGGGGTCGACAGCATTTTGACGTGTAATCGCCAAATTAAGCCAGCGGAAACGGAAGTGCCTGAAGTATCTTCCTATATCTCCAAAATTGCAGGACTTGCGATTGCACTTGCTGCAGCCTCTCCAAAATTTCCCTTTTGGAAGATGCTTTTACCAATTTACCGACTTGTACTTAATAACACGAATACCTCAACAAAAAACGAATTAAAACGAAGAATTATACACTGTAATGTAGTACACCACATAATCATCAGATTACAAAATGTATCCAGACATCAGATAAGTGGATTAAGTAGAGGAACCCGAGTTTTCATATTTTAAAACATGGAATTTGCAAGATATAATATGTGATATGTTAAAACTGTATATATTAAATTATTTTTGTGCGAAATAAAAAATCAGGCTCATATTTCAGCACTTGAACCGGCAATTGCAACGCTTAAAAACTTGTATGTTTTTAATCAGTTATGGAAAACGGTTTCCGGTTAGCAACCGGCGGAGGTGAGTTCAAACCCGTGTCGTTGCTGAAGGGAAAATATGCAAGAAATTTCTATATATATAGAAGAATTTGTGGGAACTTTGCAGAAACCTTTACCTTAGGAAATAAAATCTTTTTGGCCCAGTGTTTGCTGTATTTTAAACATTAATTTATCAATAAGACTTCCATTTGCAGCTATTTTCTGTTCAATTTTCAACGAAAATAAAATTCGAACTACCATTATTTCATTAGTTCCTTCTTTTGATGAAGGAGTTCCCATTACAAACTGCAAAGCGATGAACTTGAAAACTGGCAATTACGTAACTGCTGTTAATTTGCCCGTCGTTCAATGTGTTTTTATCAGTGGGGATAGTAAGGGCCAAGGAACGTTCGAAATGATAAATTTATCGTAACAATTGTTTCACTTTCACGCTTAATTAACGACCAATTTAAAAGCATGTCCCTGTTTGTTTCGCAACCTTGCTATATTTTTGCTTACGTTCGTTACCTGCAAGTCAAATTACATGGTTGCCAATTAAATTAAGCAATTCAACAATCGTCCTGTGATGTAGTCAGGAAACATAGGCGATAGTTTTCATCTTCTTATTGGATAACTGTTGTGACCTTTGCAATTTCTAACAATTTTTGTTTATTCGAAAGGAACAAAATAGCACATATTTAATAATGATTTTTAGATTAGTTTTTATGAATAAGTTTCGAGGCTATTAGACTTAAATTAATTGCAGCAATTGCATTGTTACCAGTAATATCATGCGGATTAAAGTCATACATTCCACTTGTTTATCAATGGTAATTCTAACTACTCAAACAATGTTCTAAGCTGAAAATATATAAAAAATATTTCCAAAAAGTCAATTAAATTCGAAGACGAGACTATCGGAAAAACTCATAGGATAATGGAAAGATGCAAGGATATAAAAAGGATTTAATAATGTAATGAAACAATTGTGGCAATAGAATGAGAGAAGAAAGCCTACACCTTCTAGCCAGCGATGAAAAATCGAGGGGGTAAGACTATTTTATTAGAAGACTCACAAAGCAATGGGAAGATGGAAGTATATAAAAATAATTTCGAATAGAATGAGAATATAAAGTCTACTACACATAGCCAGCGATGGAAAATCGAAGGGATTAAACAATCAGGGAGATTCGCAAAACAATAGAGAGATGGAAATATATAAAAACATCTCGAAGAAAGTAATATAGAAAGACGAATGTAGCAATAGAATGCGAAAATCCAGACATGGAAGACAGGACAGACAGGAAGACTCATAAAATACTGGGAAGATGGAGGTATCTAAAAATTATGTTGAAGAAGGCAATGGACTCAGTGTGGCAATAGAAGCAAGGACATAGTTAGAGATGGAAACTTCAATGAGTTACATTATCACAGGGACTCACAGAACAATTGGAAGATGAAATTATATAAAAATGATATCGAAAAAGGTTATGGCACGAGTATGACAACGGAATCAAAAGGAAACGTCTATTCCACATAGCCACAGATAGAAAATCGAGAGAGTAAGACTATCAGGACCACTCACAACATAATGGATAGATGGAGGTATATAGAAAAGATTCCTAAGAACGCAGCGAAACAAGTGTGATAATAGAATGGGAATGAGCCAGAGATGGAAAATCGAGGGCTAAGGATATCAGGAATGCTGACAAAACAATGGAATGGTAGAAGCACATAAAACAGAGATCAAAGAACACACTGGAATAAGTGTGGCAATAGAATACGAAAAGAAACCCTGCTCGAGGGGGTAAGACCATCTGAAAAACTCATAAAGCAATACAAATATGGAAGTATATAAAAAGCATTTCGAATAGAATGAGAAGAGAAAGTGTACTCCAAATAGCCAGCGATGGAAAGTCGAGAGGGTAACACTTTAGGGAAGACTCACGAAACAATGGAAAGGTGGAAGCATAAAAAGAAGAGAACATCTACATCTACTCCAGATAGCCACAAAGGAAAAATGGAGGGGTAAGACCATCAGAAAGGCTCACAAAATATTGGAAAGCTGAAAGTATATAAAAAGAACTTTGAAAAAACAATTGAACGAGAAGAGAAAGTCTACTCCACATTGCCAGAGATGGGACATCGAGTGGGTAAAACTATCACGCCGAATCAGGAAACAATCATAAGATGGAAGAAGAGAAAAATGATTTTTAAGAATGCAATGAAACGGCTGTGGCAAAATAAAGAGAAGCGAACGTCTACTGCCACAAAAGGTTAAGTAGAGGAAGTAAGACCATTAGAAAGACTCACAAAACATTCGAAAGCTAAAAGGTATCAAAAAAATTAAGAAGACGATGAAACGAGTGTGGCAATAGAATGAGAAGAGAAATTCTGCTCCACTCTATACGGCCAGATGTGAAAAATGGAAAGGTTAAGACTTTCAAGAAAACTAACCAGGCAATGGAAATGTGAAACATATAAAAAGAATTTTGAGAGAAGCAATCAAACGACTGTGGCAATAGAATGTGAAGATAAAGTCTACTCCACATTGCCAGAGATGTAAAATAGAGGGAATAAGACTATCAAGACAACTCACAAAACAATAGAAAGATCGTATATAGGTATATAAGTATAGAAAAAAGCTTTCTTAGAAGGAAATAGAAGTAGTGTGGCAATGAATGAGAAGATCTACTCCACACAGGTAGAGGCAGACAATTAAGAGGGCAAAATTATCAAGCAGACTCACAAACAAATCAAAAGATGGAAATATATAAATAGTATCTCTGAGAAGGCAATGAAATGACTGAGAGGAGAAAGCCTACTCCGCAGAGTGTAAGATTATGAAGAAGACATAAAAACAATATAGTTTTGAAGAGAAAGCAACCGAACGGGTGGGCAATAGAAT
This sequence comes from Agriotes lineatus, assembly GCA_940337035.1. Lineage (NCBI taxonomy): Eukaryota > Metazoa > Arthropoda > Insecta > Coleoptera > Elateridae > Agriotes > Agriotes lineatus. The sequence continues at coordinate 31,040,121 of OW679199.1, forward strand.
GAGAAAAGGAAGTCTACTTCACATAGCCAGAGATGGAACATGAGGAGATAGTTTTATCGCACCGGGAAGATTCACAAAACAATAGAAAGATGGGAGTATATAAATGGAATTACGAAGAAGGCAATGCAACGATGAGCGGGGAAATAGAATGAGAAGGAAGAGTCTACTCCACATAGCCATAGATTGAAAAAAAGGGGTAAACCTCTCACGAAGACTTAGAAAACAATTGACACGAAAATACATAATATATATAAGGGATTTAGAAGAAACCCTTCAAACAAATGTAACAACAGAGTGTGAAGAGCCAAATATGGAAAATCGAGGGGTATAGCTATAAGGAAACTCACAAAACAGAAAGTTAGAAGCATATAAAAACGATTCCGGGGGAAAGCAATGAAACTAGTGCGGCTATAGAATAAGAAGAGAAGGTGTATTCCACATAGCCACAGACAGTAAATAGAGGGGTAAGACAATCAGAAAGATCGCAAGACAGTGGAAAGGTGGAGTTACATAGAAGAGTTTTCGACGAATGAAAATGAAAAAGTATGGCACTAGAATGAGAAGAGGAAATATATTCCACGCAGCCAGATAAGAAAATCGAGAAGTATCATTATCAGGAAGATTCACAAAATAATGGGAAGATGAAAGTATATAAAAGATATTTGGAAAAATGCAATGGAACGATGATTGTGGCAATATAATGAGAAGAAAACGTCTATTCCACACAGCCAGAGATGGGTAAATCGAGGGGTACGGCTATCAGGAAGACTCAGAAAGCAATGATAAGATGGAAAAGTTACAAAAATATGGAAGAAGTCAATGGAATGGCGAGTGTGTCAATAGAATAACAAGAGAACGTCTAGTCCACACAGCCACATACGGTAATCTAGAGGTAAGACTTTCAGAAAGACTAGCAAGACAGTGGAAAGGGGGAGTTATATAAAACGGATTGCTAAGAACGCAACTGAACAAGTATGGCATTAGAGTGAGAAGAAAAAGTCTATTCCATGCATCAAGAGATGAAAATCGAGAAGTATCGCCAGAAGATGGAATGACGATTCTGGCAATAGAATGAGAAGAAAACGTATATTGCATACACGCAGAGATGGAAAATCGAGGGGAACGACAACAGGAAGACTCAGAAAGTATCCAGAATATGGAAAAGTATACAAAAAAAATTGAAAGTCAGTGGAACGACGAGTATTGCAAAAGAATGAGAAGAGAAAATACTCCAGATAGCCAGTTATATCACAGTCGGAGGGTAGTTTGAATTTTATTGTCTAATTATACCATATAGAAACAGAATAATTGTACATCCATCAGATGTACAATGTTTCATTTGCAACAAAAGATCTTAACAAAATTAGGGTGTGAATTCAGTATTCCGGAATACTCTTACAGAGGGTTAGACATTCTGCTCAAGCAACCTACAGCTTCCTGAAAGTCTAATCTGCCAAACAGCTCCAACTGATAACCAGCGACTTCGCCGATTTTGCAGCAGGACGGGGGCCCGCTAAGCGCTGCCGCTTGATAGAGCAGCTTAGTAGTAGGTGCGCATTAAGAGGTTAGCATTTGCTAATTTCGGTGCCCGAGTGTTCCTAACCAGCGAGTGCAGCGCCGAGAGGTGTAATTTGAAAAGTGCAGCAGCTTGCGCAGGGGCCCGCAATTTACACATGTACGTGGACATAAACCATCACGACATGGCATGGTAGCTATAAAGTAGCATGTTCAGTAAACAGGTGAGGCGGGCAACGGACAGACGGACGGACAACACGCGATGGAGGAGAGGAGAGTCCGCGGGCCGTGACAAGACAAGCCAACAACGGTTTATTATCCCGTTTATGCTGCTCATACTTCGTGCCTTGCACGATATTGCAAAAATTAATGCATTAGGCTCTCGAGCACCAGCAGAACGTCGCCGTTTCCAGCTGGAACCAGGTTTTTACACGAAATGGGACACCGCGAAAGCAAATTACTAATTCTGATATATAATTTTGTCGAGATATTTAAAGCAGTAGTCTAACTACTCAGCCGCAAACCCATGAGATGGGCAGAAAGGAAGAGGGGGGTACAACTAAAGCTCAAAGGCACAGAACAATCTTACCCCACAATTGCTAACTAAAAGCTGAGTCAAAAGTGACTTCTTTAGTATACTTAATTTTAAGTGTGCAAAAAAATTGTAGTAGCCTTCTTGACAATCAAGAGCATCAAATCACCCTAGCTATAGATTCTGTTATCCTCCATGGTACCATACCGGGATGGATATTAAAACCTCTATTTATCTGAGCTAGTAGGGACAGCATATTGTTCTTTATTTGACGTTTTGTAGATATCATTCTACTTGATTCTACACTACTATTATTTTTATTAGAATTTCACAAATAATAGACAGGCTATTTTTGGCCTTCTCAAGTACTTCTATTAATAATAATATATTTGAATCGACACGTTATGACCAATTTTTAATAACAGTTCACATTTTTGGGTGAAGAGTGTTTGCGGTCTTGATACTCTACCTCATAGAGCAGTCTTCAGAGAAGAACGACCTTAATATATTTTTTCTACTCACTGTATAGAAAGTCGGCTTTTGCGTCTTAGTTCAAGGAACCAAACTGTTAATTTCAAATTACGGGAGGCAATATTTATTAACTCTCTTTATTATTAATTACGTCGGTGACTAATGCGGCGATTAATGCGTTGCCTAGGTAATAAAAAACATAAGTAAACAGACGCCACAAACAAAACATGCAAGGAACGCTTTTTCCGGAATGGCAGAAAAACAACTCCACCAAGCAAATTCCCTGATTTCAATTTTAAGATAAACTTTTCTTGGCGTTATTTTTCGCTTCTGCGACGGATAATCGGGCTTAAATCGAGCCCGCAGCAAATCCTCATCGAATGGGGCTCCTCCTCTCCGTTGGCCTGCCGTAATAAACCGAGATGCCTCTCCGAACGACGCCTGCAGCTCGCTCTGCTCCAAAACTGCTTCCAACTCCGCAGTTGCCCCACATCTAGTGTCCACCACCAACTTTCAGGGCTTCAAATAAACTGTTTGGACATTCAAAACAGCACCGAAATACCAGCTATAGTTGAGGCACTGTTCAAACGCTTTTTCCCCCTGCAGAGGTTCACCGCATCAAAGGCAAATCCTCTACAGCCAACAAAAGACACTGAACTAATTCGAAACACACTGAATTGGGAAAATGGGTAGTTATTGACGTTTAAATGAATTATTTGTGGGAAAGCCAAAAAACACACAAGCTTCTGGCTTAGCTTCCCAATTTTGTCATTGTTTTACATTAATCTTATATTGCTATTTTATACAGTTGCGAATGAAATTAGCACGTGTATGAAACATTTTATACAAATAATATTTGAAATGCTTAAAATGTTATCAATGGCTATTATAATTGTAGAGGATTAAAAAGTGTTCATTGCAATTATATATCACTGGAACAAAGGTTCATTTCCTCCCTTGTGTGTTTAATGTGTTTAAATTCACGTGCGGGAAAAATAGCAACATCGAATATAGCTTCAGTACGGATCCAACGCACTGTGGAAAACGAATTCAAACCTTATTTCAGTCCTGGCACTTTACCCACTGCGCCACCGTGGCGATTGAAAATATAGGGAAAAAAGCATTACATTAAGGACTAAAGTAATAAATGTTTGTAAATGGCCCGGAAGTGGTGTGCTTTTATTTTAAGAACTAGTTTCACGTGAATAATGTGGTTAGATGTGGCACTTAGAAATTTTTCGTTTTTTGTTTTACCAAAACCTATTTTTGTTGTTATTATACTTTCTAGCAAACTTGTAATTTTGTTTATGTGTAGAACTTGGCAATATTATATAACTTTTAGTTCGTTTCGTTGCTGGCCTAAAGATGATAAAAATATACATTCCCATCCTTTCATAATTAGATGAAGATTGTTGCTTTCTCTAAATGAAACTAAATTGTTGGCCATTTTTTAGTTTTGCCCAATTTGTGCTAGTACACAAAAGGTGCTGAAAATAATTCGACAGCAGCGCACATGTAGTGGTAAGTTTAACGTGTGAGGACCACTCGTTGCTAAGCATGTGGGTGTTGCTAAACGCGTAAGTGCTCCTTCCTAACCAAGTTACTAACTTTCAGTATCGGGCTATAAACTACTTCCTCGTCCATTGAAATTGACTTATACACCTAGTAATGTAAATAACTTCGTATTAACTAAAAAATGTATGTTAGTTTAAAATAAGTAAAACTGTGCCTGAATTGCATTCAAAACCCAATATAAACAATAAGAACGTGGAATTTGCGTCATTGCCTCTCATTCCACATTGTAATGTTTTTATTGCAATGTATGTAAATTAAAATTACGTTAATTTATATTGCTACTAATACTAATTAAATGACGGTGCCCTTTATGGAAGTTCTAAACAAAAAGACACTCTATTTTCTTCTATTTAATTAAATCTCTCGTTGTGATTACGAAGTGATAATAATCTTCATTATTTTTAAGTATTCCCCTCTTAATAAGAGGGCTGTAAAATATGTAAACTATTCATACGTATGTAGAGCGGTTCCAGATGGGCAATCACGAAGAGACGTTCAAAATTTCTAGTAAAAATTTAAAAGGACTTTCTTTGATCAAAATTAATTGAAATTTTTAATATATTTGTACTGAAAAACAATTTTGTCTGTTCTAACTACAAATACAATGTCGTAATATTGTATCTGTAAGTGCTGTAGTTCAAAATCTGTTCAATACAATTATGGTTGCAGTTGTGGACTACATATATTAGACCAAATAGGACAGGTTGTTTATAATTTAGAAGAAAAAATCAGCGTTTAGTTCAGACAACTTACAGTAAAACACTTAGTGACACAATTGACGAGCAAGCGTGATCTGTTTTGAGGGTGAAAGAGGACACTCTGCAGTGCAATTTGAAGCACTCTGAATCTAGTACCCGCGGAAATTTCAAATAAGTTATTAATCCTCTAACCATAACATTTTCTTTGCTTTCAAAGAAGTCGTCCATTCAAGCTACCTACGGCTAAATCACTAACCTCTTAAAGGTGTGTGTCAATAATTTGGAATTATATTTAAATATAAAAATTGAGAGACTGCATTTTCAACAAATGTTATTAATTAATGATGCCGCCAAGACGAGAAAGCTCTCGATCTCGTCTCGTTTCGTCTCGTCTCCTAATTCGAGATTGAGATCGACATTTTTCGATCTTGAATTTTCTAGACGAGATTAATCTAATTCTCGAATATTCAAGACGAGATTAACCGAATTCACACAACATGAGTGAAGGGGCGTTTCCAGTATACCTGCCGCCGAGGTGAAAGGTCTCATGTGCGCCCTCTCTGGGTTGTGGGTTAGGTGGTTAGAGGAGATAGTGATTTGAATTAAGTGAAACTAAAGAGGGCGGCATTCTTAATAGAATTTATTTATTATCAATTCCATAATTTGATGACATCAAAATGTCAATTACAATATTGAAAGTAATAATTGTTGCTTTGCAACAGGCAAAATCACTTTATCTTGATCTTCTATCGCAAATTCATTACCAGCATCGTTCTTGTATATGAACACGTGTTACGCTTGCTTAGGTGCTTGCATGGCTGCCTGTCTGCGTGTGCTTATTAGTCCTGTCTTCACCGTGGCCTTCATAATTTAACTATAAGCAGGTACGTTAGGCAGCGGAATTTAGCTTGAACAATACACCATGAAAATATCATTTTTAAAAATGCGTGCGGCACCCTACATATTCAAAAAAATCATTAAAGTAAGCCCGTCTAAAAGACATTTGAGATTCTAAATTTTCGGTAAATATATCAAAGTGGTGTATCTTTCATTAAATATAATAATATACTTCAAATATCCTTATATATTCACACGTGTTGTGCCTGTGTGTCTCCGTCTGTCACCGTTTGCCAACGATCGAGCGCAGTTTCTCAGCCATCGGCACTGTCGTCACCATGTCCTTTATAATGCAAAAATAAGCAAGTAACTCAGGCAGCGGAAGTTTACTTAGAGCGTAAATTCTACGAATAATTTCAGAGTTCTCCATATAAGTGATGAACTTCACCTAACTTCTGTCGGTTTTTTATTTAATTCGTGCACCGTTACATGTTCTTTCAGTGGCACACTGATGTATATACCAATAATTTAGCAAATAAGTATCACATCAGTTATAGTAATTATTAAAACGTCGATAATTAATTTTTCCCTCCTATATCGAGTTGATACGTCTATACTACGAACGCATAAAGCTTTGCTAGACTCTTTGCTACATCATCTCTCTGCGACTAGTAATCGGATTCCGCCTGGAAGGGCAGATTCTAATCCCACCGACTGCGATACCTTTTTCCTTATTAATGAATGTAATTCGCATTACTAAGTGTTTCCTCTTACTGTTTCAGTATTAATAGAAACACTAAGATATTTTTTTAACTATTTCGTATATAATTTTGAACTTTCTTCAAACGGTATGCGATCTAGCAAAAGTTGTTTTTTTGCGATGCGCTTTGGCTATTAAATACGTTAGAAACATTTTCTTCTGTAGCTTTCATTTACAAGTCAATTTTAAAAATGCACATATTATTTTACTTAGTATAAGGCCAATTATGTAGCGGGCTTAAAAGCTTGTTTATACCAACGTCAATATCTTTTTTACTACTCAATATGGCTAGGTTTGATGCCGTTTCTTTAGCGTGCTTGATGTTAAATAATTTTTTATCATTTTTAACTCGGAAAATAATCTTTCACTTTCAGCAATAGAGACAGTTTATGTTAAGTAAATGCGTTAAGTAATCGAATATTTGGGAACGTGCTAATAAAGTTACTTTTAAGCAAACATTTGAAAATATTGACTGCAGATGATTGAGAATGGGTAAATATTGTCTCGTCTCACGCGGCAACACTACTAATAAGTACGAAAGAGGTGATTATAGACACGTAGAGGACACAGAAAATTATTTTTGACGGTTTGTTGGAGTATTATAATTTTCACCAGCCTTCGATTTCATAAATATCGCAAATACTCTTTTTACATACTCTGAAATAGTTGTATTATCATACAGAAACTACTAAAAGTAAATGTTGCTCTATTAAAAATCTGGTACTGAAATATTTTGTTAACTGCGTTAATTTTGTCTAATCCGGGTAGTCTATAAGTAGTCTAATAATAAAATCTAATCGTAAAATCACAGTGCAAATGCCTAGGACGTGTACAAATTTGCAATTCGCTGTTACTACATACGGATATATTTGTTACTCAAAACTGTCATATCACAATACTCACTGGTTTAGTCCCTATTACAGTAGAAGCTTCAGCTATGAAAAATCCAGTAACATACACTATTCAACAATTCGAAAGACAATGTCATACTTTTTTTTATTTGGGAAACGGCTTTTAATTACATTTGTATTTTTTAATATCCGAGTTAGCCTTGATCAGTTCGGATGCGTTGTAGTTAATTTAAATAGAAAATCTATCTTAAATTATGAAAGGTGAAACCTGCAATTAATAATTATTGGTTTTTTATCAATCAAACCTCCTTGGCTGAATTTTTAACCTAAACAAAAATTATGACAGAAACCTAGTTCGGCTACAACAGTCATCTAAAGATACATCATTTCTAGCTTTACGTCCCTACCACGAAAGATGCTAAAGTAATTTTTAAAAAGTACCTAAAAGCTATACCTATACGAAAATAGTTTTCAAGTTTGTAATAATTCATAAAAGTTTAATATTTTTGTCTAAATATTAAAGAAATTTGCTATACATTCTATTCAGAAAAAAACAAAACTTTGCAAGAAGAGCTCGATCATAATTATAATTTTATGCCAATTTTTTCATCCGTATCAATAAATAATCTAGCAGTAATTCATTTTGATAGCTTTAACAGCAGAGCCAATGGTCGAATTAAATTAAAACAAATTAGTAGTGTTAAACTTCCCAAGCATCCGAACAAAAAAGCAGCTAGAGCCTATCAGCACAACTAGGAATAAATTAATTTCAAAAAATAAAATTAACTTCATAATAGCTCCGGAGAGCCTTTTAAATAAAAATGTCGTAATCTATGAGCCGGCGATAATAATAATTGTAATTTCAAGTTTGGCCACATTAGCATATTTAAGAAATTAGTCGATGTTGCCAGGATTTATCAAAGACGAATCGTGGGAACCCTGGCTGGCTTACAATTTTGCTGATTATCTGGGAGTATGTAACTTGTCCAGCATTAAAATTCAATTAACCTTCAATTTTATGTCGCAATTTGTCCAATTACCGATGTAACGCGATTTTGATTAATTAAAAATCTGGAAATTTAAATTGCGTGGGAAAAATCAAGCCTTACTAATACTTATTCCAAATAATACGACGATTCTAGGTTATGATCGTGCCATCGCCGTTTAGTACCAACGGTCCTTTGTAGAAATTCTAAAAAACAGCCGTTATGAAACGGGCCCAGCGAGCAGCTTCCATCTTCCACACAATAAGGCGATCAAAAAGGCTAACAGCAAATCTGCAATGGGAACAACGGCAGAAAATTATTCATCAGCCGCCTGCAACCTGCTGCTACTTGTGTTTGTTGTTCGTGCAACACACATTTATCCAACTTCAGACGTACCTTTTTAGCACTCAAAGGTCAAACATTTTATTGTTATCGCTCTCGGGGCTGTGTAATAATATAGGACAGCTAATTTTGCGGCAGTATCGTGGATAATTACAGCGCCTCGATTATCTGTGGCTCGTTTCGTTTAAAACAGTATTGTAATCGCCGGCCTTGCTTTCTATTGCTTGAAAATATCGGCGATGTGTATGCAAGAAGTTTTCACTGTTGGCAAGGCTTTGGCTATGGGCCAGTTGAGGGTTGTCGAGCTATACATAATAGTGAAATAACAGCTAATACCACTAAACTTAAAGTAACACAGGATCTATTTCAACTGTTTCAGTATTGCAAGGATCTGTTTCAAATGTTTTAGTATTGCAATGTTCTTCTTTTTGGACATATGAAATAAATATTTCCTATATCACGGTTATTTATCAAAATTTCGATCCACCTAAGCTTGCACAAATCTTTATTCCTTCAAACGTCAGATCGACTTAACCTAAGATAATTATGGTTATGTAACTTCTCATATTAGTTGCAGCAACAAACAACAATTAGGTTTCTCTGAATTTGAAGAGATGGAGATTCGTTTAGAGCTCCATCTTCCGTCGAACAAAAAATCCATAATTTTTTATTTACGTACTATTTTTGATTCTCATAGAACACTTATTGAAAAAGTAACAAAGGCACAAATACCGATCCCTGTGAAACACCAGCTCGAGCAGGTTTTTTGTCTCCTTAACATTTGTTTTGCAATTACTGTAGCTCTAAAGTTAATTTGTGTCCCTCATATTACTACCCGTAATAACGTGTTCTTATTAAACGAGTTTCTAAATTACTGCTTATAATGATACTAATTTGAATAAAATATGTATAGCACAACTCGCTTATAATGTACCTGCCGGAGCCATGAACATGTGCTCGTTATAAGAGAGGTACGTTTAAAAACATACACTGAATTACGAAAAAAGACTTATTACTAATCCCACAAACAAGAATGGGAGTAGGCTGTACATAATTACTTATTTAAAAATATAGCACGAGTGTTTTGCATATATCTAATACTTACTATATTGCTAGCGGCTATGAGTGGGAAACTCACCGATGAAGTGAGACACACAACCAACTCCTTCAGGTATACGGTGAGCTGTGCGCAAGCGCGGCGGCGTCGTCCGCCCAATGGGGAAGTGGTCAAGTTTAAAATTCGCTTCTAAAGGCGGTGTTCGAATTCCCACGCATGCGCACGAGACGCGTTATACTCTAAGTGAGACTATGTCGGCGCCGTAATGTTTTCTGGAGTTTCCAGGCCCTACCAGCAATATATGTGTATTATATATATGGTGTTTTGTTGTTTCGACTTTTCAGTAAAAAGTGTTAAAAATAATTTTCAATGCTTTAAGGTTGCGTTCAAAATGTATGAGAATTTTGCTAATTTTGCATGTTTTATCAGTAAAGTACGATTAATTTATGAAAGAAGATATGCAGCTTACAGAACGTATTTTTTACATTATATAAGAAGTTCGTAGTAAAAGACGTAGGTTTTAAATGAACAAAGAACCTACGCATTCGGCCGGGACAGATCTCTCAAGTACGTAATAACCGAATGTACGTTCAGAGGGAGATATACTGTTTATGATTTAACTGACGAAAACGGTCAGATAGAGACTTAGTTGTTATGAAACTTGCCAAACACCTTGTAGAAGGCCAATAAATATTTGAAGTCATAATATTCTTCATTGAATGAAAAAATATGGAACAAGAAATCATAAAGTTACGGTGCGTTATTATTAAAGTTTTTCTAAGTTGAAACTAAAGCTGTGTTGTTGTAAATAGGAGATGAAACTGTAAAATTAGTAAATTACAGTTCTAATAGGAATTTAACGTAGACACACAGATAAAATGGACACAGAAGAGTATATCTAATAAAAAATTGTGGAAATTTAATTTAGTCAGTTTTATTAGGGTGTACTTTCTCAAAAGGCTCCCACGAGCGCTAAATATATTTAAAAAAGTTTGAGACGAGTAACAGTTTTCAAAATTAGAAGTTAAGGAAGAATTGATATTTCAGATGCATTATTTCTATATTATTATATTTATTTAGATTGTTTAGGCGGGTGCGAACAGTGCTTAATCACTAAAATTATACCACCATAGCTGTAACTAATCTTATTAATCAGTTTTTTTCTTAATAATGCTGTACCCTATCTAAACTTGCAAAACTAAAAAAAATGTTTTTTTTAATTTATGCCAGTTCCAGGTTTAATTGCGGTAATGAAAGCCAATATAAAAATATAATTAAAATCTGTAAAGGGCTTTACGTAGAACTTCCCTCGTAAGTGGACATTGTGACACTGAAATAATTTCAAAAATTAAATTAAACTAGGGGTAAAAATATCTTCACGTTTCTAATAAATTGCATAAATTTTCAAATAAAAAAACATTACTGGAGGCGGATTTCGAAGGGTAGGCGGCTGCAAATGCGATTCCAACGTTTAGCGGGATATTGCAGCGGAACGAACTATCCTTACTACATGCTCTAACGATTTTTTCAAACTTTACATTTTTTCCAGTTGAATACTTCTAAAATGTGTTTATTTTGTTTTTTTCCAATTTCTTTTATTAACTCCTATTTTAAATAGAACACCCGATATATTATTACATTTTCAATTCAGCTTAAAATTTTAGAGAAAATTTGTCTCTTCAACTAACGCTCTATTATGTAGGTACCGTTTTTGTACAATTTGTAATTTTTTTACATTTTTGACAAATGCTTAAAAATTAAAAATCTAATTTTTGGCTAATTATATGATCACCGTAAAAGGAAGTTGCGCGGGTGATTTTTCTACTTTAGGGCATTTACGCAGTATCTGTTGGGTTCAATTTTCGTCAAGTGTAAAGCCTGAACTATGAGCAATTGTTACTTTTATCTGTATCTCAGTTAAAGCAAAAATAAAAGTATTACCGGTTATGCTACTCAAAATTAAGCTCCTGATAAAGCGGGCATTTGCTGCCTGAGCCACTGGGATGCTTCGAATTCTTTCGATGAAGCTATATTTAACATAGCAAACTTATTCGTTGCTCTTTTTTGTGTCATACAACATTTATCCTGTATCTGTTGGGTCCCATTTTTGGCATGAATAAAGTCTGCGCTATGTATAAATTATTACTTTTATCTATTTCGAATTTAAAGCAAAAGCAAAACAAAAATTTGGTTTCATGCTAGGTAGACATACCGATGCGGCCATAATTATATATAACAGCAATGAGATAACATGAACAAGATAATTACACGTATTGCTTGAGTAAGAAAGAGATAAACATAGTAGCAAATATTCGAGTAGGCTTGAAGCTCATTTTAATTATAACATTTGTCAACTAAACATGCCTACTAAAATAATTTTTTCGTATGGTTATCTCTTTCTTACTCAATCATTCTATTTTGTTATTCATGTTATCTCATTGCTGTTATATATAATTATGGCCCCATCCGTATAATGTGTACGCAAAATAATATCTTTTTTCAAGAAATAGTTTTTGAGTTAATACCACCGACAGGCAGACAGACAGGCGGAATTGAGGAAACCGGTTTTTCGTCCTCTAGGGACCCTGAAACGTAATTTTTTCGCGATTACAATACTTCCTCTGTCTTTTGGACGAGGGACGTAAAAGTAATATAAATCTTTATGTTTATAATTCTGGTAAAATTCATTATTTATTTAGCAAAACAGAGTAACGACAAGAAAAAGTTATGAAAAATATTGAAGAATAAGTCCCCAAGCTGCTGTGGTCGTAATGTCTTTTTACAAAAACGTGAGTAAAAGAATTTGTCTTAGTGACTTGGAATATTAATAGGTTTCAATGTCAAGATTAATTAAACTTAAATTACAAAAAAATTACTATAAAAGAGTGTATTGATGAAGGAAATATTCTTATTTTAAATCGGTCCGGTCCGTTCAAAGTTAGCATTGAAGCAAAACTACTCGTTGAAATAATACGCAAATAACATTTGCTACTGAACTGTTAATTTAGTCCCAAGGTCTTTACACTTTACTGATTGTTACAATATTCTGCTTGACAGTGATTCTTTTCTGAGTTTAAAAGTTTTGTTGATTTTTTTGTTAAAAACTTGTAAATTTACTACTAAGTGCAATTTATATTAAATATATTAAATAGATCTACAGGCCTAGAAGGCCCTGTTCTTGTTTGATTATATCCCTCTACCCCCTCCTGTCTATGGCTATTTCTTCCCAGTTGCAAACTCCAATTTCCTTTAGATCTGCTACCACTGCCTCCATACACTTCATTTTTGGCCTTCCTCTTCTCCTCTTTCTTCTCACTCTGTGCTCCATGACTTGTCTTGTTGTTCTTTCCTCTCCTAGCCTTCTTACATGGCCCAACCAACGCGTCCTTGGGCCTTTAATTACCCCTACTATAGATGGTTGCTCATACAAGTCCATCATCTCTTCATTCGTTCTCCTTTCCCACCTGTCTCCTACTTTATTGCCGTTGAATATCCTTCTCAGCACTTTTCTTCCCCATATTTCCAACTTTTTTTGCTCTGTTTTGGAAAGAGACCACAACTCACTCCCGTACGTAACTGTTGGTCTAATATTGGCATTCATTCTCGCATGAACCGTTGCTGCGAGTAGTTGTGCAGGCAGTACCGTGGGCCGAGTTCGTATTATTTTGTGTTATTGCTTATAAATAATTAATTAAACTTGGTACACAATGGGAGGTGAAGATCGAGCACTCAGATCTAAGACAGAAGACGATGCACTTATCCAAAAAGTAGTGGAAAAAATTTTACAATCGGAAAAACTACTTACAGTTATAGGAGACAGAATTACTGCAATGGTTACTGCTCAATTTGAAGCCACTTTAAAAATGTATGATGGCAAAATTCGCGATTTGGAAACAAAATTATATAATGCGAATACGAAAATCGAAGAACTAGAACAGTATTCTAGACGAAATAGCCTGAGAATTTTCGGTATCGATGAAGAAGATAAGGAAGACACGGATATGAAGATAATGGAGATATGTCAAAAACAATTAAATATACCAATTATGAGGAGCTCTATAGATATAAGTCATAGAATTTCAAAACCCGTACCTGGCAAACCACGTCCTATAATTGTAAAATTTGTTAACCGAAGCATTCGTAATGAGATATATCGCAATAAAAGCAAACTGAAGGGGTCTCGCATTCTGATTCGAGAAGATCTGACACAGGTACGAGCTAGTATTTTAAAAACTGCGATTGATAAATATGGAACCAAAAATGTCTGGACTAATAACGGAATGATATTCGTCAAGAGTGACAACGTTGTGTACAAAGTGATAAATATGGTGGATCTTTGTAAAATAAATAAAAGCGATAGTGTTGAAAAGTGATATGGCTGAAAATTGTCGTCCCCAGGTGCTGTCGCAAAATAGTTTTTTGTTTATTTCTATTCGCCTTATCGGCATTCAAATACAAATTTCTTAATTTATTTTCAGTATATCTGTTTTTTGTTGTTTATTATTAAGTAACTGTTTAATTATAAGCCAAAATTGAGATGGATTTAGATTTTGATAAAAAAGAAACTTTAGTTTGTGACATCGATGGATTTACAGAACTTTTGGGTAAGCATAGTAATCTAATTTCTATTTTTAATATGAATATAAGAAGTATTAACAAAAATTATGATGAACTTTTCGTATTTCTGCAATCATTACTAATTAAATTTGACATAATAATACTTACTGAAACTTGGAATATACAGCACGAGGTTGATAAATACAAATTGCAAGGTTACAACATTTACTACAATTATGGCTCATTTAATCAAAATGATGGAGTGATTGTTTATGTTAAGGAAAATATTAAGCAAACTGTTCAATTAATTGAAACTGACTTGGGCATTACGTTTCTTCGGTTAAATTGTGTTATAAATAATGTATCATACGCAGTCACAGCTATCTATAGATCCCCTTCTAGTAACGTACATCAGTTTTTGCAGGATCTTGGAAGGACGTTGCGAATTTTTAAGAACTGTAATTATCAGGTTGAAATAATTGCTGGAGATATCAATGTTGATATTCTGGAACCAGACGCAATTTCTAACAATTATTTAGATATAATGAGTGAATTTGGGTTTGTAACTTATTTAAAAAATCCTACTAGAGTTACTGCTACATCAAAATCATGTGTTGATCACATTTTCATTAAGTATGAAAACGAACTATTTGATAATTTATTTCCAGTGGTTATTGAGTCGTTCATTACAGACCACTATCCCACTGCATTATTGATCAAAGAACACTTACATAATTCCCCTGTTAGTAATCATAATTATTATAATCATGTAAAAACCAAAACGTCTATTAATTTTGAAAAATTAAATCATCTGTTGGCTAATGAAAATTGGGAAGAAGTTTGTAATTGTCTTGATGCTAATACTGCAGCTTCAGTATTCATACAAAAATTAACAGCTTATATCTTAAAATCACAGACTACTGTCCGGATTCAATCAAAATACAGAAAAATTAAACCTTGGATGACAAATGGAATTTTAAACTCAATTAGACACAGAGATAAAGTTAGTAAGAAGGTATTAAAGGATTCGCATAATTTACAATTAATTATATACTACAAAAATTACAGAAATAAATTGACAAGCTTAATTAAAACTGCTAAAGATAATTATTATAAATCAAAATTACATGAGGCCTCTGGCAATTTAAAAAAGACATGGCAAATTATCAATGAAATAACTAATTATTCTAAAAAAACTTCGGAAATTGGAGTTATTGTTGATGATAAAAATAATATTATTGAACATGATGCAGATAAAGCTAACTATTTCAATGAGTTTTTCCAGAGTGTCGGTACGAATATGGCAAAGTTGATTGATAAGACGGATAATGATTCTTTTTCGGATAGTTACAACCCAAATACTATTTACTTATTGCCCATAACTGAAAATGAAATTAATAAATACATCAAAAGCTTGAAAAATACCAATTCTAGTGGAGTTGATGGTATTAGCAATAATACCATTAAAGCGATAACACAATTTATATTAAAACCATTAGTGCACATTACTAATTTATGTTTTCAAACAGGATGTTTTCCTCAAGTTTTTAAAAATAGTTTAATTCTTCCCATATTTAAGTCTGGTGATAAAACAGTTGTTAATAATTATAGGCCTATATCACTTACCAGCAATTTAGGGAAAGTCATTGAAAAATGTATTAAAGAAAGGCTAATAAATTTTTTGGACAAATTTAAAATATTATCTAGTAATCAATATGGTTTCCGTAGCAATGTTGGCACTAATGATGCAATATATGCAATCACTAGCAAAATACATAATAATCTAGACAACAGTAAAAAAACGTTAGCTGTTTTTTTGGATCTTGCAAAAGCTTTTGATACTGTGTGTCACATGACCCTCTGTCGCAAATTAGAAAATCTTGGAATTAGAGGTACAGCAATTGAATTGATTAAATCTTATTTATCAGACAGAACACAAAAAGTTACGGTAAATGAAGCTTTGAGTGATAAATTAATCGTTAAAATGGGAATTCCACAAGGAACTGTATTGGGACCTTTGTTGTTTTTGATTTATATAAACGATCTTACGAACCTGAATGTAAACGGTGACATAATTTCATTTGCTGATGACACAGCTATTGTCTTTGCGGCAGAGAGTCATGAGGAACTAGTATGCAAGGCGGAAGATGGAATGGCACGTATAATGTATAAATTAAAAACCGATTTGCTATCGCTGAACTTGTCTAAAACCAAGTTTATATATTTTTCCTTAACACAACAGATTACTCCACCTATTACAAATATTTGCATTCACTCATCCAAGTGTATGAATAACAATAAAAATAATTGCAACTGTACTCAAATTATTACATCTGTGAATTATATTTATCGGTTTCAGGATATTAAGCCTTTGTTTACATATACAAAAGCAGGCTGGTAACTAGATCATAACTTATCTGTAGGGTTAAAGAATATTACCCTACATGGCAACCATAACCATATAGCAACCGATAAACTATTGAACAAATCACGGATGTTATGAATCATAACTGCCTTAGAAGTTTTAAAATCCTCGCTCTACGAGCTCGGATTTCAAAACATCTGCGGCAGTTATGATACTCATAACATTCCTAGATATGTTAATAGCTATAAATATCTTGGAATATACATTGACGGAAACATGAGATGGAAAAAACACTTAGAAGAAACGGCAACTAAAATTAGGAAATCTTTATATAAATTTAAATTGCTTAAAACTATATTAAAAAGGGAAACAATATTAAACGTTTACTATGCCTTGGTTCAATCTGTTATTCAGTATGGAATAATAGGTTGGGGTGGTGTAGCAGACTGCTATTTGTTTCCTTTAGAAATTCTTCAAAAATTAGTAATAAAAATTATATTCAATAAAGATTATACTTACTCCACGGAGCTACTTTTTTCAGAAACAAATATTTTTTCGATTAGGCAATTATATCTATACACATTGGCTATTTTTGCTTTTAAACATCATACATTTTTTACATTGTGCGCTCATTCCTATCAAACCCGAAGTAAAGAAAAGCATCTGGTTATCAATCTTAAAACAATGAAATCAGTTTCACAAAAGCATGCCAGTTATTTATGTACAAAATTGTTCAATGAGATTCCGATAAATTTGAGAAATATTTCTTCTTTGAATATTTTTAAATTAAAAATTAAAAAATGGATTAAGAGTAAAGCCTTGGATTACTATGCTTGCCTAAGTAGGACCATTTATTAGATTTTAAGAATAGATTTTTAAGTTAATTTCAATTATAATCAAATGAAATATGAATGCGAGGATTAATTCAATTCAATTTAATTTATAAAATTTATTATATTAATTTGTCAAAATGAATAGAAACTGGCCACGCACAAGTTATCTTTTGTGGTCAGTATCATTTTAATGTATTTAAATTTGCATATATGTATACTTATCTGAATAAATTCCTTTATCTATATTATCTATCTATTTCGCGATAAACTATTAGATTTTAAAAAATATAGCGGAGATCCTGCACTTTTATTATCTTGTCACCATTTCCTTTTCATCTCCGCCCCTATTTCATAGCATAACTCCTAAATAAGTAAAATCCTCAACTCCTTCGTCCGATTTGAATATTAAATTTCTGCTCTCTTCTGTTCCCTTTCCCTCTTGCCCTACCATGTTAATTCTTAGACCATACTCTCATTTACCTAACCAATGGTCATTGGCAGCACAGCTGGAAACTTAAAGTTTGACCCTTTTTTCAGTTTATTTCTAACATGTACATCTTGTAATCACCGTCATAAATAACATCGAATTAATTATATCATTAATTAATCACTTACGGATCTCCATAAACACAAAACATTGTAACGGGTGTTCATAAATAGTCGTCATCCCAGTTGCTTTGAAAAACAAAATGTTATGTCGTTGATTAATTCGTGCAACACAATGAAACGTCATTGAGTACTGTCATAGCGCATTTTTTCTCAATTTTAATAGACATACGTTTCTGAAGTCAAAACCTACTGGGATGACGACTGTTTATGAACACCCGTTAGATGTAACGTAACTAGCTACACCCTTTCAAATTATTGACTTCAGTGCTGAGTATAGTACAGAAAATTCGATAACATTATTGACTTTCTATTATTTTTGCTTTGTATCAATTATAAGTTGTAGGCCCTAGAGAAATAGATTTGTCTCAATTTGAGCCAAGCAGCTAGTCGCACTTCTTAATTTAATCTGAAATGAAGGGTGTTCATTAGAATGTGTGGTCTAGTCGGCTTTGGAACTGATGAAGTCATGTCGTGCATTAAATCATATGGCTGATAACTGATACTGGTGACACTGCCAGTCAATGTCAAATTCGAGGTTAGCAGGTTAGGATTTGCGTCAGTGTGTGTCAAAACTGACGCAAAACCTAACTTGATAACATTTGACATAGACTTACAGTGTCACCAGTGTCAGTTATCAGCCATATGATTTAATGCACGACATGACTTCATCAGTTCCAAAGCCGACTAGACCACAAATTCTAATGAAGACCCGTTAGTATTGCGAATCGATATGAAAATTAATGCGAAATAAGTCATCAAAATATCTAGCAACTGAGAAAAATGGCTAGAAGCAGTCAGAAAAGCGACTTTCAAAAAGAATATGATTAAACCCATAATCACCACTTTTCTGCCTAGATGGACGAACTTAAAGAAGATATTAACCCTATTACAGTTCTCTGTAGAGTAGATGCAGCAGTTGGAACGAATTGTCTAACCTCCAATAATTGTCAAAACTTCAATCACGTTTATATTTGTTTAAATTTGAAGCAAAACATATTGGAGTAATATTGGAACCAATATTAGGGAGAGAGCTCCGTGGAGCATCAAACGTCATGGGTTCAAGAGGATGATTTACTTTAATCATGGATGATTAAAGTAGCTCTGTGCAATACTGTTTACAAATCGATTACTTAATTTACCAAAACAGATCCCTGTGGAGCACCAACGATACTAGATTAATATAGCTACTCAATACCTTTCTAAACTGTTTCAAATTGCTTGTGCTGTATATAAGATTTATGTGACTTTTTATAGCTCGAGTACTGGCAGTTGCAGCGCCAAATATAAAAATTCAGACAACCGTGATTCTCGTTGAACACGTTTGCATTTAAATTAACAAAGGTCCAAACACAGATTCCTGCGAAGCATCAGAGGTCTGAGGTTCTATTAACTATCCTAATTCTTCTTCTTCTTCTTCGTCTTTAATTAGGCATTGTAGCCTGTAATTCTTCACGCTTATTATGGTCCTTCGCCTGATGTTGATATCCAACTTTTTCTCCACCTTTTTTGAGGTCGCCCCGGATTACGTCTACCCTACTTGAAACCAAAAAAATATGACGAGTTTTGGAGTATAGAAAGTTCTCTAAATCTAAAGCGAATGTATAAGGTTCAATCCAACCGTTTAAAGAAACCAGCAGGACTTTGATATGGGTCAATATCCATACACTGTTCGGAATTGCTTTTTCGTTCTTTTAAAAAAATTATTGTTGAGATTGTGGGGGATGTACTAGGGGGTTGACAGGTTTTGATTGTTCAAATTGATTTTTGCAAATAACAATTGGTTTGTTTAAGGATATCTCCACAACGACGTGTTTCTCGCCGGTGAAACGAATAAGGGAGTTGCCCTGAATACGCATTAGCCGGTCGAAATTTATGCGTGATTGTTCATAGAAACGGCAAATAAGAAAAAGCAGTCACAATGGTCAGCTTGCGCAAGCAGCGGCCAGATACTGTCCCTTAGAACATTATCGCGGCCTGTCGATATCGTGCAGCAATTTCTCAATATGGCGTGTCGCAACGGCCTCACAAATAATCTGGGAACTGCAATCTGCAGCAATTTTCATATTCTCGGAATATTTCTCATGCGAAATTGACATTTATTTATTCCCGGCTTCCGCTGCCGTTTAAAAGTCCCATATTAATGTGCAACAAAGACAACAAGGCTGCCAACACCTCGCACGAAGGGCAACGCCGCGTTTCGATAGTCCAGAAAAACGCGGCGCGAAATTAAATTCTGGAGTCGCAGGAAATGCCTTGTTAGCCTCGCGATTACTGCAAATTATGGTAATGCAGACAGAAATAGCACCTGTTCGCAAAACCAACTTCCAGGGAATTGTTAACCGCGGTTTGGGCCGAATTCTGCGGCTTCGGTGCTCCTTGCACTTTCCAGATTCGTCCGGAGCCACGCACGAGAAAAAGCGCTTTATCGGCGATCAACAACCGCCACTTTTTAATTTTATAAGTTTCTTGCTCTCCTTCGCATGTATTTCAGGCCAGAGCGCCGTCTTGCTGAAATAAACAGCGCTCGCTGCGACGTGGGCCGAGATCAAATAATATATTCATAGTTTTACGGCGGCTTCACGTGCATTTGCTCATTTGCGCACACCGAAGATATAAACTTTGACAGCCTTAAAGTGCATGGTTTTACTGTCACTTTAATATGTGCTAATGTGTCATTTACAGCTATCGCTGGATACTTTGTGCGTCTTTTTGTAGAAAGCTGGCGCGGATTAAGATATTAGACAGTTATGCATTAGCGCTGCACCTGACCTTAATCGCTTTATAGAAACGCTCTTTAAACTGGAGTTATCTTGACAATGGACACAGCTCGAGTGCTGCTTTGTGTACTTGGTTCTTCCTGTATTAAACGTTCAACAGGACAGCTTGCACTTGCTGAAGCTAAGCACGCGAATCGGAATTTTGCAATAGAAAATTATGCGCAAAATCCATATAAGTTGTGGAACAAAAGGGACTATACTATAGTCCGCTCGATCATTCAACATATGAACTATGCGAAAGTCTGTGAGTGCAGAAATTTAGACTGCTAGTTAAAGTAAATTCAAATTTCAAACACATCTATCAAGGATAGCAAACACTGTAATTGTAAGTTCAGCAGAACTTGCAGATTTGCTTTACATCTGAGAGTGGGAGGCAAGAAGCAACTCGTTCTAATCGAAACCGCATTTGCATACTGATACGATTCAGGATCAAATATCGGCCAATGTACTCGATTATTGCAATTTTATTAAGGAATGAAGTCGTTGAGCAGGGAACACTGATATACTTATCAGTAATTGGAAAATTGGAAATCTTACTCGGTGCGCTGTGAAGCTGCTATTAGGATTTAATAGTAGCGATTACTTGTTAAATATCTTTTTATTGGAACTTTACATGTACGATAAGGGGAGGCAGGGAAGCTGTAAAAACTAGAAAATCCTCAATTGCTGCAAAATGGAAATGACAAGAAGGAATTAGGATAAGTTTAATTAAATACCTGATCCCAGTTAGCCGTGCTTCCAGCAGTCCGTTGTACTGTTAAATTCGTTTGTTTTAAAAGACTTCATCATTTCTAAATGTCTGTACGGCATTTATATTAAGAGTCGTTAATTATAAATACTAAAATTCGGTTAATTAGAAATTACTGTACGATTTAATACCAAGATTCGGTTTTAGGACTAAATATTAAAGTTAATTAGAAATTGCTGTACGACTTCATACTAAGATTCAGCTTTACGACTAAATATTAAGTTAACTAAATATTGGTGTACGATTATTTATTAAGATTCGGTTAATTAGAAATGTCTGAACGACTAAATTTTAAGATTGAATTAGTTAAAAATGACCGTACGATTCTATACTAAAATTCGGTTAATTAGAAATTCCTGTACGACTTAATACCAAGATTCTGTTTTACGACTAAATATTAAGATTCCCTTAATTAGAAATTCCTATACGACTAATTATTAAGATTCGATTAATAAGAAATGTCTGAACAGCTAAATTTAAGGCTGAGTTAGAAATTGCCGTACGACTTAAAACTAAGATTCGGTTTTACGACTAAATAATAAGAACCGGTTAATTAGAAATTGATGTACGACTAGTTATTAAGATTCGGTTAATTTAAATTTCTGTACCACTAAAAATTAAGAATCAGTTAATTAGAAATTGCAGTACGACTTAATACTAAGATCCAGTTTTACGAATAAATATTAACATTCCGTTAATTAGAAATTGCTGTTCGACTAATTATTTAGATTAGATTAATTATAGATGTCTTTTTATTTGACTAAATTTTAAGATTGGTTTAATTAATAATTTCCGTACGATTAATATTTAAGAGTAGGTTAATTAGAAATTGCTGTACGACTTAATACTAAGATCCGGTTTTATGAATAAATACTTAGATTCAGTTAATTAGAAATTGCTGTGCGACTAATTATTGAGATTCGGTTAATTAGAAATGTTTGAACGACTAAATTTGAAGATTAGGTAAATTAAAAATTTCTGTACGACAAAAATTTAAGAATCGATTAATTAGAAGTTGCTGTGAGATTTTACGACTAAATAGTAATACAGCAAGCGGTAACGTAAACACCGCGCTAATGTAAACACAAAATTAATACTATAGGATCAAACAGAACGCCCGATAACGTAAACAACCTGTACAGTTCGATAACGTAAACAGTTCTTGGTGACGGTTAGTCGCCCATTTATGTATGGGATTCCCCTCTGCAACACACATTAGTCGCCGATTTATGTAGAGGATTCCCCTCTGCGACACAGCTGAATCGATCGGATGGGTGTTTATGATGCGTTTGCATTTCATTTTAGTCATTGTTGAACATAGGCGCTAATATATGCAGAATAAAATAGCAGCTTATTTTTCTTCTCATTAAAAATGTCTATACTTATCGTTGTCAGAATGTTTTGTTTTTTATTGTGTTATTAAACGTTTCTCTTAATAATGTGTTTATTAATAAAATCACGTTTGCTAATGTAAACATTTCGACAATGTGAACACACTTGGTTTGAATTAGTTCTCGTTATCGAGCGTCTGCTGTATTCGGTTACGTAGATATTGCTGTATGACTAATTAGTGAGATTCGGTTAATTAGAAATGTCTAAAAGACTAAATTTTAAGATTGGGTCAATTAAAAATGTCTATACTGCTAAAATTTAAGAACGTCTTAATTAGAAATTGCCTTACGACTTAATACTAAAATTCGATTTTACGACTAAATATAAAGATTCGGCTAATTAGAAAGTACTTTACGACTTAATACTAAGATACGATTTTATCAATAAATATTAAGAATCGATTAATGAGAGATTTCTGAACTACTACTTATTAAGATTCGGTTAATTAGAAATGTCTGAACGGCTAAATTTTAAGATTGGGCTAATTTCAAATGTCTGTACTACTAAAATTTAACAATCGGTTAATTACAAGTTGCTGTACGACTTCATACTAATATTCGGTTAAGCAGAGATTGCTATACGATCAATTATTAAGATTAGGTTAATTCCAAATATCTGTAGGACTAAATTTTAAGATTCATTTAATTCGATAATGCAGTGCTACTGAATATTAAGATTCGGTTAATTAGAAATTACTGTACGACTTAATATTAAGACTAGGTTAATTATAGATTGATATACGCCCACATATTAGGATTCGGCTAATTGTAAATTGCTTTAGTAAATAGTAAGATTCGGTTAATTACAAATTGCTGTACGACTAAATATTAAGATTCAGTTAATGCTAATAATCTCCAGTTAAAATGAAGCTGGATTAGTCTCCACGTGGCTATTATTAAATAATCAAATTTTGCAGTTAGACTCTGGAAGTATAGGTAGGGATTTCAAAATACTTAATTATATTATTATATTATATAATGATTGGAAATTGCTATAGGACTGAATACTAAGATTCCGTTGACTAAAAATTACAGTATGGCTAAATGTAAAGACGGTTTATTAGAAATTTCTGGAAGCTAAATACTAAGACTCGGTGAATTATAAATTTATGTACGACTGAATATGTATTGAGATTCGGTTAGTTAGAGATCTCTGTGCGACTACATACTAAAAAACTAATAATAATAGTCTTCGGACATAATATAAAGAAAGTTCCAATTTCATTAGTCACTATGCATTTCCCACCAAAGATCTCTAATATTCTATTGTTGACTTTGGTTACTTTTATTTCGAGGTTATGTATCTCTTCAAAGCCATATGCCTTAGAGGCTTGCAAAGCTGAACTAAATGTTTAGCATATTGTACATGTACAGTTTTTAAGTCATATAATCGCGATTCATCTGTATAGCAATAATCATAGCCTTTGAGTCTGTAATTAAGCGGGTGAAATTAAGGATTTTCTTATTAGAAAATTATATAAAAATTTTGCACAATTTTGATCTCAAAGCATTAGGGTAGTAAATATAGTGAAATTTTGCTATTAAAATCTCTATGGAGCGTTAGTTGATTCTACACACTGTATATTCATCGTTCCCATTTCAACAAACAAAACAAAAGAATTAATTTGGCTTGCATAGGATTTTGCACAGCATAATTCATATACTAACCAGGCAGCTGTTCACATGTCAACACAGTAAACACGAGAACTTTTTTAGAATTTTTTAATTTAATAATAAAATAGTTATTTGAATGCATCAAAATGTTAAAAGTTACTGGAGAACTATGTAACTACACTTTCTTTAGAAATTCCCAGTTTAAATGCATACACTAACAGATTCGTGCAAACAGTATTAAAAATTATGTATCTTGCTCTATGGCTAATATTTGTTTTCGTGTCGATTTCTGTTCGAAGTGTTTTGCTTCCACTGTGTTTGTCCTATCCAACACTACGCTGTGAGTTATAAAAATTAAAAGAGACAATTTTAGTTAACGTCTGTTCTCCATTGCCAGGAATAAGGTATATGTAGAAGCTTTTATATGTGAATTTCAGTGACTTGAGATCGTCCATTACCAGAATTTTGAAAAAAATGTCAGATTCTTCGACGTATAGTACGATCCTATATGACTCAAGAGTCATACAACAATTTTTAGTGTACTAGGGTTTAGCCGAGTATATGATGCAACCTGCATATATTGTAACTTGTACTAGCACGAAGAGCTGAACTGAAGACCAAGAAACGTTTAAAGAAAACCTTAGGTTATATATGGTTTCCTTAATTACGTCAGGTTGGCTTAGCACAAGTTGCGTTAAGTTTGGTCAAGTAAGATCAGGTTATGTTAAGTTAGATCAGGTCATGTCAGATTCCGAAATGCATTTAATACTGCGCCATTGGTTGGGAATTATGAGAAAGTGCAGAGAAATGGAATTTAAACGACATCTGCAAAACCTGACCGAGATTCTCATTGGTATAGGAGAACATAGAACAATAGAAATGACCTCTGGGGTCCTACAAGGGTGGGTCCTTGGTCCTAGATTATGAAACCTCTACTTTGATGGTACATTATACATATCCCGGACGGGACAGAAGCAAACCGCTTTACTGATGGCACACCATTGATCATCGATGATAAAAAGGGAGAAGATATAATCGAGAAGTCAAATTTAGCGATGATTTCGGAGGCTTTCACGGCCATTGTCATTAACTAACAAACGGCTTCCGGGATTGGACCGTGTCATTATTGAGGTCGAAGAACTCAACGTTTCGCCCACTTTTGTAAGGGGCTTCGTCAGGAGGAAAAGCAAAAGTCTATGGTAACTCAATGTATAAACCACGCCAGAGGCGAAAATCTTCTAACTATCGGAAGGATAAAGGCGAGTATTTATAGGTAAGTGCCGTCGCAGTTGGGTGACGGTGGGCGGGGCTTAGAAATTAGCGCTTTCCACATAGAAGGAAGGGGAAAGCCTTCATCCCAATTGAGATTATTAGGAGTTTGTAAATCTCAATGGCATCGCGAATCTTTCTGCTAAAGAAGAATGGGGATTTGCAGATAATGGAAGTTACTCGTATATCAAAAAGAATCGTATGGCCGGTATGGTGTTTTTGATCGGCGATGTCTGATGATGAAACGAGACCCGACTCGAGACAGCACTGGTGTTCAGAGATGCGGGTTTTTACTGAACGTCCTATTTTACCAGTGTATACAGCATTACAAGAGCAAGGGACTCTATGCTCTCTTTCTTCTCCTGCTGATGAAGCCCCCGAAACTTTGAGTTACTCGACCTCAATAATGACACGGTTCAATGCCGGAAGTCGTTTGTTGCCAAATAAAGCAGTTAAAATATTGAAAGAGGCTGTAATAAAGAAAAACCTGCAACCTGCATGTGCAAACGTAATAGAAAATATTGTATTTTACTGTAACAGAGAGAGAAAAGAGAAGAAAATAAAATTGGAAGTACATGTTAATACCGACAACCTGATAAAGGTAATGATGGAATGTGACCAGAACTAGAAAGTGATGCAGAAACTGATATACAGGATAATAATAAGCAAGGAATCAGAAAATAGGGAATAGGGGGTATAGTGAAAGAGGAAACGAAAATTAACACTCAAGTATCAAGTGAATATAAATGAATAAGAAAGGAAGAACAAGAAAAAAGTACGAGGAATAAGTAGCCTCAATATCTTAGCCACCAGGGTGGAGTAATATCGCTGGATTAGAATGCTGAAAGGGGTACTAGAACAAATTTTCAGTCTGTAAATCTAACACTCACCGTTAATATGAGTTGGAGGGCAACTTTGCATCTTTACATCCAATGCAAATAACCTCAGAAGTTACTATGTTACGTCATATTCGATTACTTTAGGCCAAGAAAGTACTTTGAATGTTGTAAACCGATAGAACATAGCAAAAATTAAAAAGTTACCAGTTTACAAACGTGTTCTTTTTCGGTCTAAAAGTGGTATTGATCGAGAAATCGGGTCATATATCTAAATTCAGAAAATATGAAGATTGGGATTCTGATTCTCGCCAAAAGTATTTAGTTATTTTATATTTGGTGTGTAGGGATACGGTTTTAGGTTATTTTTCTTCTTTTTATTTTGCATTTATACGTAATGCCGTTGGGTTTTCTAGCTATTTTCTTTAAATTCGTATCTTGTTAATATCCTGAATCTCGTTTGTCATCCTTATTACTAATGATGTAAAATTTATAGTAATGATGAATTTACATACGAAAATTATAAAGAAATAAGGCTAGATTGAAAGGTCCACTGTAAGGTCTTCCAGGTAGGGAGCGATTTTTTTTGTTTTAGGTCACAAATCTGAATACCTGCGAGCTGTCCCTTCAACATGGAGCATGGGAACCGTAATAAGCCAATTTGACGAATTCCTGTCATAACCGCACAGCGCACCACGAGAGCGAGGCGAATTTATCAGATGAACAAGCGCAGGAAGCTTGCGTGTCCTCATAATACGTGGGCAAATAAAAAATAAGTGCGCGTGTGATTTGAGGTTTGTCGTGACTGCACTTACCCACTGGGGCGAAATTAGGACCCGGTCTAGACGACGACTTTTTGTCATCGCACGGAAATGTGTTATTCCGCCAGAAGTCTCCGATAGGCAAATCCCGGCGCAATTAGCAGCGCCGAGTGCCATATGTTGCCGAAGAACTCGGCTATCGAGCTTCTATTCAAGGGTACCGTTGCGCCTTCGCGGTTAATTGAAAGCCCGAAAAAATTCGGGCTACTGTCCGAGAAATGTGCCATAACTGGTGTGCAATTTGGTTTTCAATTGCGGCCGCGATGTTGATTACTGACAGGCTAATTGGAAAATTACAAGTTCATGGGTAAAACTGGGCACCAATAAATTACTATTTTCTTGTCCTGCGTTGCTGCTAGTTTCCAAAGGAAGTGTTTTTCAAAAAGATTGTTTTTTAGGCATCTAACGTAAATATAGGTTGTAAGGGTTAGTTCGCAACTGCCCATTAGAGATTTTTGCAAGAAGTCACACTTTAAGTAAGGTTCAAGGGCGTTTATCGGTATTGGTGGGATCCATAGAGACTTGGGGACTTCATCACTTTACGCATTCCTTTATCATAATTTTTGGGTCTCCTGTGTTTCTCATATCCGGGAGGCTTCAATTTAAAGATTGTCTGAAACTGCCCTATCAAGCGACCGAACAATTACAACTTTTAATATTTTTCAACCACTAGTAATTTTAGGAGCCATAAGGGGGCATGGAAGCTAAAATTCTCGTCTGAGGTTTGTTACTCTATCAAACTGAATTCGCGCAATAGGCCTATAGCGTCAGAATTATTATATACTTCAATTGGTGTAATAAACATCGGTAAGCATAAAACAAAAACCTCAATACTCCTTCGCCAATTACATGTATTATCGCAAAACAAGGGTTCTCCAACACGTTTGCTATGAAGGAGTTGAATCCAATCATCAGAGATATCACATTAACAGGATAATGTATACAGCTACTGCTGACCAAAACACAGCAGAGTCAAATCACATGCAACAATTTACGTGAATTAGATTCTCAAAAGTAAGTAGCCTAATTTTATAACTAAATAAAGCAATGATCCAGTGTGCCTGGAGGTGAGATTTTTTAACGAATAGTTCGGCTGCAGCAAGGGGACACGAATGTCTGACCTTGCGTACCTCAAGAGGCCAAAGCGAACATGAAGTGTCCTACAAAGGCTGTAGAAAAACTGTTCAAAACTTCAGGACGCATTGTGCAAGCCTTTCTACTGATGCAAAAGTAGGTAAAGTCGCGCTAGGGAGAGGGCATTGAACAGCCTAGAAAGCAAGGTTATAACAAGCGTAGCTTGACAAGTCACTTTCAACTTCTTACAGAACTATATTCGCATGGTGGCAAAAGAGCACAAACGGGAAAAATACTTGGAATATTAACAAAACGTCAACGGCTAACCTAAATTTACGTACCGAAGTTGAAAAGAGGCCATAAGTGAATATTTCTTCTGAAATAATATCTAATCCTGACATAACAAAGTGAATTTCAGCAATTTTGTACACAACTTATAGCTGCTTAGCTGAACCTTTCAACGATATGAAAGGATTTGAATCCACGCATAGCACGTTCAGCACCAGAAGCGATCTATCGATCAATCCACCAAAATGCACACAATAAATCGCTCCCTCTGTACACTGGCAACGTTTAAAAATTCACAAACATTCGCTCAGTTCCCAGAACTTTCATAATAGCTGAAAACTGATTTAGTTTTAATAAATACAAAATGTACACGCAACAGTCTCAACTACAGCAGGTGATGCTTTCATTCGTATCCTAATTCCTTCCTTGATGCTTCTCTCCATGATTTATATATGTTCACTTCTTCTCAAGTAAACCATTCTGATAGGATTTAGTCTTCTTCTCGCATCTACATTTATTGTCGAGACATCTTTCTATAGGATAAACAGTACAGGTCTGTACCATCAAATTCTGTTGCTGAGTGGTATTTACAAAACATTCTTATCATCGATTGATAAAGAGAAGCCCCTGTTATTTAAGGAAAATCGACAATCTGCCATCGCCGATTGGCCGTCGTCGATTCGCCGTAGGTCAGATTCGCTGTCTACCCGAATCGTTATCAACTGATTCGCCTTCAGCCCGATTCGTTGTATTTTTGAAATGCTTATGTAGCGTACCAAGGTAATTGACTTAAAAACGCCGGTCGTCCAAGGGTTGGTCATTAGCGTACCAAGGTAATTGACTTAAAAACGCCGGTCGTGCAAGGGATGGTCATAAATCTACCCTTAAATAATCTGCAATTCCATCTCTGATGAATTCTGAATTTCTTTGAAACGTTTCATAAGTATTTCATTTTTATTCAAGAATTTCTGTATCTTATTGTATTGGACTTAGAAGTGATTCCATTTTCCATGCCAAAACAATGCAGTTAAAGTTGCACCATTGTAAAGGGATCAATCCTACTGGGCGCATTAATGATAAGCATAATCCCTTCTAATGGATACTAGTAGTAAAATATCATATGATGCAAATTCATGGATCTTTCTATACATTTTCTTCATAACACCCCTCTCTTTATGCAATATAAATACAAACCATTTCAGAAGGGCCTTTTAGTTGCTGTCATTATTTAAAACTATCGGGTGACGGCGAATTGTATTATGGCGAATCGGCTACGGCCAATCGGCGAATCAACGTAGACTCCGAATTTAAGGTTCTATCAAAAACAAAACGAAATACTGTGACTATCGGATACAAATGTTTCTAAATTGTTGGTAAAACTCTCATGGTCCTATAGTTGCAATCAACACATCCTTCAGGATTGGTAAAAGAAGAAGGTTTGGAAAATAACGCGGTGTGCTGGGCAAGAATAGACATGCACGGTATATTCGTAGTATTAATGAATTTTGCACGAAATTTACATTAACTATAGCTTGTACTTAGATTATTGTTCCTTCAGCCTACTCTGAACTGTATCGGATGTTACTCTGTGTGTGAAACCACAAAATCAAATCGGATCACACACGTACTGTTATACACATGTGCGCATGTTTATTCATGTCCATGGTAATGGCTTAAGTACCGAGCTCCCATACAATAAAACAATAACGGTAAACAATATTGCGGCTCGAAGGAACTTAATTAAGATATTCACTTTTGAATAATTTGCCCGAGCACATAACACACCGATGTGTGGCAAGATTAAGCTTTTAAGAATGAAAAAGTTCATTCAGAAAAATTAATGGTTAATTCAGAAGCCCACTTCGTGTACTTCGTACCATTAATATTTACAAACACACAATTAGCTGCCGGCCACAGAAATACAGGAAGTCTGCGAAAGCGGCCTGGCTGCGCTTATGCAAATTTCATTCAAAGTAAAATCTGGGGAACAACAAAGCCGTTTCCTCGATGCCACTCAAGTTTTCTACCAACGTGAATTGGGCAGTAAGATCGGTCCAATTAACTGCAGTTGACCGAAATGCGAATTTCTGAAATTACTCGCTGCAATAAGAACGAAGAACCGGAAGAGCGGCGCTTAATTTATGGGTATATCAAAGTCTTGTAAGCTGAACTGCACTAATTAATTTTAGAACCAAAGCATTCATTATATCAAACGTACAGTTACACTTGGAACTACACATTTATGGCTTCATGCGATATTATGCGCATGGCGGCTTCTGATTTTTTATTGCTCTCGCGTGACTCGGCTTGCGCTAAGTGCGCTTTGAAAGAAATATTTTAGCCTCCTTGGTGCAGGAATCTTCGCACGCTACGGAAAAGATGGTAATAAAAATTCTCAAAACCAAATATTTATTAGCGGCCAGATTATGTTCTCAGGGGACAAAAGTCAAAACTTAAGCCCCCCGTAGAGTACACCGAATTCGAACTTGTTTACTAACACTGACTTGTGAGTCATCAGTGGCTGACTCACCGCAGTGAAAATTTTGTAAATAGTTTGAGACACTTGACATTTTGAATGGTCATACACCAAAAAAAAAAAAGAAGACGATGAAGATGACTAGAAGTTATGTTGAAATAATTTTGAAAGATAAAAGTGACTGTTTAATTTTTCTGAATTAAACTTTAAATATAACATTTTTTATTCTGAGAGGAGTGAAAGTGGTCTTCTATAGTAAACAACTTACTCTAACCAAAAGCTACTTTAAAAACACTACTAAAACAGCTTCGTAGGCGTAAATCAAATCTGAAAACATTAGGATTAAACGGATGTCCTCATTTCTTGAAGATCAGCTTGATTTCCAATGTGGCTGGGTCATAACCTGAGTTTACCAGAATTTTCAATAAAATTCGAAATGCAAACAGGTCTTACTAATAGTTAAAAAAAATGCAAATACATGACGAATTTAAGCACCCAACAGAAGTTTACGCAAGTGTTGATTATTGAAACCGTGAGATTTTGTTACTTCCTCGTCAGCACCACGTCTTCTGAATATCATTAAAGCTTGACGAATAGCTGACACTCAATCAAAGTTTCTCAACCATTAAACGATTCGTTAACCAGAAATAGCCATTCCGACATAAATATGACTTTATTAATTTTCGAGGCAATGAATGGGCTGTCTAATGAGCCACAGCAGCCGATTTAAATAATTCATTAAAGGTTTACTTATGAAGTGGCATTTAGTCAGATAGCGTTACTGGAAACAAGTTAATTTAGGAATTAGCCACAGTCACTTTTGGCTTTGCACTTCAGGAAAAATCACAAAAATTTCCAGGCAATAAAATCAGCAAGATACGTTCAAAAGAGGCACAGAATGAAAGTCGATTAATATTCCTGCCATAAAATTAATTTTTATATTTTGGGTTTCTAAATATTCGTATTTATGTAAGTAGGAATCCGCGGTGGGCTTTCAAGGCCGTGCTATCGGGAAAAGCGGCTTTCTACAACCGGCGACTTGTTTGACGCGTATCGCTTTATTTTGCAATTACATTATCATAAAAAAACCAACACAAATATGGTGCCTACGACAAAACGATAACGCGCTACTGGAAGGAAAAGCGGTGATAATTTGTGTTTAAAGTATTGAGGGAAAATTGTTTGGAAAATTTTGATTCAAAATACGTTTTTGCAGACTCAGGTTTCAAGCAGAGAAACACTGAATTCAATACTCCTAAGAGAAAATTTGTACCATTCTAAACTTACCAACTTCGAGAGATAATGGTAATAAGTCGGTCTAACTCACCTGAAACAAACAAAAATAATAATTAAAAAACAGCACAAGTTCAGTCAGATTACAAATACATAAACTTTACAGAGTTACATTTAAATATAATGGTATGTATGTATGTATAATCGATAACCTCGTTTTACCTTTCGGTGTAGAGGCTGGTGCTTTATGTGCTTGCATCTGGCGGTACAATGCTCAACTTGCCCCGGATTCGGGATACAAAGTTGGAGCGCGCCTTTTGTGCTTGCACAGCAATCATTGTGTGTTAGGTGTGTGTTGACCTCGTTACTCTACCTCTTAGGTCTTTGGTTCTGAGTAGAGCACAGTTAATTTGGTGCCCAACTGTGAATGGTCTCACCGAACCCGATTCCAATCGCCAATGCAATTCCGACCCCCGCGGTATTCGAACCGAGGACTTGCTTAATGCAAGCCTGGCGCTTACCCAACTGCGCCACGCGGCTTCTAATGGTAAAATTTATAATATCTTTTCATGACATGATAATGACCAAAACATGGCGTAAAATATTAGGTGAATCGACTTCATGCGATTTTGAAGACTCTGTTTTCCTAGTTCTCGTATAAACTAGTTATTTACGTACCAAGGGCGTAAGAAGGCCTGCGGCTCTAACACGACGTTTATGTACAGATAGAAACGTTTACATCTAAACCCAGATTTGTATAAGTTTTAGCAACCTATAATGTCATTGCTTGTCAAACCGACAAATAAGAGACTAAGCGGGGTGTAATAGTTAGTTATGTATCAAAGGCATTATGAAGAAATTTATGCCCGCTCGAGGGTGACAAGTGCCTCTGGGCGAGTATTTGAAAGCCGGCCGAGAGTATAAATATCAAGTAATGCCCGTGGTGCATATACAATTTGATGTCCTACTAATGTTTTTTTAATAATTTAAATAATGGATCAAGAAGTGATGATCAACCATTGCTGTGAACGCATCGAGTTACGTGATTGGTCAGAACTTTGACGTTTGTAATTTCTGACCATTCACGTAACATAGTAACTTAAAATGCCCGTCAGGGTACTATGTGTCCCATAATATGCGTTGTATCCCAGTTATTAAGAAACAATAATGTACTAGTAAGACATAATAGTTATTTACTTAACAAGTTCGGAAAGGCAATTTTCCCGAATGAGCACTTTGATGCATGTAGTGCGAATTCGGGAACATTCTTCCCGAAAAAGTTAGGTACAATGTTTTTTGTATCGAAAAAAGAAAATATTTTAAAAAATAAAAAATATATTATTTATTGTTTTACTACTTTACTGAGTTGACAGCACAAATCACTAAACTTTCATACCTATCCTACGCACCTGTTAGCTTTTTTCGACGTTTACAGCGCCTTTGGTGTTTGCAGGCGCAATTAAACCAACGAGGGACAATTATAACAATTTGCAAACAATACAATTGCCCTAGTTTTTGTTGGAAAATAAAAAGCACCGCAGTGCGGGAATAGTACATTGTGTATCTAGGACGAAAAGAGTAACATTAAGAGTATGGGAATGTTGCTTTTTGCCCAAGATACACTACTATTTGCCGCCGATCGATACGTGTAATTAAAAAAATTAGGAAATAGTACTCGAATATTCCCTGCCTAGGCCGGGAATATTATTCCTGTACAGTTTTATTGTAAATTACCTAGCAACGACTGATGTAATAGAATGTTTGACTTTGTTCAACAAAATTTTGTTAATAATGTGTCAGTTCTAGTACGATTGGCGGAAAAGGTAACTTTCGGCGCATCGGGAATGGCCGGGAAATATGAATTTTGAAGTCATGAATACAAAAAGTACTTTACGACCCTAGGGCCGTAAAGTGACACAATATGCCCTCAAAGATAGGGTCTAAAGTGGCCAATTCCGGTCAGTTGTACATAAGAGTATTTAAACGTCAAACATCAAACTTACTGTGACATTTTAAAACTTAATTAACATTTTGCATGACTGTACATAAAAATTTTCGTTTGCGAAAAACCTTTTACTGGTGATTATATACAATAAAAATTGCAAATTAAAGACAAAGCAGGCATTGTTATGTTGTTTTTATATAGTATTTTATCCTACAATCTAGT
Source organism: Agriotes lineatus (assembly GCA_940337035.1). Lineage (NCBI taxonomy): Eukaryota > Metazoa > Arthropoda > Insecta > Coleoptera > Elateridae > Agriotes > Agriotes lineatus. Next base: position 31,074,803 of record OW679199.1, read on the forward strand.
TATTTATATATAATAACCACTGTAACTATATATGTATTTAGACATTTTCCCAAAAATCTCGTTCCCAGAAGAGAATTTACTATCGCTCCACATGTCAATCGCTATCAATATCTAACGTATCTGTATGACGTCATTGATATTTATATCATATCTGCCTTTACGATGCTTCACAGTCTAGTAAAATATTTATGACTTGGGACAACATTTTGCCATCTCTGAAAGTGGATTCGATCCAATTCATAAACTCAAATTTGACAATAGCTATTTAAGTAACAAGGAATGTAAGGACCTATTAACATTTAAGGTAGGCAACTACAAGCCAAGACGAAGTCGCGGCTTGTTGCCTGCCGAAAATGTTAATAGGCGATACGTTCCGAGTTATCTTATTATATTTTTCCAGCTGTTTATCGAAATTTTCCTAGAATTTTGAAAAAATCGTTTGGTTTGTCACCTATCACCAGGATTAGTTTTCGTGAGTCGTGTTACCTGTGAGTGTCACATGTCACCTAAACACTTGCAATTTATAAAAAAAACGTCTAAATCTGCATCTTGATTTGCTAATTTTATTATCCTAGGAACTTAATAACAATATTAAGTTCCGTTGTCAAGAAAAAGCACATTTTGTTACTAAGGCTGTATCACTGACTTACATGATCAGCAGTGGGAAAACAGTATTTATTGTGTCATCAGGGGGTTTGTATCAGCCACAAATACCTGTGTAGATTATTATGTAGAAGCCAACTAGTACCTATGTTTCAATTTTGATTTTAACTTCAAAACATTTTAATAAAGGCGATTAAAATTTTCAAATTTATTAATTTAATAGTAGTCTTTCTGTTACGTTTCCTTTCCTATTACGTATTTTCAATTAACGCTATACCAAAATATTGTGTCAAATCTATCTTTTGTGTATATTCTCTGCTAGTATATAAGTTGAAATTATTGCTGCCAGAATATCAAGGAATATTAGTGCCTTGTCTTGAATTTGTCCATGTCATTTCAGCACACGAATCAAGCATCCTTATTAATAATTTCTAATTCTTGCTATTTGCTTCCGCTGAACTAACTCCCATCAAAGGAAAGACAAAAGAAGGGCAAAATAGCGGCCGAACTTCTAAAACTTACAAATAAGGAGGCTATAAAGGTACTGTTAATTATATTCAACGCAATATACAAGTTGTTTAAAATTGTACGGGACATAGCAAATGCCATAAGTTGGAAAAGGTTCAAGTACTATTTGCCATAAAAGTAACTGAAATAGAAAACGCAATAATTACTTTGGTAGCTAAGCAATAAGTAGGTACAATAGCTACTTGTTGCCTAGCTACCAAAGCCGGATTGCATTTTCCATTCCGGTCTCTCTTATGGCAAATAGTATTTGAACCTTTTCCAACTCATGGTATTGCCATGTTCCGTACAATTTTAGGCAACCTGTATACAACTAGACCAAAAGAATGGCTGATATCCACTTTTATGGCAACCCCAAAGAGAAAAAGAAAGTAATAACGTAGTATTATATCCTTAATAAGCCACATATTGAAGGTTCATTTTAAGAAAACACCAAAATGGTATTCAGACAAGGTTTAGGGACTCGAAATATTCAGAATAAATATTCTAGCACAAAATAGTTTCGACATGATCGACAAAGTGTAAGCCTGTTTTATCGACTATAATTATTCATTCTGTAGGCAGAGAATCAACTAACTGAAGAAATTAAAATCAGTCGTGGGGTACGTCAAAGATCTGTACTGTCTCCGGGCTTATTCAACCTATATAGTGAGTCTATCTGCCATAAAACGCTTGAAGATATGCCAGAAGGAATCAATTGATGGTAAAACAACGAAATACGATACCTTGACGATAGAGTCTTATTAGCAGTAACCTTAGAAAATTTGCAATGTCTTAGCGAACGTATACATTTCCACTACAATAAATACGGTTTGAAAAGCCTAAATTTATGCTAATATCCAGGTTCCAGAATGTAGGAGCAAATCTGATAATCAACAGCACACCAATAAAAGGAGTATCATACTATAAATATTCAGGGATCTGGGGACATGGATCACTGACACCTGTGATCAATTCAAACAAACAAAGGGCCTAATTGAAATTGCCCGCTTGACCTTCAATGAAATGGGTAAATTCTTAAGTAGTCGTAACATATACTTTATTTGTAACGTTCTGTCCACGCTCTTAACGGTGTCGAAGCTTGGAGGTTAAAACAAAAGAACATATAGCATATTCAATCCCGTTGAAACAGCCTTGCGCAGTTTAGCGAAAATTGTAATACCTCAAAGAACGCCAACGTCCGGGATCTAGGGTCTCGCAAATAGCATATGGCAATCCCTTAAAGAACATCGAATCCTCGTCCATTCATTGCCTTGGGAAATCTCAGATTACCAAATTTTTATAGAGCAGACAATGGAGAGCATGGTATAAAATGGTTTGCGTAGTTAGACTTGCTCTCAGTCCATAAGTCTTTGAGATGTGGTGCTATAGGCGAATCCTAAAACTTTTATATCTAGACAAATGTTAAAGTATTTCGAAGGCTAGAGCAAGTAAATGAAGTAATGAATATCGTGAAAGAAAGAAAACCATAATATTTACACCACATCACGAGAAGTAAAAAATATTCGCCATTGAGAAACATTATATGAGCCAAAATAAAGAGAAAGAGAAGCGTTGAACGATGAAGAACTTATTGCTTGCGTAACCTGCGTGAGCGGTTTGGTTGCAGTTCCACTGACTATTTTAGAAGATCTGTTAATACAGTCAAATTGTCCATCAAATATTCATTCTCCAATTGTGGAATCACAAGAAAAAAAAAGGGCATTCGCACTGGAGCTCTTCAAAAAAATTTTGGAAATCCCTTGATAACCTCTAATAATCTCTGGTAATTTTTCGAAATATTTGATAATTTTTTGAAGCATTTTAGTAATGTTTGCTAATCTTTAGACATTTTTGGTTAACTCTGGAGGTTTTTTGTACACGAGAAGAAGCTGACGCCAAAACGAGACATCCTATCAAGAGGCAAAAAAAGCAAGACCCTTATATATCAACACATTTCATTCAGAGCTGCACAAGGTTGCTTATTTGCTGAGAAAAATCGATTTTGGTTGACTGCACAACCAGAAATGCACCGCTTCTTTGACTTGATTGTTAGTGCCACATCAAAGATTTCGCCAGAGCCTGTTTTAATAGACCAAAAAGATGTAGGATAAGAGAAGAACTCAAATTTTAATTTCTGAATAGCAACCTGTTTTTGATAACGGTTTCTTATGCAGGTGCGGGACATCAGAATACAGCTGACTGTTTACTCTTTACTTTTCTTCCAAAATAGTTCCCTTTGTATCCCAAGAGAAGATCAACATTGCCCCTTGAGGAAAGGAAGAAACAGTTTTTTTTTAATTTTTGAAGAAGAAACGTGTTTGCATTCAATATTTTGCTTTTCTTTTAGCTAATCGTGTACACATGTCTCATCCCTCGGCTAGGAATCTTAGCAAAACCGAGAACTAAGCTCCAAGCTTTGTTCTTTCTGATCCTCGTTCACTTCACGATACTTCATCGTATCTTATGGCATATTCCAAGAACATCAACCAAAGCGGTTACCGTTATGCGCCATCCGAAGAAGCTCATTTCAAATGGAACTTCTCAGAGAAAGTTGCAGGATGTCTCAAACGCTGTTCGTCAGACAAATTCCTTTTTCCATTTTTAGATCTCTCTACCCACTTACGCACTTTTTTTTATGTTATGCAGTTAGTACCATACTGACCTGTCTTCAGCTGGTTTTGGGTCTTCTGCCCATAGAAATCTTATTACAGATCATTGTTGAATACTGGTACACACGTTCACACTTTGACAGCAAGAAGATCACTTTAAGTTGAGTCACATTATTGACCCCATAGACGCTCACGGCTTTCGTAGACCTGCAGCTGGCGTTATTGTGTAAATTCTGCCCCACCACTTTCATTCCAAAAAAAGATTTTCGGTCTACTTATATAGGGTTCGTCAGCAGAAAATAGCAGCGACATTTCGGAATATGTCAGTCGATGACATCAAAATCTGAGTCTAGTTACTATCATAACACTAAAATTCTGTAAAGTAAATTGGTTGACATTGCTGTAAAAATTAACATTTTTAAGTTCCCTACTGAAGTTGCAACACGACTAAAACGTTGAAACCGTATCGCCCAAAACCAAAAAATGCATATCCCTCGCAACCCACCGTGTAATTACCAAAAATTATAATTCTTCACACGCCGAACAGGGGCTATCTACATAATTCCGCAAAAATTACAGTGTCCAAACACCCGACGAAACGCAAGTGCTAAATTCTCCATTTCCTGTCCGGTCAGATGCACCTGCTCGGCCTTCAGGCCGCACAGATCCTTTGAAGGGTCTCCGAAAACTGAATGTGTACATGAACAGTTCGGTTGTGGACGACTTTCCTCTTGGTCACGCGCTTGTCGGATCGGAGGATGTCTGGAAACGCATATCAGTGTGTGAAATTAATACCGCCGTCCCTCGCCCCGAGCATGAGAAAATTGCGTGCAGTCAGTCTAATTAAGACGTCACTTACTGTATGACATATGTACCTGGACTGGCAGAGGAAGTGGCGGGAAATGAGATACCTTACGACTAGATCTGAATGGCCTGATAGTTTTGTGCCATAAAAAGGGAAATTGCGGCGTAGATAATATTTATGAGATGCTGCAATTTCTCGCACTGATACTACAAGCACATTAAGAATGAAAACTTGTAACGCATTTAGACCGTATAAAACTAATTTCCAACGACAATAGTAAGTAGTTCTTGGTGTACAGAATGACTATAAAGACGCTTCTTCAAATATAAAACAGATACACTAATAGAAAGGACATTTGAAGATCTGACTAAACAAAACAGATCACATTCTGAGAGATGAAATGACAAAAAGAAATATGCAGCGTAAAAGTAACATGTAAACAAAACACTCAATAAGAGATTACTAGAAATGGAATAGATGATAAACCATCAAGATCATCAGATAGACCACAGAAGAAGTGAAGAGACAGCTATACATTAGCATTTCAAGGATAGAGCAAATATATGTTAGGAAGTAGAAGGAGAAGAAATAGAACCGATACATGCTGTTAAAAATAAGTGCTATAGTACAAGGGAGGAAATAGAACAATATTGAAAAGCAAAATCAACAACCCATTCTTAAAAGATAAAGTAAAAGCAATTAACCACGAAAGGAATCTTAGGTCTACGATTCACCCTGATTTATATTTAAAGACTTAAGCAAGTAATAAACGAATATTTCTTGCCAAACGTAGATTTATAGGTCAAATTTCATCTCCATATTATTCAAAATATATTTTTAAAGAGGCGAGAGTCAATCCAAACCAATATTGATGTAACTATTGCATCAGATCTTTGCATTGTTGAAACTTAAAACTTCTAATAAAGAAAGCAAAGCACAGAGTACAACATACTATCAGTATACTAGTTTCAAATATTGGAAAAAACCTTTCTGTGAAGCTATCACATGACATGAAACGGAAATCTGGATACCTTGCTTGGACTGTTTATTTGTATGTTTATCGTTAAATAAGCTTAAACATTGTAACTGACATAGTATAATGTCCGCGGATCCGGGCCTGTGCAGTGCGTACATCGATCAGTTGTTTCTGTGTAGCGTTTAACATGGATCCTTCAACGGCGTTCGCAGGGAACTTAAAATTAGTAACCACAGGGCCTTGCCCCAAGGTGTATGTGGCGAAGTGAATATCGCCAGGCGGCGAAGTTAATAAAAGTGGCTGTAAGCCTTGAAATTAATAGTTGCTGCCTGTAAGTGTTTGTGGGTTCTACAAGCGAGCATTTACACGTCAAGTTGTGTACAGGGTTAGTACACATTGAGACGTTATCAGGATTTCGTGACGTCAGCCGACCAAGCAGCCTTAAAGCCTGAAACGAGGGATTTCCCAGTTGGTTACGTATGGAATTTACCATTCCAGTGATGACGTAATCCAGGGCGAGCCTAATACCCAACATAGCAGTTCTTACAGTGCGCTTTTCTGGTAACTTAACAAAGGCTATGATTTCAGTTACGCGATAAGGGTTGGTGTTCAACTGTGGGAGATTTGGATTGAGAATACGGACTTTGATGCACGAAATTCAATGGTGGAATTCGATGCACTTTAAAGGCAGTTACTTGGGCATATTTTTAGTATTGTTTTATAATGGGTCCCGGGTGGTGTAGCTTGAACAGGTGTCCACATACGATCAGTAGAGTTAAGCACCGCTCTTTCTGGTCAGAACTTGGCTGCTTCTGTCGGCGCCTCGTGGTATGGCTGCCACGGAAATAGTTGGTCCCGGATGTCATAATAACAGCATGACAGTCGTTAGTGGGGTTGGAAGTCCTCATAAAATGTGCAGCGACGCCTATAATTGGCCTAACGGCTGTTGGCTGAGTACAAAATAAAATAAATGTTTAAATGTAAATGCGAGTAGCCGCAAGCTATAGCACCCGTAGAATGTCAATTCTTATTTTACATTGTTTATGTGCTTTAAAGTAAATTTTTGTACAGATTGGATTTTCTTGTGTATGTTGCTTGAGGCGAGTGTCAGCCCGAGAACACTACAGGTGCAGACCAGCTCCCTGCTTTAGCAGATATTGCAACTTCAAGTCGCTAACTGGATTAGAGTAATAATTTCATGCAAACTGAGCTAGTTAGGTAACAAACAGGGCAAATTATTTTATAAAACGAACAGGGCAAATTACAAACAATATATGGATTGCAATATATCATGGAAAAATAACCACCTCAACGTACAACATTTTCTCAATAGCCTATAAGACAAAGCAGCGCTCCAGGAAAACCCGTAGAATAACGATCTGCAGAATGCTGAACAATACTGTTGATTCAGTCAAGAAGGTGAAAAATATATCAAGCGATTCATTTTAGTAAGTTAAAAGTCTGAGATGCTTGTAGCGACGAGATCATAAAAAAACAGTAGAAAGCATGCGGGCATACTGTGTAAGTATCGAAAAAGTTGAGAAGAAATATATCAAGTGAAAATTTCTTATCCAAAAGTGTTTAGGCATTGTACGTTAAGGGTTATGTAGAACTCTTAGTCCCATTGAAAACTTTAACAAATCAATATTGAATTTGCTTGAAGAGCTTATATAGTAAACCATCATAGAGAGAGTTAACTTCTAATAATCAAGGAATTTTAGGTTATTTTGACAATTTATTTGTATGTCTGGTTCCTTGAAAGATATAAATATGGAACCTTACAAAAATACTTCCTTTATCGTAAAAGAAACTAAAAATGAAGAAGCCTCCTCCTTCTTTCTCTTAAGTATGGGCTGAGCGACAACTTGTAGTTTCTCTTCGGCCACACTCCAACTCGTTGAATTCAAGAGATGACTACTCTTCTTCAGGGGTCACGACCATCAGATATGGCCGACTGCAAGCTTAAACGCATTACCTCTCGCCTATCCCTTATCTGCTAACAAACCATTCGATTTATAGAAAAAAAAATGTGGAAGAACTGCTGACATATCCTTTAAAGGATCATTTCAAGCTAGCTTATTTTATTCGAGCGCAAAGTGCGTAAGTCTCGACCACAGTAACTGAAACAAAACTGCAGCTATAAAACAGGATATCCTGTAGACCAGGAGATCAAACGCTCTAATCGGATTATTCGATTTTAAATCTCATTGATGTATGGAACCATCAATATCAATTCGCTGTTATTACCGCCAACAAATCATAAAGCAGCCTGATTATAAAACTCGAGCTTAATTACTATAATGCATGGCAAATGCTTAAACCCCGTACGTAAAGCGATGGGAAATCATAATCTGCTGTCATTAAATTTCATCTCATTAATGGTACATGTAATATGCATTACTGCCTACTGGGTAACTGCGAACCAGACGATATTATTTATTACGTTGTTGCCTATTATCACTGGAAAGCCTACTAAATATTTGTTGTAATTATGCCTGGATGGTGAACGCACTTGTCTTCACCAATGAGTTATTTCCTAATGAGGAGCTTTCAATCGCCACGAGTTCCGAGCGGAAATAACTAGATTTTTTTAATTTTCTAGAGCCTTATCAAGAAAATCGTTTTTCAACACTGAAGCGACTCTTACAAGACCGTCAATGCGCGTCTGCAGTATTAATTGCTTTTGTACGTTTTGCGTCGAGCAATCGGGGATCTGTCGCGGGATTAAAAACGCGATTATAATTAATTCAGCGAGTTTATGATAAAATTCACGGTGGATTGCGCCATGAGTGCAGGCGAAGCTATCGTTAAGACATACCGAGAGGCTGTTGCATACCGATTGTAAGCAGCTTTTTGCACGCTCCGTAATCACCGTGTACTTGGCCTGCTTGATATTTACGACACATTTTGCTATCAATCCGTCTCGCCTCGCTCACGTGTCACTTATCTAGATATTGAGCTGACATCGGTGACTTTGATCAACTTTAGCCATTGACCATCGCTCCTGGACTGGATCGCCAGATGAAGATATACCGTTAAAAAGCTGCGTCCGATGGATGCGTGAATTAAGTTCACACGAGGAGATCGAGGTGAAGGCTGCGCCGGCAACCGGAATGCCGAAGTAGGCCTGTTTCCCAAAGTAATTATATATTTGAGACGTAAACGCTTCTTAAAAGCCGACAGCCGCGTATTTTTACTTCTGTTAGCTTTTATTTGGACCACGCACTTCGTGTGTCCGCAGGACCACCAGAATAAGCCTTGATATTTACTGGAACCGATGCCAAGCAACACTTCATTGAAGATTTATATTGAAGACAGTGTAATGAGCTAATCGCAAGATGCAATCTACAAGCTCATAACTTCAGGCGGAGAAGTTTGTAAGTAAATTATTACTTCTTAATATACCACTTGACCGTGTTGCCTTTTTTCTACGCTAAAATTGTTGTAGAAGATTTGAGGTCGAGTGGTGGATTTGATTACACGATTGTTGTAGGTTTTTTCATTCTAGTTCAAGGTTCATCATCTCAAAAGTCGCAGTATAAAGGCACAAAATGAGACCAATACATGGATGGTGATAATACGGGGACGGGGGACAACAGAAGTATGAGAAGCTTCTCTTCAATATATATATATAAATCAAGAGAACAAAAGAAGAAGCAAAAGAAGACGAAGGTGAAGCTAAGACACATTTCTTAGAGATGGTTGAGTTCTGAGAGCTTTTCCCCAGTTGGCGAAGTAAAATTGCACACACTTCGAAAAATGTATGTACCAGCTTAGCTTGATAGAACACCCACAATCTGTTCTCTAGGTGTTTCACGTGGTGACAGAGCCCAGAAGAAAACAATCCAAAGCGTGATAACAAGTGGTCGAGGTTGGAGAGCGACCTGAGGTAAGTTTTGCTTTTAAAATACTTTCTAATCCTGGAATAACCAGACTAATTTCAGCTACTGCACACGCGATTCATTAATGCTTTCCAAAATATTGAAGGATTTATATCTATATGTAAGTAAGCCTTCCGAAAATTCAACACAAGCACTAGAACTATAAGTCTGCCCTAGATGGCTACAGGAAATCTCTCCTTCTATACTCGTAATCATTTCGAAAATTACCAAAATTTTCCTAGGTCCCAAGGATACCCAATCTACACAGATATACAAGAGGAGGACAGACAACCGACTACATGCCAGCAAAATAGTGGCGGCATAACCCACATCATAACAATAATGTAAAATAGGTGGAAATTAAAGACCATCTCTGAATATTAAATTCTTGTAATTAAAGTATAATTTACACGCAACAGAGGAAAATAGCAAACGAAATCATAGGGCTACTATAACCAGTCCAATTGATTAGCGAATAGACATACTTGAATGGGGGTAGAAAAACAGTAGACTACCATGTGACAGACCATATGGAGGCAAAAAAGTGTTAAGATTCCCAAATAAAGAGGAGAGGAAGAAAATTATAAGAACCTTGAACGAGTTCATGGTGGAAGTGGGATGCAAAAACGTACACCTGATGATTCCTTAGGGAAAACTGACAGTACCATACATCAAAGCTATTGACTTGTATAAGATTACCAGAAAAGAGACTTCTCATCGCAGATAACTGACGCAAATTAAATAAAAATCAATTTGTTGCCGCATTTGGTGCTGCCGCAACGGCAATAAATGAGAAAACAGTCACCATCGGAGCAGTGGACGGACACGTAATACGCCATATCGATCAGTATAGTTTTAATTAGTTTTGCCATACATGACAGTTTCAATTAGCGCGAGGCGAAATTAACAGGTGCAGCTCGCAGCCCTTTTCCGAAAGTGCTTGCGGAGTTATCCCGCGAATTTCAATTAGAGGCTCGATTAAGCCCATTTATTGCTTAATAACCTCTCGGGCCGTGTTGCGCGCCTTTTAAAGGCACCGACAGGCTCGATGCAGGACGTGCGCCTACATTTTCAGCTATTAGCTCCGCGCATTTTCAGCTAATGGAGAAGTATTTCAATATTGACTTATATAGTTTCGTCATGGCGATCTCCTGGGAGCGATATGATGCCTCCGGAACGCTGGCGTCGCCATGTGTGGTCACGATGCACTCCCTCGCTGCTATTGGCCGGCCATTGATTCGCGGAAATCATTCACCATCGGAGTGTCGCCAACTTGCAGGTTAACTGCAATTTCCCTGTTCGATTACGCTCGCACGACAAAGGAGCTGAGTTATGGCCCCGAGCTGCTGCTGCAGGCGGCTTCGGGAGGATTTGGGGGAAGGGGGCTTCGTCGCTATACCGGCATTGATAGCTCTTGCACAATGGTTACATTGGACTTGAGAAATTAAACAAAATATTTGAACCATGCGAAATTTGTGAAAGTAAACAAACTGGGACATGCATCTAATAAATCTTGACAATAAAGGCACCAGTTATGAATAAGTCATCAATGTAGGAACTTGCATTGATAGCTATTGTACGATCGATGTGTTAAAAATAATAAAGGAACCCAATATTGAAGAAATAGGAAATTTATGATTAAAAACCATTTGGCTTATGTACTATTAAGTCTTAACCTATATGACACCTCCCATTTAACATTAAGAGCAATCGGGGATAAATCCACTACCCTTTATAAAAGTAACCTAATTTTTCTTGAACATTTAACAGAATTACGAAATATCTCTATCACTTAGAAGAAAACACTGAAACTTTTTCGCCACATTACGAGAAAAGACAATATAGAAGAGCTAATAATCCAAGCGCGTATAGAAGGAAGAAGACCTAGAGGAAGGTCGCCTATAAAATAGACCAACGATGTTACGAAACTCTTGCTTAGAAAGTGCAACCGGAGAAGTACAAGACCGCATTCGTTGACTAAGTACAGTACATCGGGTAATCCGTCAACTAGAGCAAATCTAAGTCATTGTAATCACACGTCATTTCCATGTTATGCAAAGACTATTAAATCGGTAGAAGCTGTAGATGGGTGGTCAAAACTCAAAACAGAAAGAGAAAAAATAGGGATTGAGGAATATTTTTGAGTCGGTGACAATTTTTGGACGAGTGGTAAAACCTCGTGAAAAATTGTTGGGCGAATGCAGACTTTAAGGTAAAATTTGGGAAGAAAGAACGAAGCAGAAAATAGGAAAATATTTTTGAGCTGATGAAAGCTCTAAGTGGGCGGTAATATCCGACATGAGCGAAAAACAAATTAGAGAACTTAGGAAAATCTACTTTTAAATCGATGAAGAAAGCAAAATATGGGAAGAATAAAAGATGAAACAGAAATGTCTTTGCGTTGATAGGGCTCTACATGGAAAGTCAAACACCAAAATGCCATATTAATGAACTAGGAAATAGTCGTTACGTTATGCTATTTCTTCGGGTATTTCGCCCGAACACAAAATGAAAAATATTAGAACAGGAAAACAGCTGCTTCTTTGGGAGGTTGGTCGCACTCTGCTAGATCTCCAGTAAAATAAGATTTTCTAATTATTTTTTAGTTCAGTTGGTTATCTTTGAAAACCGTATATTTGCCTTGCGAAACGTTTATGTTCTAAATATTTTTCATTTTGTGGGGTGGCAAAATGATTAATAAAATAACATGATTATCCAAGAGTTAAAAAAACATTTCCAAATTTTCTTAATCGTTACCAAGATAAAGTCACTAGATGGACCGAGGGAAATGAGAAAGAAGAAGAACAAAGTAGGGACTGGGAGAATGTATTTGTTCTACCAAAAAGTTACGAAAAGGCGGAACAATCTTGATGGTTGGTAAAAACCCAAAAATGAAAGAACGAAATAGAAATGGTAGATTTTTGATCTAGTCATAGTCTCAGTTTAGTGGCAAAATTCGAGAAGAAAGAACGAAGCACAGAAGAAGGGGGCGGTTAAATGCGAAATAACAGAAGAGCAAATTGGCGAATGGGAAATATAACTACCTTCAAATCGACGAAGGAATGAAAATTTTGGAAGAAAAATGAAGAGGAAACTGCTATTTTTTTGTTTGACAAAGGCCCAACGAAAAATAATTACCAAACAACATATTAACAAATAGGAAGAAGTCGATGAAGTCACTAGATTGGCAGAAGAAACCAAGAGAGATAAAAGAAAAGATAGGAAATGGGAGAACAGTTTTGAACAATCGAACTCTGTAATTGAATAGTAAAATACAAAGTTAATAAAAACGAAAGACTCTGAATGGGCCATAAGAACTCAAAACAAGAAAGAATGAAATGTGAATGAAAGAAGATCTTCAAATCGATGTGGTAAAACCGGAGAAGAGAAAAGAACGAAGGGGAAATGGGAGGGAAATCATTGCGTCAGTACAAGACCCACCCTAAGTCGACGGTAGAATTCAGGAAGAAAGAACGAGACAATATGAGAGTATTTTTAAGCTGACGAAATCTATAATAGGGCAGTAAATTCCGAAATGGGAGAAGAGCAACTTAGCAAACGCAAAATGTACTTTTTAGTTAATCAACGAAGCTAAATCTAGGAAGAAAACTAAAGAAAATAGGGATCTGAGAGTTTCGTCTACATTGACAATAAACACAAAAAGATAAATTAACAAATGGATTTTTTTTTATTATATTATCGATCAAGTCACTCCTCCTCGATCCTATTACCCAGCTGGAGACATGGTAATATTATGACAATGAATTAATCGTAACTGTCTATTGCATTCGGTCTTGTACAGTTTGTATGGCTTCACGCAGTCCTTGTATCGACGTTTACTTCATCTGGTCAACACATCTGGCTAGAAATGTTTCTCTTTCTGCGCCCTTGTACTGTTTCTTCAACGAAAAACCTTTCCATTTCGAGTGCTCTTCTCAAAGTATGTCCAAAGTGTCGTAGCATAGACCGGTTGATTTTCGTAGACAATCTCGTTTGTAAGTTTAATTCCTCGAAGACCTCTAGGTCACTAGCTAGTAAAAAACCTGAGAAGAAAGAAGAATAAGATAGGAAATGGGAGAAGGATTTTAAACTAGCAAAGGCTATAATTTGGCAGTAGAATCCAAAGTTAAGAAAACATGGAAGAGTTTTTAGGGTAGTAAAACACACAAAAAATAAAGAAGAATGAAATAGTTGTACTTGTAGAATCTTATATGTGTGGCAAAACACGAACAGAGAAAGGAATGACGTAGAAATCGGAGAAAAGCTGTTAAGTCGATGCAAGATTCACCCTAAGTCAGAACTGAAAATGAGAAGAAAGAACGGAGCAGGGAATTGGAAAATATTTTCGACCTGACGAAGGCTTTAACTAGGTGATAAAATCCGCAGTAGGAAAATAATGGAAAACATAGCTTTAAGTCTATGAAGAAAGCAAACTCCGAGAATAAAAAAAGGGGGGAATTGAGTAATGCTTTTGATTTGGTAAAAGCTATTGATGGAAAGTAAACACCAAAAAACATATTAATGAATGGGAAAAATCGAAAAGTCGATAAAGTCACTAAGTGGGAAGAAACAAGAAAGAAGAGCCAGATACGAAATGGGAGCATATTTGTCAGTTAGCCAGGAATTTATTTTATTTCTAAAAGAGCAGTGATATCTGAGAAGAATAAAGGATAGAGGAGGAAACTAAGGAATATATATGAGCTGACAAAAGCTCTATGTGAATGATAAACATTAAAGAAGAATTAGCGACTGGAATAAAAGCTTTGATATGATGAAAGCTCTAGATGGGTGGTAAAAACTGAGAAAGAGAAAGAACAAAGTAATATATTTCGTTAACATTAAGAGTATACCTAAACGAGTTTAAACGTTGAATATAGATACTACGACAAGAAAAACGAGCAGACTTGAGGTTAGAAAATATAATTTTTTAACTTTCATATTGTAATAATATATTTTTTACAAGTTAATTGAAACTGTCGTAAAATAAATTGATAAATTGAAAATTAGAATATCTTTTTACGACTATTTCCCGCGTCTCTTATTATCCAATCAAATGCCATGATTTCTGAAAATTTAACCAATCACGTGTTTTTATAGTAGCAAAGATCAGTATTTGCCAAATATGTTGCTTTAATCAAGGTGGCATTTCAAAAACATCATTTAAACTGTCATTGTGCATCAGTATAAATGTCAAAATGAACCGATATTTGGGAAATAGTCCACAAAATATATTTCGGACTTACGATTTTGCTCGGAAAATATTTTACTCAAGATCTGTTGTTTTTGGGAAATGCCCCTCGACAAACTAACTTTGACAAATTCCGGAGCCGAAGGCGGAGTTTGATCAAGTTAGTTTGTCTTGTGACATTGATAAAACAAAATACTTTCGAAAAACATTTTTACCGGCAAAACCATGTGCCCTTAATACATTATTACTAACAAATGTATTTTCTAATTCCTGGTCATATTGGTTTTCAACGCGGTGTTTATCATAGTCGTTAATCACAACTAAGTATACGACAGTTTGACTTCAACTATAAAATTAAATTTTAAAACTGCTAAGTTTATAGAAATCGTCCTATTCTGCGGAATAGTAGTTGGTAAGTGATCTTTATAAGAAGCAAACAATATTTTTCCAGACTGTAAAAGTCGATTGCAACATTAACAAACCACAGGCTAAATTTGCAAAATCAAAGATTATCATTTCCTTCTTTAACTTTACTAGCCAACTACGATAGTTATTGCAGGATGTCTGCATAAATAAAATATTAATTGCCTGAACTCGAGCTCCAATGGAGCTTCGCATGCAAATCTCCAAAGAAGCCCAGCCTTACACAATGCAACATTCGGAAGTCCATTGTTGCAGCGACTTTCTATGCGTCCTCTTTTCCGGCTTGGAGGAATGCCTAAATTGTTGGGTCCTCCGCAAGTGGTACGAAGCATTAGTGATGCGTAGCCCGGTAAATAAATTCCCATAAACACAAGATGCTTTGCCTAATTAAATCAATAACGGCCGCCCAGCCTCCAATTATGCTGCGCCGCTTTCGACTTGACGAGGCCTAATATCCAAAAGAAGGTTTAAGGTTAAATCCAATAAATATTTAGAAAAGGCAGCTATGGGCCATTCTAATAAAACGACCCAGCTGGCTAGTATCCAAATATGTGAATTATCATAATTAATATACGACCACTTGTCGGCCGATAAATATGGAAATTATATAAAATTATAAAATATTTTTATTTGGTATGGTGTGACTGGAAAATTATTTGAGTCATAAATTGACATAATCCAGAACGGGCAGGTGGGAAATAAAACAATCCAAATTCTTTGTAAGAAGTTTGTCATTGATACAGAAAAAGCAAACAATAGAAGAGATATCTTCGGTAAAGTAAAGTAAAGAGTTCAGCCTTATTTTAACGCAACACACATTTTTCTCTTTAGGTACTGCTGTTTTATTCTGTAAAATATACTTCAATTCCTGCATATTTGATTGCTGGTGTTTATATAAAATATACTATTTTCAGGTTTTCTTGAAAAAAACCGCAATTACAAGACATAGATTTTGTAGCTACTGTGATTGCAGTTCTTGTAATTCAATAACGACGAAATTTAGTAACATTAATTACAACTGCAATTTAAACTGGAAAATCGTCAACCAATTTTTGGGAAAGCTATACCTTATCGTTACAATGAAGGTGTAGTCTTAATTATTCTATTGTAATTGAAGCCCCTGCAATTTAGTAATTGCAACACTTAATCGCATCAACTACAATAATATATTAGTTGTAGTAATTACAAATATACCGTAAATAGTAAATCAACATACATTTTTAGAAAAGTTCATAATTCCTAGTCTGATATTTCTTCTTTCTGTGTTCAATCGTATTATAATGCGTAGTCTGATATTTTCCTTTTCTTTTCCTTTTTTTTACTAATTACAGTAATTACAACTAAAACGTATATTAATAAATCTTCAATAATTTTTTAGAGAAAGCTAGTTCAGTCTAATCATAATACGTTGGCTGATATTTTTTTCTCTGTAGTTTTATTAATTACAGTAACTATAACTAAAACGCAACTAATACGCTAATAAATATTCATCTAATTTTTAGAGAAAATTAGAAGTTCTGCTTTCTGTTAATTACAGTAATTACAAATAAAACGTAACTAATACACTAGTATCATCAGATAAATATTTAGAAAAAATAGGCGTTCAATATCATAGTGCGTAGTCTAATATTCCCCTTTTCTGTGAGTTATTCAATCTTATCATAATGCACAGTCTAATATTTCCCTTCTCTATGATTTGCTAATTACAACTAAAACGTAGTATATGTTCCTAAAACTTCAGCTAAGTTCAATCGTATCATGCTACATAGTGCGGTAGTGTCTTTCTGTATTTTTTTAATTACAGTAATTTTAACTGAAGTTTAACTAAAAGTTAATACATATTCAGCGAAGTTTTAAAGGAAGGTAGGCTCTCTATTGTTTTTAATTGTAGTAATTGCAACATTTTAACCAATTTTTGTAGGTTATGTTGACGTCGGTTGACGTATACCTATCGCCCCACCTACAAAAAATCGTAAAAGAATGGATTTCTCGTATTTTAATGACGATTTCAGAGTTCTTCACTGCCGATTTCAAAAAAAATATGTTTAATGCATTGATGTGGCATATAAAAATATACCTGCTAATTATCTCAAAACTGTTAAGCAGGTGTGTTGTAATTAAAGTACTTGTAATTTTAAATTACAAGATTGTATTTCAGCAATTACAACTAAAATTTATCAAATCCACTAATTTTGAAATAAAGCTGGGAGTACAATTTTATCATAATACATCAATTAAGTGTAGTTGTCAATGCTGTCAGAATTTATTGTAACTACTTTAGTCAAATTCCATCTAATTCAGTTATTATGTGCAGTTCAAATAGAAATAGTTTGAGCAACATTTTTGTCATACAAATCATGGTAAAGTTTTAAGGTAATATACAAAATATGCTTATTGTTACAACAAAGTAGTTCAGTAATTACAGTAATTACAAGTAACCAATAACTAATAAATAATACCTAATTTTTAGAGAAAGTCAGAAGTTCAATCTTATAATACGTAGCCGGATATTTCCCCTCTATATTTTGTTAATTTCAGTAATTACAATTGAAATGTAACTAATAGGTTAGTAATTGTTCAGCTAATTTTAGAAGAAAGTTGGGAGTTCAGTCTTGTTATAATACGATGTATTTCTCCTCTCTGTACTCTATTAATTACAGTAATTACAACTAAACGTAACTAATACGATAGGAAATTTTCAGCTAGTTTTTAAAGAAAGGTATGAGTTCAATCTTATTATAATGCGTAGATTGATATTTTTCTTTTCTATCATCTGTTAATTACAGTAATTTGAACTCAACCACAACTGATGCACTAGTAAATGTTTATTTAATTTTTAGAGAAAATTAGCAATTCAAATTTAAGCTGATACTTCCCTTTTACGTATTACCTTTACAACTACAATTACCGTAATTTACAAATAAAGTTAAAAGTGCACTCTTAATATATAGTCTGACATTTCATTTTGGTTATTATTTTAGTTTTTACTTTAGTAATTACGTACAGCTGAGATAAAATATGTTTGAACAAAATTTTTGTTATAGCAATTATTAAAAATTAATACAACAAGGTAGCATAAAAAATTAGAATTATTGTTATAACTGAAGTACTTCCGTAATTAAAATATGTACTTACAAGTAAACCATAACTAATAAACCTTCAGATAATTGTTAGAGAAAATTAGGAGTTTAATCATAATGCGCAGTCTGATATTTCCCTCGTCTGTGATTTACTAATTATAATAATTACAACTAAAACGCAACTAACTTGCTAGTAAATCTTTATCTAATTTTTAGTGAAATATAGTAGTTCAGTCTTATCATAATACGTAGTCTAATATTCCCATATTTTTGTGTTTTGCTAATTACAACTAAAACGGTACTAATATACTAGTAAACCGTCCGTCGTCTGTTATGTATGAATTATAATAATTACAACTAACACGCAACTAATGCGCTAGTAAATCTTAACTTAATGCTTAGAGAAACATAGTAGTTCAATTTTAGTCTGATACTTCCATATTTCCATTTTTAAGTTAATTACACTCATTTACACTCATAGTGTAGTTTTAATAATTCCCTCGTCTGTAATTTACTAATTATAGTAATTACAAGTAAACCGCAACTAACGTGGTAGTACATCTTCAGCTAATTTTAAAACAAACATAGTAGTTTTTAGAGAAAACTAGTAGTTCAACTTTAGTCTGAAACTTCCTTTTTCCTTTTCATGTTAATTACAGTAATTTACACACATTTATAGATAAAGTTTGGGGTACATTTTTTTTTTCATAATACGCAGTCTGATATTCCCCTCGTCAGTTATTTATTAATTACAATAATTGTAACGAACGCGCAACTAATGCGCTAGTAAAACTCAAAATATTGTTTAGAGAAACATGCTAGTTCAATTTTAGTTTGATACTTCCCTTTTCCGTATTATGTTAATTACAGTAATTTGCACTCATAGTGTCGTCTGATATTTCTCTCTTCTGTGGTTTACTAATCATAGTAATTACAAGTAAAAGGCAACTAACGTGCTAGTAAATCTTCATCTAATTTTTAGGGAAACATAGTAGTTCAATCTTATGATAATACGTAGTCGAATATCCCCCTTTCTTATGTTTTGTTAATTACTGTAATTACAACTAATACGTAACTAATACACTAGTAAACATTCAGTTAATTTTTAGAGAAAACTAGCAGTTCAACTTTAGTCTAAAACTTCCCTTTTCCGTTTCATGTTAATTACAGTAATTTACACACAATTATTATATGTATATAAAGTTTAGGGTATAATTTAATCATAATGCGCATTCTGATATTTTCTCGTCTGTTATTTATTAAACACAATTATTACAACTAAAACGCAACTGATACGCTAGTAAATGTTAAGCTAATGTTTAGAGAAAGATATTATCTAGTTTTAGTGTGATACTTCCCTTTTCCGTTTTATGGTGATTAGTGATTACAGTCACGCTCATAGTATAGTCTGATATTTCTCTCGTCTGTAAGTTAGTAATTATAGTAATTACAACTAAAACGTAACTAATACATTAGTAAACTTTCCGCTAATTTTTAGAGAAAACTAGAAGTTCAATTTTAGCCTTAAGCTTCCCTTTTCCCTTTCATGTTAATTGCAGTAATTTACACACATTTATAGATAAAGTTTGGGGTACAATTTGATCATATTACTCGGTCTGATATTCTCTCGTCTGTTATTTATTAATCACAATAATTACAATTAATGCCTTAGTAAAACTTACGTTAATGCTTAGAGAAATATAGTAGTTCAATTTTAGTCTGATACTTCCCTTTTCCGTTTTATGTTAACTAAAGTAGTTCACACTCACAGTGTAGTCTGATATTTCCCTCGTATATAATTTATTAATTACAGTAATTACAACTAAGACACAAATAATACTCTAGTAAATATTCAGTTAACTTTTTGAGAAAATTAGCAATCCAGTCTTAGTCCATTTTTTGTGGTATGTTGATTACACTAATTTACACGAATTTGTAGATCACTCTTATCACAATACGTTGCCCGACATATCCCTTCTGTGTTTTTGTTTCCAAAGTTTCTTCCTAAATATTCATATTGAATCTACTGTTTTAGGAGGAAAAGTAAACATCAACAAATACGAAATTGTTCAGCAGGCATGTTACACGTTAGAAATGAAGTAATTGCAATATTTATTTACAGCATTTTCAACTACAGTTGGACTAAGAAACTAATTTTTAGGTAAAATTACGAGTTAGCATAATAAAAAGTATTTCTCTCGTCTGCATGTTGCTTCTAGAATTTCAGGCTCTTCTTCTTAATAATATAATAATAATAATAATTCTGTACTTACATTTCGTAATTATTTTAATTAGATTCCTCTTAAGCCAGTAATTGCAGTTCAAATAAAAGTGTGTATCAAATAGCATTCACATTGTTAAAATTATTTTACAGCTTTAATGCTGTAAATAACAATATATTTATGTAATTATTAATTACTATTAAACAGGTGTATCACAATTTAATACTGTTGTAGTTCTTAGCTTTGAAATTTTTGCGAAAACTGTTAGTTTACAGCTCGTAATAGAAACATAAATATGCTAATCAATAATTTATAATTGATGTACAACAATTTAAAAAATATATATCTATATTCGCACACTATTAAACATCAATACTGTGGTAATTTTATGTAATTAATCCAGACGAATTTAAAGTAATATTTTAGTTGAATATTAGGTGTTGGTTAAAACTTTGCAAGTATAAATCTGGAGTTATCATTACAAAATTGCAGTATGTAGTAGTGGAGATTTAAATATGCCTTCGATAATTAGTATAATCCTGAGTATTACTAAGTAAACTTGACATTTATTCGGCAGAATATACTTGGAGCTATTATAGAAACCAATTTCAAAATAAATAATCAATCTGGCTTAAAAACTACGAAATACATATGCCACTTACATACAACAGGTGCCAGGTAAATAAAGAAGAAAATTAATTAACTGTTATAAAAAACAATACAATTGTAGCCGCGTATCGCAGTTGGGTAAGTGCTAGGCTTGCATTAAGCAAGTTCTCGGTTCGAATCCCGCGGGATCCGGAATTTTTCCGCAGCCTTAGCGATGGAAATCGGGCTCGGGGAGACCATTCACAGTTGGGTACCAAATTAACTGTGCTCTACTTAGAACCACAGATCTAAGAGATAGAGTAACAAGGTCAACATATCACAAAGACACACACCGCACACAATGGTTGCTGCGCAAGCATAAACACCGCGCTCTAATTCTGTAACACGAATCCGGGGCAAGTTGAGCATTGTACCGCCAGATGCTAGCGTACGAAGCACCAGCCTCTACACCGCAAGATAAATGAAGTTACAGATAATACATACATACAAAAAGTAATACAGAGTTGTTTAATCGCAAAGACGAAAAAAATAATCGCGTTTAAAAGTAAAACTAATTAATCACTTACTGTAAAGGATGCTGTTAAGTTCAATATTACACGTTTTGTTTGTAATAATAGTACTATGTAGTCTATATGACTTAAATACATCAATAAATAATATTTATTTTTTAAAATTTGTTATTGTTAAATGATTAGTAATCATTAATTAAGTGTTCTCCTAGTTTATGTAAATAAATCTAATCCGATTTATTTAAACACAACGAGAACATTCCAGTTTACTACCTAGTGTCGTTCCGATTCTTTGTAGAAACGTATAACTGGAGTCACACTTAGAAAATAGCATTACGGATATGACTCACGCCCAAAAATTATTTCCAATTACAAATAAGCATCTAATTACAGTACCTAACTAGAGTTGATAGCCGAATAACAATATATGAAAATTAGATTCAGTCATTAGTTTGTGTCTGCAGAAGAAGAGACCTTGTACTTTAATTGAATTGAAAAATAAATGTGCACGTTTCAGTACACAATAGTATTTTAATTTTTGGAAATAACAAAATACAGATGTTATTGCAATGCAACATGTGGTACTTATATTGGAATAAACTATCATAACAGTAATACTGCATATCATCGGCTTTTAGTCTTCTAGCCAACGGTAAAAAAATGAATAACATTCGAAAGTAGAACTAATTAATCACTCGGTTTTGTATTGTATTCACAACTAGAAGGCAATGGATCAATATAGATATTTTGTATGTTGATCAGAACGAAGCTTTTAGATATACAAGATATACACATTTATCTTTAAGTGTTTGACAAGTACGCCATCTACCTCAAATGTATACAGGAAACCGTGCTCCGGTGCTCTTCAATCCTTAAGATTTTAACAAATGTGTGTACATTTAACGTGCCCGTTGGCACTTTTTATACAACAAAAATTCTTAATGTGAATGTTAGTTTCACATAACTACGAGGTTTTTCTTTCTTTCATCGCTATTAATGTGGCACTATTTCATTCCTTTTTATGCAGCCGTTAACGGTACCATTTCTAATGCTTTAATCGTCCGCACTTCCACTGCAAGCACGCCAGCTATTTCGTGAATTTTATTCAAGGCTCCGATCAAAGATACGCTTATAGAAAACACGTTTTATTAAATTCTTTTATGAGAGCTGCCTTCACTGTCCGCGGACAGGTGCGTGGTCGAGGACAGTGATAAATACAAAATATTTAGTGCTAATATTTTCAGCATTTCCCGCCAAGACGCCGACGTTCCCAAGAGCAGTGTCCAGGCGCGTCCGTGACGCAACGTCTGGAAGGATGCGACGCAACGTCCGTTTTCGAAACGCTGGGATCCTGCGAAAGTGGAATGGGCCCAGCGAAATTGCGCAAGCAAATCAATTACCGACATCTAGTAACCTGTGCAGTGCTCATACATCAGCGTGCATTACCCAACTCGGCTAATGGTCACGACTTGGCCATTTACCTCCGGCAGAGAGACTTATCGGCGGATAAATTGCCGCCGCTCGAATTTTCATGTCAGCACACAATAGATCTGAGATACACGCAGCCTGTGTGAGGTATATTGACAGTTGTATGAGCCAGCGCGTGTTCGATGTCTCCGCGCGCAGAGGGAATCCCTCGCAGGGTGGGATCAGGCTACGGGCCCAAATACGACCAACAAAAGGACTACGATTAGAAAAGGAAAGTGGTCACGATTGGTTTTTCCTTTCATCGCAGCAGTCCAAATTTACCTCTTAATTCAATTGCTCCAGCACCTTCTTTTTGACATTGTCACCGCTAATACTCAATATAACTACAAAAAACTAACGATAAGATGGAAACGAGCAGTCCATACCCAAAACATAACGGTAACCAGTAGGGTTCAACAGGTCGATTAAGCTACACGGGTGGAGAGGATGGGTTGACACTAAAATGACCAAACAGAACCACTCGCGAATCTAAGTGGAAGATTCTCCGGTGATATGATAATCGGCAGCTTACATTGAAAGGGGTATATCAAAAATACACCTATTAGAAGCAGCCTCTTTGATAAGCTAAAGCGTATTATAACAAGAACAAGACATGTTTGCGGTGCAATTAAAGTGAATTTTGTTTTCAATAAATTCAGACAAATAATATAATTTCTGATTACGTACCGAAATACAATAAAACAAGGTACTTGGGGTAAACTCAACAACAAACCCACGACTTGTACAGGTAGAGTTCACAGCGTAACGTAGGCAATTTCTAAGTTAAAATGTAAGTTCAACATACAAACAAATAAAGCGCAAAGCACGTAGTAAATACACATATAAATTAACAATTCATTTATAGCTGGTAAGTACGGTATAAACAGGAAAACTTTAATATTATAAGCTCATAAACTTATTCAGGTTAATACATTTTGAGTTGCCGCAAAATATGTATTTATAGTAAAGCTAGGTTGTGACTTAATTTTTAAATTCAGCGTCTTACGAAAAAAAGTCAAGAGGCCAAAACCGTATCTAGAAACCCATATCTATCCAATTCACAAACCCAATTCTAGTAATCTAGTAACTAGAAGTCCAAGTCCACAAATTCAAATAAGTACGAATACAAGCAAAACGACCCAAATCCATAATCCAAAAAGGAAAAGCCTTGAAACAATGTAACGTCATTCCGAAGTGGAGTGTCTATAGAAAACTAACTTCTATTGTAAATCGGCTCAGCGTTCTCTCCCCAGTACTATGCAGCAAGTGCACACTTATTAGAGGACATCTAAAAATGAGATAAAAATTGCATACCTATCTACAATTTTTCAGCGACCAGACTTACCCTAAAAACGTGCTATTTTCAATTTATCCAACCATTAGTGTATTTTCCCAAATTACTTCATACTAATCACAATAAAAAAGGCAAAAATAACTGAGAAGAGTAATTTACTAAATCACAAAATTTCTATGACAAACCACAGCAAAGTCAAAACCGATCAGTCAGAAGGAAGTTACTAAACGACCGTGCCAATACTCACAGCATTCAGACACACAACTTCGTGAAGCAGATTATACAATACGCCAAAACGCTTGAATAGCTGTTCCATACGAAATATCACTGGCAGATTCGCTCAAATAAGCCAAACAATCTAATATCGGAAATGAGCTGTCAAATAAATTCGCACAGGTGGTACAAGATGCACTGCCTACTGAAATCCAATGCAAGCTATTAACCTTCTACATGTTATAATAAACAAAATCTGACAGCTAATTAATTGAACCTGCATCTCTAAGAGGGCCCTGTTAGAACTAGGATACACCCCACAAGACGAGGAGAGAAGATGCAATGAATGAATGAATTTGCATACCCAATAAGTAGTTTTAAATAGAAACTAATGTGAGTTATATCGCTAGGGCTAACGGTAGTAACTAAATCCAAAAATAGGGGCTACCGCACACACTAACTCACCATTGTCTAGGTAATGGCCAGACCATTTTCCTCCACTTCAAGAATTTCTTGGTAGATAGTTTTGGGTGTTTCTTCAATACCCTGTAAGAAACCGATTTTTCTCTACTCCATTGGACATCGGCTTAATATATGAGAACGAAGATTATTTTATTGTAATAGTACCAATTACTAACATTGCCTGCACTTCAGACAGACAACTAGTTTTCCAAGAATTTATTGGTAGATTTATTTGGTACTTCCTCAATCAATATATGTTGAAATCTGTTTGTTCTCATGATTTTATTTGAATGGTGAATTGTTGGAGGTTCAATGGAATTGAGCTCGACGGGTTTCTTGCTTCTCAATGGCTTGTTGATATATTCACACTTCAGTCATGCTCCTTTCTGAGCTATCTATCTAAATGTATTCAATGGTGTTTTAAGTCAATTTCTATGTATGCATCTCTGTTTCAATCTTCTAATTTTCTCTGTTTGCTGCCATCTTTATTCAACTTAATTCTGCTATCAGCTTTATGTTATGGGTGATCTCACAGGGCAGGTAAACGGATGCGTCCTTCATTGTAGAACTGTTTTATTCCAGCTAATTTTTGAACACGATCATCTCTTGGGTTATACCATAAGCAATACAATCAGTTGTAGCAATTTTACTTTAATAATAATCAGAAGTTTTGTCTAAATGTGTTAATATGTAGCAACATTGTTAATTGGAGCAACCAAAATCTGCTTGTTTGGATGATACATCTTTTTTCTCTAGTAAGGATAAGAGGTTTGCTTCTACCTTGGATATCAGAAATTTGTTTTAACATTTTTTTCTTCATACAATTTCTTCCTTATTATTTCCAGTTGTCCAGTTCTTACTGCTTCTTCTTGAATATATTTCCGACTATTAGGTAATTAGCTTGCTATTTTAGTATTTCAGCAGATCTTTTCGTTCCGTGTGAGACGTGCTCGTATACGGACGTGATTTGGTTAATTTCCGATAATAAACCACGCCGCGCGGCCAGTGTCTTTATGTTCATTAATACTTTTGTTCGTTATTTCCAAAATACCGACTTATAATATTAAGTGATAGTACCGTTTTCCATTCGCCGCAATCGTGAGATTGCGGCGGTCCTTGGCTGCTCCGGCCGATAACCGACAACCTGCCGTCACCTCCTGGTAAAAACTTTTAATATCTGTTCAAAAACAAACAAATATTTAAATATGTGTGAACCACTGAAGTGTGTGTTGAAACCACCAAATATTATATACAGAGGAGATAAAGTTAACCCTAGTTCAACTGCAATGGAATGTGAAACCTCTACGAACCATGAAGTAAATAAAAACAAGCGATCACTACCCTCGCCACAGGACGATGATTTTAACAAACGCTACCTATTTAATCATGAGACTCTAATCTCTCAAAATCAATTTCACGCACTACAATCAAAAGAGCAAAACCCTTCTCCATCGCAAAATCCAAACGACACAGTCATTAAACCCAAAATCCCCCCTATATTTCTCCCTAATGGAACAAATTATCAGAACATCATTAAGGACATAAAATCAACAATCACAGCAGATTTTACCACCACCTTTAAAGGCAAGGAGCTTAGAATCAACTTAGCGAGTGCGGAGGATTACCGAAAACTAACAAAACTTTATGATGATCACAAAGTAAACTATTACACATATCAGAACCCCGAAAATAGCAACTTATCAGTAATTATACGCAATGTTCCTATCTCCATAACGGAACAAGAAATTTCATCTGAACTGATTGCCTTGAAATATCCTGTCGTTAAAACTACCCGACTATTAAATCATAACAAAATCCCGATGCCAATACTTGCAGTCGAACTACGCAAAGACGAGAAGGCAAAGGATATCTTCAATCTGACTAGATTACTATATTGCGTAATATCAGTCGAACCCCGACGTAAAAACAGTGACACCCCACAGTGCACTAACTGTCAACGTATAGGGCACACCAAAAATTATTGTCATCTACCTCCACGATGTGTTAAATGCACACAACACCATCACTATTCACAGTGCACAATCAACAAAGATGTCAATAAACCTGCATGTGTCAACTGTGGAGGTGAACATACTGCAAACTACAGGGGTTGCCCTTATATAAAACAGTTTAACAATAAACCAACGTATCCCACCATAAGACCCTCTAATCCTAATGCCTCAATCACTGGTAAAATTACATCCAATGCAACATACTCAGCACAACTGCAAAAAAACCTCTCCACTTCGATCCCCATTACAGCTTCTCCTAACAACAGCATCCCAACTACTTCTGGCTATAATACCTCAAATATTCTCCAATCTATCTTAGAAATACTCACTCCTTATCTTGATCAGATCAAAAATTTTATAATATCCTTACTGCCTATGTTATTTCAAAATGGCACAAAATAACCAGCATCCTATAAACAAGTTAACCTTCCTAAATTGGAATGCCAACGGATTAAAACAACAAAGAGCTACTTTTATTTCATTCCTGGCCAGACATGCAATAGATATAGCATGTGTCACAGAAACACATCTAATACAAAACCAAAAGTTTACAATACCCGGTTACCACATTTTCAGAAAAGACCGAGAAAACGAAATAGGATGGGGAGGATCCGCAATAATAATAAAACGCAGCCTGATTGCAACTCCAATAGACCTCATAAACATTCACCAATTAGAAACTGTAGCGATCAGTCTCACTATGGAGAACAATACCACTCTCAAAGTAGTCTCTACTTACAAACCACCAAACAACAAACTGCTCCAAAACGAACTTCAGCAAATTTTTAATAATCAACATCCCACACTGCTGGCTGGCGATTTAAACTGTAAGCATGAAAATTGGGGTTGCAGAAAAACCAACCCTAATGGAACGAAACTAGAAAACGTAACTTCTCAACTAGGAGTGCAAATATCAGCACCACCCGAATGCACATACTTTCCCTATAGACACAATCAGTTACCAGATATCCTTGATATTATCCTGCACAAAAACATACAGATGCCAATTAATCAGACAGTGTTAACCGAACTGGACTCAGACCACCTACCTGTCATATTTACGCTCAATTGCTCTCCCTATTATTACCCCTCTCCCCCAAGACTAATAAATGGTCCAGTAGATTGGGAAAAATTCCGAATCATAATGAACAATGAATTAAAATGTCCTTCTAACCTAGTAACTCCAAACGAAATTAACAATGCAGTGGAAAATTTTACAACCACTGCCACGCAGGCCGTACAAAAGGCTTCAAAAAACATTCGACCTCACCATCACTCTGAGAATCAAAATCCACCAGCATACATAATTCGACTTATACGAGAAAAACACAAGGTTCGCCGACACTGGCAGAACACGCGAGCACCAGAAGCCAAAGCCTATCTGAATAGACTCATTAGATTAGTGAGAACAGAATTGGATCAACTACGAATAACAACATATAACAATTACATAGAATCACTTACTCCAGGAGATCCAAATATGTGGAGAGCCACTAAACGGATACTTAAACAGCCAGAAATCATCCCAACTTTACGAATCCAAGGTGAAAGCTATCCTCAGGACAAAGACAAATGTGAAGTATTTGCAGAACTACTTGAACATACATTCTCTACCCCTCCAAACCTAACCAATACAACGCACTCTCAGCAAATAGCAAAATCATTAACAAATAATACTACGGCTGATTCCACACTCCTAGAACCAGTATCACCATCCGAAATTAAAACTTACATTAAAAGACTAAAATCCAAGAAAGCGCCTGGACTAGACATGGTACCAAACTTGCTTCTTAAAAATCTGCCGCAAAAATCCATCTGCTACCTAACAGCAGTATATAATGCTTGCCTACGAATTGGATACTTCCCTGATGAATGGAAACAAGCTGTGATAGTGATGATCCCAAAACCTGGCAAACCGCGCGATAACCCAGCTAATTATCGTCCAATCAGTTTACTTTCTTCCATATCTAAACTTCTGGAACGAGCAACACTAACCCGCCTAAACAATTTTCTAGCAGAAAACAACATACTACCACATTTTCAGTTTGGATTCAGAACATCACATTCAACGACACATCAACTATTACGGCTTACCGAAAAGATCGAAGAAGGATTCGAAAATAAAAAGCACACGCTTGTTGCATTTCTTGACGTCGCCCAGGCGTTCGACCGTATCTGGATCAAAGGCCTTCTATACAAAATGATAACGTTGAACTTACCTCCCTACTTACTGAACATACTTACTTCATTCCTAGACAACAGGACCTTTCAGGTACGAGTAAATTCATATACCTCCTCAACTCGCCAAATACAAGCAGGTGTACCACAAGGTTCTATATTAGGCCCTACCTTATTTAATATATTTATGTATGACATCCCTGCAACACCCGGAGCAGATCTATGTATGTATGCTGACGACACGGCTATCCTTACGCAAACACACGATATTAACACAGCAGCAACAATACTTCAAGACAGTGTTAATCAAATTAATCAGTGGTTTAGTAAATGGTGCATAAAACTTAATGCTGATAAGTGTGAAACTAAAATTTTTACACTCCGTCGACCTATTGACCCGCCTAATATAGTTATAAATGGTAGCTCTATAGCATGGAACCCAAAAGATAGTGCCGTGAAATATCTTGGACTCTTTCTGGACAGAAGATTAACCTGGCGCTTACACGTAAATAAAAAATTATCGCAATCATACGCAAGATTAGGCATGCTATACCCTATTATGAATAGAAAATCTTCACTAAAAATTGAATGCGGGACCCTCATGTACACATCAATCATACGCCCTATCTTCACCTATGGATGCAGTGTCTGGGGCGCAACCTCCAAAACCAACCTGACCAAACTGCAAATTTTACAAAATAAAGTGCTACGCATTATCACCAACGCCGAATGGTACGTTAGAAACGTCCAGTTACACAGGGAAACGAACATTCCTAGTATACATAACTATATAACAACAGTGTCTAGATCATTTTATGCTAACATTGATCAGTGCGATGGTGCAGTGTACTATAATCTCGGTAAACGATCACTCCACACTAGACTTAAACGTAAACTGCCAATAGACCTCCTCACCAGCGACAGTGAGTAAAATTAAGTGCTAAAAATTTTTCACCAAGACTGCCTGAATAAACTATGTAAAAACTTGCAAAAACTTCTAAAGTGATCTAACATAATTAGTGCATAGTGAAATAACGTTCAATTGTATAATAATACTCTCTGTCATGAATAGCACTTTGTGCTGACCTGACAATAATGTTGTTAAAAAAAAAAAAAAAAGCAGATCTTTTCACTTCGGTAATTATTTCAAATTCGTTTCTTCGAATAATTATATATTTTCGAAAATCGATACAATATTTTTATAACCACTGGAGGAACTGGGGATCGAAGGAACATATTCTAGTCCTAGCCCAGAACCAGAGGCTCTTCCAATATTCGCTTATCGTAGTTATGATATAATAATGAAAGTGTACTTGTTAGTAAATTATGCTTTTATAAGCAAAAACGAACTGAAAGACAATTCCCAGCTCGCCTTAATCCAACCCTGGTGGCTGCCTATCATATCATGATGAAGATGGATAGTGCTCGTGTTCGGGGAAATTTGAGCGTACAATACTCGCTGGGACCTATTACAGACAATATCCGGTAGTTCCACGAAATTGCTAATTTATCAATTAGACAGCAGGCTGTAAGGGGGTCACCAAAAAAACGACCAATGCCGATTGTTGCGATATAAATTTTTCAATTTATGTTTACGTCTAACACGAGATGACCCAGAAAACCGAACCGCCTTGAGGGAGCTTTAGACCATGTAATTAATCGCAGCTACTGCACCTTTTTGTTATTCAGCTACACATTTTTCGTCGATATTTAAGGACGGTAAATGCCGTTGCTGTCATCGGCTAGAGCCGGTGACGGTGCAACTCTGGAACGATGACAAGGGTTGGATGCTGTTGGCTGTTGGTATTATTCTCTTTAGTCTAGTGCCTGTCGGAAAGTCACTCGTAAGTGGATCATGGGAACCTGGACTGGACGCAGTGATCATAAAATCTTCAGGAAGCTATTTATTTAATTCATTCGGAGCAGGATGCTTAAAAGTAATTAATTCACTTGAGAAATATTGAAGAGGATTGGCGTACAAAAAGATCCGTTTGAACATTTTCAAGTCGCTTGTAAATAAATATAAAAAGCAAATCTTTTGATGTTTAATTCATGTTCTTTGTAATAGGCTTTTAATAAGCATAATTCCTTAATTAAGCATTAGCTTAACAGGAAATAGGGGAAACAAAATAATTTTTACATAAATTCTTCAGCTAAAGTGAATTACGAGGAAGTATCGGAAAATAACGAACTAGGGCTGTATAATTATTATTTCTGAGAGAAATAATAAATACGCTACAAGGGTGTTATAAAAATATACCTTTAATGTGTTGATGTGCAGCGTTATGAAGCAAGTGCCTGTAAAACTGTATCTACATATGTCAATCTCCAATCTTCACGCTTTTAACACACGTGATGAAATTTTGGGCTCTGTTGGATAAATCTCCCTATATTAAAAAAAAAGTAACTGCAGCTCACTTTTCACAAAAAATTTCTGTTACTTTATGGTACGCTCTTTTCTCCATTGCCTAGTAATAATATAAAAGATCCAATCGCTAAAACAGAAGCCATTTGTACAAGTCTCTATTCGAGAAATTAACGCAAATTTCTAAAAGTACGTCCAACTCTACGAAAAATGCTGTATTAACGAGATGAAGAACAAAAACAAATAAAATATATTAAAAAATTGGGCCTACATGAATGAAAAAACAAGAGAGAATTCTAAGAGTATACAGTGAAAACAATCATTAATTCGACTAACAGGATGATGCAGAAGAAGCAAACGAACGGTTTAATATAAAATTTGACCTCTCCTCCGTTTTGCAAAATTTGTAATTAAAAGAAATTATAGCATTCTTGAAAAGAGAAAAATATGCTCCTTCCCTGCAAAACAGTCCGAAATGTAAAAAATTACAAAGCTATGGAATCAGAACGAACCACAAGATATACAAAAAGGGTGTTTCCATATATCTCTGTATGAGTTGGAATAACGAAAACTCCAAAGATATAAATATTGTATGAAAATAAACAAAAATTTCAGCTGCTAAAACAGTATTGCTTACAGAAAAACCTCAAGGTGGGTTAAAAAATGGCAATAAATGGTGAACAGGAAATGAAATAGATGGAGAATCATATCCCACAAGACCATTTGAAACTATGTCGGCCAATTGAGCTGAAAATATAAATATACTCGTAGTTCCACATTTTGACGTCAAATCCATGTTGAAAGAATGGGAAGTCCAAAGGCAGGTATAAAAATACTGTACCACCAACGATAGAGCTTCAATTGCTGAAAGAGGATTTTGTCAGAAACCGCAAGACAGATCGAACAAGTACAGTCGTGTGCAAATAAATCTGGGACAGTGCTTTTTTCACATGCAGATTCAGTTAAGAATTTGAAGAATATTTCCATGGATTTCCTCTTATCAGAGAGAGTTACGGGTTTCAGTACCCGTTAAAGTTTAATGTAACTCTTTCTGATAGCAGGAAATCCATGGAGATATTCTTCAATTCTTAACTGAATCTGCATGTGAAAAAAACACTGTCCCAGATTTATTTGCACACGACTGTACATTAAATGGTTAACAAGAATTGAATCAGATAGAGCCGCGTATTCCATAAGATTATTTGAGACGATGTTGGCCATATGAATTGAAAATGCAAAGATTTGTAACGGCAAATCTCTATTGTAGGAATAAAAAGTCCAAGGATTTGTTACTAAATACTGTACCACAATCGATAAAAGCTTCAGCAGCTAAAAGGACTTATTTCAATACTACGCAATTGTGAAGCTTGATTTCGAAGGTGCAGCAATAAACGCAACTTCTAAGTCGGTTCGATGGGATTTTCAACTTTAGCAACATTAGCTAGCGGGCCTTACCCCAAATTATAGGTGAGTGAACGGCTGCGAATTAAATAGAATCCGTTTAAAAAAACCTTGCAGTGTTGAACAGGGTGCAAAAAAATCACGATTTAAATTAAAAAATTTAAAAAATCGATTTTTTCGATTTAAATCGGGATCTTTCGATTTAAATCAATTTGCGTTAATTAACGCTATAATAAAGATACACTCGCTTGACGTTCACAATTCCACGTCCTTTGTTTTTGTTATGTTTATGTTCTTAACTGCCAGATGCTTGTACAATAGGCAATGTAGGCATACATAGTTCAAATTTTAAATCTCGAACTGGTCATTTTTATCAATAAAACAATAAAGACAACAAAGGTATGGATTTCACCACCAACCGTAATCGATATCCCTGATGTGAATTATGTATGCAATAATGTGCATTTCTCATCAAAATAATAGACGCCGATGACGATGACTCGTCGAAGGTGGCATTCGTGATTTTCTATTTTCATCTGCTCAGTTTTATTGAATGGTTCAAGGTGTAAACTAATGGAGATTGAAATGGCGACGAAATTTGGCGGCATTTCCTAAATAAAAATGTCTTGGGAAAAATAGGATGCAGGGCGATTTGCAAAGTAGTAAACTTGAATTACATAGGTTAGTAGCTCGTTTAAAAAAACATCGAGAAAAGTGTAACAGAGTGGAACAGAAAAGGCCGGCCAATTGGTATGCTTATTTAAATACTATTACAACAGTGACTGTAACGTTGTATTTAATACTGTGTATAATAATAATAATAATAATAGTGTCTTTTATTTCTGGTATTGTAAAAAAAGCACACTACAAAAAATATATAATATACAAAAAAACAAGGAATATAAATATATGCAAAATATATATGGGTATGTAGTCACTTGTTATTAATAGCTAGTTATTCTTCATTATTAAAAAATATTTAAACAAGCTGAAATTTTTGATTTAAATCACATGATTAAAATAAAAAAATCTGATGACTTAAATCACGATTTAAATCAAGTTGATTTAAATCTCTGCACCCTGGTGTTGAACTTGCTGCATAGGTTTGGGTGCGAGCGAATGAAATTTTCATCGTGCACCGGGTTAGAACACAAATTGCAAAGCAGCCAAGTTCATTGTGGTACGTGTCGTCAGCCGTCATTGAGACACCAGCATAGTCAGTGTAATTATCCCCGCAATTGTCTGTGGTAGAATTCAACGCGTCACGCCGTTCAAGATTTGGGCGACGCAATTTGAGGACGAGTCTAATACGCAACACAGCAATTCGCAGGCCTTGGGGATTCCCGTAACTGAATATTTTTTCATCCTAAGCTCTTCTACCATTACACTCTGGAACCGCTTTCGCATTATTTCAGAGGGAACGGGCGTCACTTATCCTATCATACCTTAAACTCCCGCATCGGAAGTCAAACTTTCGCCCGTATGCTCCAAATTTTTACTGTGGCCTCAGCTGTAGTGGCAAAACCACCGACCCACCGAGGCCCCTTAGGTTACGCAACACAGGAAATGTTTGCAGCTTAAAGCGATGAGAAGTCACACAGCTTAGGATCGCGCTGAAAATAATGAGCTTACGTGTGTGGATTGTGCCGGATCATTTCAACGTTTGCACCTTTAAAAACATTTATGTTGGTGTTCTATTTTAATATTGTTTGCTTTATATTAGTGTTTACAATTTGCAATCATTCTAGGACTTAATCCTATTTTATTTTATTTTCTTTGTGTTTATACGTGTTTTACAGTCAATGTAGTTGTGTAAGAAAATTGCATTTTCTTGTGCATCTGCTTGAAGTTTGTTTCAGCCTGGCAACACTACAGGTGCAAACGAGCTGCTTGCTATTAGCAGATATTGACACTTCAGAGTCACGAACTGAGT
This sequence comes from Agriotes lineatus, assembly GCA_940337035.1. Taxonomy (NCBI): domain Eukaryota; kingdom Metazoa; phylum Arthropoda; class Insecta; order Coleoptera; family Elateridae; genus Agriotes; species Agriotes lineatus. The sequence goes on from OW679199.1 coordinate 31,109,540, forward strand.
TGACGTAAGTTTCATGCATACTGGGGCTAGCTAGGTGAACAAATAGGGCAAATAGAAGTGTAATTAACGTATCGTTACAAAAAATGTACCCTTTAGCATAAATGTATGGACTGCTTAAATAAGACTTTCTTTTATAAATAACCCAATGTCAAATCCATGTTGGAAGATAATAATTCCAAAATTACCTGTATAAATATTGCATCAAAATCGGCAAAAAACTTCAGCTGCTAAAAAAGGACTGCTTTCAGAAGCATAAAACCGATGGGAGTGCATATCCCAAAATACTATTTAAAAATAAGTTGGGAAAATTAACGTATATATATATATATATATATATATATGATCCACCGCCTTTTTTATCGTCAAATCTAGGTTGGTTAAAGTTGTAAAAATGTTCCATTGTGCATAAATATATCAACAAAAACTTCAGCTGCTAAAATAAACCTTTTTTAGAAACATTTTTATGGGTTGTCAATATAGAGACGTCAAGGTGACCGTCCAGAATTGCAGCAGATTGATAATTAATTTTCTGTGCTTCTTTGATTTAGCTCTCTCAAGTACTCCCTTTATTTCTTGATGTGAAAAAAGACTTATGACGTTTATGTCTGTAGCAATCAATTTTGTTGAACACTGTTTTGTTTTCGTTTAGTAGGAAAACGCTCGTAATTATTCGATGCCCCCTCGTACATGAATACATTTCAACATACTGCAGAGTTGAATTAGGCTAAGCACGTCGATAACATCATATTTCAAACAGATAATATCGAATTATGATTAACAGGTTAATAGAAGTTCTAAACGAGTTACAGATTGAAATCTTGCTGACCGCGAAACTCACTTATCATTTAATAAACTCGAAGCCGGTGGTTCCCACTGATTAATTTATTTTGAAGCCGCGGACGCAGCGCCATAAATCCAGCCGGCCCATCGTCGCAAATGGACTTTTAGGAAGGATGAAGTTATTATCACATCGCATTAGCGCAATTACAAATTAGCCATTATTGGATGCAGTCACGAGCCGCAGTTTCTACTTCTAGCGCCTAAGTAAGCAATTCACATCATTTACATTACCATTTCAAACGCAGAGCGCAGAAGTGGCTCAAACTCAGGCGGTTTCGTAAGGCGCGAGCTATGCCGAGAATTCTCCGGAGACTTCAACGCGGCGTGAGAATACGAAATTTGAAAACGATATTAAATTCCCCGTTTTGGGAATTGATGTCTTGCGGATCGCGAATAAATCTCCAAGTTTGTTGACTCCCAAAACGACCAGCAGGCGCTGGCGCGTTGCGCGATTAAAATCAGAGCTCGAAGACCTGATACCCTATAATATTAAAAAATGAGAAGTATGCAGAAACCGGCTTGCAAAACCAAGACGTGACCTATATTTGAGACAAAACGCCGTCCGGTCCCAGCAAGTGCACAATTAAAGAACTGGTCCTTCGAGCCGAGTCACTCCGTGGAATAACCTTTCGGGAGTAAATCATTCCGTCAAATGTTTAGCATACCTCGACTCGACTTTCATATACAGTAGTGAAAGAGGATGGCATTAAAACATTAATATGCCTCGTTATACGATTAATCACGGACGGCCGTTCTCATATTCAAACGGTAGCGCCGTATTCCGTAAATACTCAGACTTACTGTTATTCACCGGGGCATTTATTTCGTCTCTGCTCGTTCCTTTTATGGAATTGTTCGGATGCATGCTGCTACTGTTCTTTATGCAAACGCGGTTATATATGCTCGAAACTAGTGCTGAGACTAACCTGTAATTGTTTCGTTTTCGAGTCGTCGTCTCGCTCGCGGCATCTCTCTCGCCCGTAAATAATGCCAGCTTATAAATAACATCGGGAATTAAAAGTATGCCGGTCGTTAACAAGGCCTAGCGAAAGAATAAAGGATCTGTGGCTCGCGAGAAATAAAACTAAGGCTGTCCATAAAATCTTAATGCTATAACTCACATGCCTTCCTCTTCCGCCCAAAAATTCAGATCCTAATCGCGCGGCCCGTTAATTTTTAGCCACAAAGTTCAAAAACCTGCTAACATAAATACCCGAATTGTGAAATGCAAGTTCATGCACGAGCCCTCGTCCAGCGTCCCGAAACGTAGAAATTCGAAACTTGACCGGTGAGCTGGATAATTCCCGAATCGGCTGATCATTGAGTTGTCCTGCAGACACGGTTAATTTCGATAGAACGGTTTCGCATTTTTTGTCAGTTGAATTAATTTATTGGACGTAAACAACTAGCTTTCTAATAAATACCCGAATTGTGAAATGCAAGTTCGCCCTCGTTCAGGCGTCATAAAATGTGGAAATTCAAAACTTGGGTGCTGACCGGTGAGGTGGATAATTCCCGAATCGCCGGACAGAACTTCACCGTTAATTTCGGCGGAACGGTTTAGCGTTTTTTTTTTCAGTTGAATTATTTTATTGGGCGTAAACAGTTCGCTTTGTAGGAGCCTTCCCGACTGTGACATTCCTAATAGTCACTGTTAAATGGGAGCCTTGGGCGTTGAGATTGGGAAATTCCCTCGCCGCAATGTGGACCTTCTTCAGTTTTGCATTAATTAATAAGTTGTCACTGAAAACACGACAAGTGAACCAATAAACAAGTAGCCGATTCAGAATGCCGGCAACAGATCTGAAGATTATTTTGTACGACTATTTTCAATCTTTTTATTTCTATGAGAACTAATAGTAACAAACAAGTTCATCTTCATAAACAGATGAGCGCTATGCAATGACAGTACAACCAGAAAAATAGTATAAAATCTGATCAAAAGCATGCGAGTATAACTCAAGGGGCGTCTAAACCATAGCAGCACAAGCAGAAGAATGTAATGCTGTTTATTATTGTTGCATTACCCTGTACCGATAATGAGCGGAAACGTGTTACCGACTAGCTAAAAAGAATGGATCGGGTTAAACGTACCTTCAAAAAGGTGAAAACTAAATTTGAGGGCACCAAGTGATTCCAACTGGCATGTTTCCTGCTTACTTGAAGCAACGAATCACTAAGTGACTGAATAATATCTAAAATCGAACGAAACCCAGTTTTTAAGAGAAATAATATAATGATAATAACTCGTACCTTTGAGTTAATAACAAGAAGGGTATAAATAATGTTTCGGAATTAAATAAACAAACTTTAGATAACACTTAATTGCATAACGAATATCATAGAGTAGCTAATAACATAGATCGAGCAAGGAATAGCTTATATCTAACATATACATAGGCTTCCAGGTTGGTGCTTATTCAAAGCAAAATAGGAGCAGTCGGTGTATAATGCTGCTGAGTAAAAAGACCCGAAAATTATCAGTAGTGCTAACCAAATACTTAAGTTCGTCTAATTTGGAACAAATAACATTCGCTGATTGATTAAAATGTTTTACACCTTCCCAAATTGCTTTATAAAAGGGGGCTATTTATTCAAGTACCTGCATACACTGGATACAACGATATAAGAGCGAATATTCTTGAACGATGTAAGTTTGCATCTCTATAAAAATGAATTGAAGCCTCTAAAGTTACTTACGTATTAATGTTATAATTACAATTGTTTAACTAAAAAGCCACGCCTCCTAGTACGGTTACGAAAACCAGTCGTCGCGCACATCTGGAGCTTCGACTCGGGTATCTAAAGATCTCCGCAGAAGCCAACGTAGGCCTTGACTTCGCCTAACTAAGCCTGGAAGAGCTACTGGATCAAATCCCTTCGAACAAATCACTGTCCTGGACTTGGACCAATCCGTACAAGATCCACACAACAACATGCAATAGCACAAACAGGTTCGAACTAAGAACTTGACACTAAACAAAATAGCTAACGAAAACATAATTTGGAAGTAAATCCACAACAGACAAAAATGCTTACCACAGCTCTTACACCTGAATAAGTCTTAAAACTGTAACTTTCTCGTTTGCGCAGTATGTGGTGTTACGTTAAGTGACGATAACACTTCTAAATTTCCTCACCGATAACGCAAACAGCAAAATACCTCATCTGGGACTCGTGCCTCAATATTGAACAACGGTGCGAACCATTTCACATCGTAAAAACTCCAAAACGAGGCCCCAAACTTTCTACAGACGACTTTCTGAAACAGTCAATACTACGAGAAACAAAAACGACGGGAACAATTTTTCCACCCTACGCCATGCATCAACGGTTGCGAATTTATTAGGAGAAAACTCCTTGTAAATGCAATAAAATATCTGACAGATTTGTGAATGGCATGCAAGCAATCTTTGATATTTAAAGACGAGTTTGCTGTAAGAACGTTTCAAGAATAAGAATTTGTGAAGGTGAAAGCATATTACAAAGAACCTCGAAAACTCACTCTTAAACCAACTCATCCACCAAATTAAAATCGACTTTGTAGGTGCTTTTATAGTTTGAGAAGCTTTCTTTGTTAATTTGCAAAAATTAAGACCATTAATATGGGGGGATTAATTTTAAGCGAATATTTGTTAGATAGAGATCTATTAAACTACTCGTATTTAACTCATTATTAATATGGGTAACTGCAGTATCCATTTCATTAAGTGAAAGAATAATAAATTTGAGTATTGCTACATGTATAGATAGTATACAAAATCGGCTGCAGAACAGATCCCTTGGGAATACCCCTGTCAAGAATTAAATCAGCAGTAACACAGTAACAATATTATAATTAAATTAGATGTGCTAACGCATGATACAACCAAAGTCAGGTAGCAATTCAGATTGTGGTTTAAATTTTGGGGTTCAATAAAGTTACTGAGGTAAGACATGAAGAACTGGAAGAAGACGACTGGAGGCGTAAGCCCCCCAAACAACGCCTTTATAGATAAAAAAAGGAATGTAGTTTATAGTACACCTGTACGATTTTAAAGGTAAATGCATTTTGATCTTTCTGATCGAGCCGCCGGTAGCCCCCAAATGTCAAATTCGCATTTCCCCAGGGCATCGCCAGTCCGAGGCTTGACAAATACCCACATCAATCAAAGCCACGGCATTTCAGAGGGCCCAAAGGTCACCAAGTGGCGCAAGCGAGACTCACCGATAGTAGTCCTTCTTGCAGTAGATGTTGCCGTCCCTGGAGAAGCAGGTGACTTCACCGTCGAGCGTGTTCCTGCACTGGCAGCACTGGAGGCAGGCAGCGTGCCATCTTCTGTCGACGGCCTGCAGGTAGAAGCGGTCGGCGATCCGCAGCCCGCAGCCGGCGCAAATGGCGGCCTCGTCGCCGTTCGCGGGGGGCGTGGGGGGAGTCCCCGGGGGCTGGATGGGCTCTAGCTTGGGAATGTGCTCTAGCTTCGGGATGTGGTGCTCGTAGGAGGAGTGCGGCCTGCAGAGCTCCGCCGGGGTCCTGCAGACGTCCGTCTGGTGCGGTCTGCAGAGGTCGGAGGAGCACGACGACTGGTGGTGGTTGTTGTTGGAGGGCGTGCTGCAAGAACTGCCGCTGGAAATGCTGGGGTCTACGTCCCCCATTGACGAGTCGCACGAGGGAAGGTTCGGCGAGAGGTCGCGGGATGGGTCGTACGCCGGGCCTATGTACTGCTCGTGCTGCTGCTGGAAAGAAGGCAAACATTAATCCATGGGGATCATTAGTATTATGACTGCTAAGTCAAACGTTAACATATTAAATGCCAAAAATCACTAATATTTCTCTGTTGAAAACTGTTTATTTGATTTTGAAATAGTTCGAACAACGTTCATTTTGAATGTAAGATGCAGATTGCAAAATTAAATATAGTAATCATTCAAGCACAGTGGTACGAGCTACTGTAAGCTAGCTAACAATAAAATAGTTATTCATGTAACAAGGGATTAAACTTCTGATACGATCGAGGCAATATTCGATCAAAAACCTATAACTACTTTGAAATATGGTGTGATTTCTAGGTAACCAGCTGTATGAAGTCTTAGTACTAGTCACACTATAAGCATCTCGAGATCTATTTAATATATTGAAATTGAAGATAAGGAAAATAATATAGAAATAAATAAGAAGAAACGTCAATAAAATAGGATTTTACAGAATCAGTATGTGGGGTTGAGCAATACCGACTGAAGAATAAAGCCTCAGCGCTGAGGCGTGACGTCAGCACAAGTAGGTGAAATTGTCCAATGATTGAATTAACTCCCCCTCGAGTTTCGAGATAAGAGGCGTGATAAATTCAATAACTGGGTAATTCGACCTACTTGTGCTGACGTCACGCCGGAGCGCTGATGCTTGTTGTACATCCGGTATTGGGTATAAGTGAAGATCACAAGAAATGTATGCCGGGGTTAAATTTCAAAGCAATTAAACTGACTTGCCCCCACCCCCCTCCGCAACAGAGGACAAGTCCATCATTTACAATATAAGATGAAATGTTTGTTACCATTGTTGCATTTTTATCTGTGCCTGTTTAATATACATTGAAGCCTATGTGGGATCTATGAAGTAAATAATAATAATAATAATAATAATAATAAAGTTTATTAGCCGTTAAGGTACACCTTATTATACATCAGATAAAGAAAACATACATACATACTGATATGATAATTTAAAATATATATAATTGCAGCAGTGAAGGTAACGGCTAAAAGGCAGACAATCAAAAAATGCTTAGTAAAGCTTTTTGTTCTTCCTTGCCTGCCTACATGTGAGTTTCAAATGAAAAGTAAAATGTTGATTAACGGACACTAGTGCTAATATAGATAGTAAATAAATAAAAAAAAGAAAAGAAAACGAAATCTATTTAACATGGTGGTGATATCATTCAATCCTATGATTGTTTCAGTTATAACATTCGTTTGAGTTTAATTTTCAAAGAGTTGAGGGATGTCGCCCCAATATTACAGAGTCCACTGTTCCATTCCCTCGCCACATTGTATGAAAAAGACCTCTCGAATAAAGCAGATTTATGAACAGGAGGAGTAAGTAAACCCTTGTATCTAAGATTTAGATTATGGACATCTGTACGGAATTGTAAACGCTCATAAAGGTAGTGTGGTATTTTTTTAGTGATTATTTTGTAATAAAGACATGCAGAATGCAAGCGACGCCTGTTGTACATGTTTAACCATTTCGTCTCCAGAAGCTTGCAAGATACAGACTGTTTTCTTTTGATTCCGTGAATAAAACGAAGACATGCATTTTGAACTCTTTGTATTCTGTTGATATCCGTTTTATCCAGGCAGTTACCATAAACAGAATCACAGAAATTGAAGTGTGAAAGCACCAGTAAATCACATAATGTAATTTTTAAATTCTTACTTAAAAAATCTCTATTAGCATAAAGAACTTTAAGACTGCCATAGGCCTTTTGAACAAGTTTAGTAACATGCACTTTAAAACGCAAGTTTGTATCTATGTAAATCCCCAAATTTCTAGCCGACTCGACACATCCCAACTGAGCTCCGTCAATCTGAATATTAAGTTCTGAAGCAACTTCTTGTCTTAATTTGCGGTTGCCAAATACCAACACGTTGGATTTACTGGCGTTAATTTTTAAACAATGATCTTGTGATAAGGATATTAAATTTGAGAGATCTTCATTGATAAAATTTGAAGCTGTATGTACATCATTATGTTCAAACGAATAATAAAGTTGGGTATCGTCAGCATAGAAATGGAACTTACAATTCCTGATTGAATGACAAAAATTAGATGTATAAATAGCAAAAAGTGTAGGACCTAAGATCGAGCCTTGCGGAACCCCACTAATTACATTACGGCTGTTAGAAGTATCACGATTAATTCTTACTCTTTGCGTTCGTTGACTAAGATAATTCTGAAAAAACAATTGAGCATTATTATCTAAACCAATATTATAAAGAATAGCTATTAAAAGTTCATGATTAATCATATCGAATGCTTTCGAGTAATCAAGTAGAATTAACGCAATCACATTATAGTCATCTAGAGATCTAAATATGTCATCTGTGACATTAAGTAAAGCCGTAGCGCAACTGTGGTTAGCTCTAAAACCGGACTGAAGTGAAGGAAGCACGTTGTTTAATTTTAGATGATCTAAAAGCTGCATATTAACTACTCGTTCAAGAACTTTAGATAAAATAGGGAGAATGCTTATTGGACGCAAGTCTGATAAATGTTTAGGAGCTGTTTTTTTAGGTATGGGAGTTACTAGCGCTTCCTTCCAAGCTTGTGGAACGACACCATTGATCAAACAAAAATTAATAATATGAGTAATATGGGGTAAAATCACTGGACAACAAATATTAAGTAAAGTTATACAGATTCCATCAGATCCAATAGATTTGGTCTTAATTTGATTAATAATCTTAGATACACTAGATTCAGTTACTGTCTTAAATGTTAATAAACCAGTAACATTCCGACGAATATTCGAATTATAGTAATTTTTAAGATCTTCAAAATTATTATTTTTAACTGACTGTACAGAGCTCACAAAATAATCATTAATTTCGTTTAGATTTTGTAGATTGGGAGGCAGTACAGATGATTTACTTTTACCAATATTGAATTTATTGAGTTCACGCCAGGTTGATTTAAGGTCAGAATCACGTAATTTAAATTGTAAGTACGCTTTTTTTTCTCTTTTAATTGCAGAATTGGTGAAATTACGTAGTGACTTGTAGTAGTTCCAATGAGAAGCTAGTTTAGTGGTTTTTGCCCTTTTATAAGCTTTGTCACGTAAAGATATCATTATTTTAATGTTGTTCGTTAACCATGGAGCAGGAACTTTAGTTAATCTTTTCGTCAGCAAGGGTGCATGTAGATCAACAAGATTAATCAAGTTGTTAGTCATGAAACTGACCTTATCATCAATCTGCGGAATATCATATATGATCTCCCAAGGAATACTAGAAAGGTCAGTTAAAAATTGCTCTACATCCATATTTTTATAATTTCTAAATGTTACTGATTTACTCACTGCTCTGACTTTAGATTCGACATTAACAGTACAATGAATAAGGCAGTGATCGGATATATGATGCATAGGGATGATATTAACATTTTCAACAATATTTTCAGTAGTAGCAGAATCAAGCACGATTATATGATCTATCAGCGTTTCTGTAAAAGGTGTAATACGCGTAGGTGATGAGATTATCTGCTTAAGACCATGCGAATCAAGTACGTTTAAATATTGTTTAACATTATTATTATTTATATCTAAGATATTGATATTAAAGTCACCCAAATATTGTTTTCTTCCGTTTCCTGAAATAGCTAACAAGAGCTTAGCATGCCTCATTTGCCCCGCCGTTCCCTAGCGCCTCCTGTGTGCCTTTTAAAAGTGACTAATATATTTTTCTCTTTCCTGAAAGTTACTTCTACCGATTTTCAGATTGATTCTAAAATAATGTTCGTTTTATTGCTTTATTACAGCATTTGGCTTAATATTTATGTTTTTATTTAAGTACCTAAGCAAAATATAGACAGTATTAACCACTGCAGCTGTGATTACGAGTGAAACAGTGTACGTTGATCCCGTTGTAAGTTACAGGAGATAACCAATAACCAAAGATCACGTAAGTCACTTTTTTGAGTATTCGACCTTCGGTCCAAGCTACTATCAAATTGTATATTTCTAGCTTGAACGTAAACATTGGCTTGAATGGAACCATGCGCTTTGTAAAAATGCACTGACATACAAAACTAACAAATGCTTCCTTCACCTAAACCGTTTAAGAACTATTTGAAAAATGAAGCTGGAACCGTTTGCATGGTGTTGCAGCCCAAACACGAAATTCATGAATAATCTCACATTCAAAGGTCAGGGCGAGATAAAAAGGTGCACTATAAAAATTGAGACTACGCTAGACATCTAGCAACGTGATTAATAGCACATATTTTTTTAGTTTAAAACATAACATAATCTGTAATTCGTTTATAAAATGAAAAGCAAGATAACCTAGATTTCAACCTGAGACCTTTCCATGCTACGTTTGCATAGTAAATTCCCACGGAAACGGAGACGTAAAGCACATAAAATCATTTTTTTAAAATTAACTATTTACATTATAATTTTTGTTAGAAGAGACGATTGCATGAAGTCGTCGAATTTTACCCGAAAATGCAAGTGCTATCTTACAGACGGAAGAGCATGATTTTTTAAATTTCAAATTTCCTTGTAAAGCGAAAACTAAGTTATCTACCAAGTAAAATTAGATATACTGGACCCGAGTACAGATTCTGATGAACCACGTCAATCACTATGAGTGTTGGAAAACTTGGACATTCAAGAATCATGTCGAAGAATGGAAAGAAAATCTATCAGCTTTACTCAAATATTAAACATTCCACCAAATGCAAGAATCACGTGGTATAAAAAAAGGAACTTGTCTGATAAGAGATTGGAGATGGCCCTTAGTAGGTGCCATTAAAAAAAAAGACTTTTTCTTAAAAAACGAGTTTAGCAAATTATATTCTGTTATTAAAGGTTTGTTATTGACCTTATTAATAAAATAGCTCTTATTAAGAGTTGCTAGAGTCAATTAGAATAGATTTTTCCAAGTCAACACCTTCTATGGTAAAAAATAAAAATTGAAAAAATATTTTTTTGTTTAAAAAAATTGAAATTTGGCAAGACTATTATATGTAGTTTGACTCGTAGATTCAGAAAAATATAAAATATACAGGGTGTTCCATTTAAAAAATCAAACTTAGCATCATTTCCGGTAAAACTGGAAGTCAATCATTTTGACTATATCTATCAGCCAATCAGAAATTATGTCTAGTATCTTGGTATAAAATGTTATCCATATCTATTCATAAATAAAGAAGATATAAGCATGCCCCTAGTCTCATTGTCACCCGGTATACGTGTAGAAGAGATATTTGCTTTGCTCTTGTGCCAAGTATTCAAGAATATGCAATACTTTTCTTCTGTAAATAAAATGCAGGATAAACAACACGTTTGAAGCCAATTCATATACCAATGAATACCAATTTATTTAAATCTGAATCTCTAAATGAAGAAGAGAATGATTGACTTACTCAGGTGCCAAACGTTCAAGAAAGTACAATTTTTTTTAATATGAAAAAACAACTTGTCTAGCAAAGATAATGACACGTACTGAAACCAAATTATATGTTCCTGAAACCAAATTCTTTAAATCAGTATCTCTAGTATCAACTCATGTTAAAAGATATGGAGAAAACATCTATTAAATATACCAGGCAATGCAAGAATTGTCCTGAACAAAAAACTTACAATTCTGTGCAAGAAGTATTGACTCCTGGCCATTGTGTCAATGAACGTCTAACATCGAATTCTTTAGATCTACGTGTAGAAGAGAAGGTTTTAAAAAATGCTTCCTTCACTCGCGTGCCAAATATTCAAGAAAATGTACAAATTTTCATGTATAAAGAAACGTTTGAAGTCAATTCATGTTCCAACAAACATTCAAACAACAAATTCTTGAAATGTGTACCTCTCAGTGAAGCAGAGAGTGCTATACTAGATGATTGCTTTACTCAGGTGTAAAATATTCACTTATAATACCATGAGTAGTCAAAGTTATGTCGACTATTTTTGCGGTGGTGTCACGAATGTCCATTGCGCTTTGGTACGATTAGGACGAGTGCGCTAGCACGAGTCCTAATCCCAAGCGCAATGGACATGAGTAGTGATACCACCGCAAAAATAATCTACTTAACTTTGACTAAGAATGGTATTCGAGGGACTATTTAATGAACCAAACTACCTTTTCAAATTAGTTTTCAGTAAATCTAGCAACAAACTAAGCAATTTCTATAGTAACAGAACACTAATATTGACTTTTTGTAATAAAAATCGCATTTGTTAAAAATAGTCACTTGAATACCTTCTAGGAAGATATATCAACTGATATTTTTTTGATTGGCCAAGAAACGTCAGAATTCTGGATTTTCATTGGTCACTTTTTGACAGATGACAGGTGAATTGAATAGTCAATAAAATCCAAGAATTTCCTTGTAATAAGGGAAAGAAGATTGACTAGCAAAGAAAACGACGCGTTTTCAAACCGAACGGCATGTTCAGACAATCAGGTTAAACGAAATTATTTAAATTAGTACTTCTAGGTGTCAATGTTTGTTAGCAGATGTAAAGATAACTTCATAAGATTCTGAAATGCACGAATTCCAATTCTTATTCCATATACAGTCAGTATCCCTAAGTGAAGGAGAGATTGTTAGAAGAGATAGGTGACGATTGCTTTATACAGGTACTAAACATTTACGATAATGCAAGAATTTAATTGCAAAAAGATGAAACAAAGTGTCTTACAGCGAAAACACTTATTCAGGTGTTAAACATTCGATTTTGAATTTACTACAACTATATGTTTGTATAAAATTAAAGTCAATTTGTCTTATAAGCAATATAGCGAATGATTATAAATGCTTTTCCATCAAGTTGCCTTCGAAATATTTGTTGTATGTATATGTTGGTGGCACTGCAAGCCTATGTCAAATTCGAGGCTATCAGGTTAGGTTTTGCGTCAGTCTGTGTTAAAGCCGACACAAAATCTGATAACCTCAAATTTACAGTGCCACCAACATATTATTCTTATTCATACAACAAATATTTCAAAGGCAACTCGATGAAAAAGCATTCATAATCATGCGGTAGAATATACAGTAGCCGAATTGTAGCATTCCACAGTCGAGCTACTAAAATATAATAAATCTGAATTATGACAAAACCTGAAAGTTAGACAACTAAAAGTACTTGGGAGAAATACAGGTTGCATAATCTTCATCTAGTTTTATTTATTTCAAATAGAAGGCTAATTTGAGAGTTTTCAATTTAAAAATAAAAGAGGAAACCACTTCCTGTTTTGAATAAAAAAACAGATTGGGGCTTGATAGCGTCCAGCAGAAAATAAATTAGGAGCTGATTCCCAGCTTAAAAGAATAAAAAATTGGAAACTTTTCATCTGTAAGGTTGTAATTAATCTAATTCTACATTATATTAAAAAGTAATGGTTTTTAAGGCAAATAGAATTAATTCATTGGGCAGGTTCTTAATAGAAAAAGCAGTTACGAATTAACTGGTAGGTAAATACATGGACGATCCGTATATATCCTAATAGAAGTGTCTTTGGTTTAGATTTTTGCTTCCCCTGTTATTCTTTGCTATCTTTGAGCACGGGACGTTATGATTCAGTTGGATAGTCACACGGAGTCTCGATGAAACCTTTTTAGAGGGCTTAATGGAAATAGAAGACAATGCTAGACCATCATTAAAGCTCCTCACCCAAAAAGCCGCTTGATTAGTCTGGCGATGAGGTTGTTTCCTGTTAAGTAGAGTTCAACTCGATGGGCAAGACAACAGTTCCTGGCAGCATAGGATCGCCTCCTTTTTAGTTAGGTTAGTCCTAAACCGCAGGAGATTTATATAAACTATTCAGTTCAGTCAAAATCCCACATTTATCATACCCGTATCGCAGCCGAAGATTGAGCTAGTCGGAGTTATGTGAGCCTTCTAAGGTAGGTTGTAATGGTTGGTTCAAAATCGCACAACCATATTAGTTTTTCTAATGCCATTTTTTGTAGAAGAGCTATCACTTTACTTACATTCGACAAAAGGTAAAAATCTAGAACGAAAAGTAAAATATTTTAACCGAGGAAAAGGCACACATTGATGCTGAAACGAAGTTTCTATAAAAATATAAAACTAAATTACTCCCTTGTGGTGACCTTCGTTAGAAACGGTTCAACAGATGGTCGCTTGCATGTGGGTAAACGATGTGCAGTAGCAGAAATTGTGGGGTAACAACGGAGACAATTTACTTCGTGGTTTATCACGGAAAATGGGACATAGGTACCACTATTCTCGAAGTATCGGTATTTGTTACAAGAGATGAGTATTGCTTTAGTTAGGTGTTAAACATTTCAGAAAAGACAAGCATTTTCTACTGAAAGGAAAATAAAATTGTATATCAGCGAAAATAAGACATATTATAGTAGAACTCATGTTAAGATCAACACATTAACCAAATTGTCTAGGATGACGAAATTTCTAGAAAACAAAGAATTTCCATGTAAAACCATAAGAAACGTTTCTACAAGAGGAAGCAACTATTGAATAAATTTTCCAACCAATACGTAATCATCAGCATTATTAAACAGCCGTGTTCACACACTGAAGGAACTAGGCCTTTCTTGTTTTTCCATATTCGTCTATCTTTAGTTATCTGTTGTAATTTTCCAGAAATTATTTTATCATATCGTATGCTCATAGAGTAGGTGGTCTGCCTTTGCTTCGCTTTATAACCCTTGAGCACTATTGCATTACAGGTTGTCCACCAGTGTCCCGCCCAGTTCCACTTTAAGCTTGCTGTCTTTTCTATCATGTCAACCTATTTGGTTCTGTCTTATACACACATTAGTTTCAAGGCGTTTCCCTTTATTGTAGTATCCGGAGACGCAGCCGTAATCTCTTCCAAACAAAAAGAGTTTTATGTAACGTGGAACCTGTTTCTCGGTTTTGCACTTCTGCTGCTTCGATAGTAGTAGAACTAAAACAGCTGTTAGTTTACTAGGGTACAAAGCAATTGCTTAGCGAATTTGCATATTACTTTCATCGTTTAATGGCGATATTATTCAGAAAAGCCGGCAAAACTTTCTCCTTTAATATTTTCCAGCCAGGGCACCGCCCGAAATTCACAAAAAAACACTGATAAATGCGTTCGGTTTAACGTACGATTATTGTAATGCCATTATTTTAATGAGCTAAAGTGTGCTAAGGTCATGTTATTTTAAGATTTAAGGAGCCCGCTCGCCGCGTATTTCACGAGATGCTCGCAGTTTCCATGTCGCACGTAAATGTTTTATTACGCCAGTAAATAAAGGAAGGCCCGTGTGAAAGGATTTAGAAAGTGTATTACAGTTGTGCTGCTGAAAGCTGACGGGCGCTTTTTCAACTCGCAGCTCCGCATTTTTATCGAATTGTCTTTGCGAATGCCCGTATAAATATGGTCTTTGGTTACGGAGCAACTAGGAGTTTGAATGTCAAAACACCGAAACGTGCAGCCTTTTCATCTCATTACGAGATCTACAAACCTATTTGTTGCAGGACGGAGCAGGTTGTTGTGCAATTTTTCCAAGCCGGCGAACAAGTCTGAATGCTCGTGTAGAGCGTCAAACCGCGATTTTTCCAGGGTTGGCTTACGCGGAGATTTATACGCGGGAGATTTACATTTTCTAATCTGAGGAAACTGGCTTGGGGGCCCATAACTCATGGACAGACCATCCGGTAGCCTGGCAAAACAAGCTATTCGGATTCTTGCATGCGAGCACCTAGGGCGATGAGCAGGTTTGAAATGCACGGAGGAAGGTATAATTTAGAGGAGACATAGATATACTTCCTTACTTTCTGCGAAGCTCTACATCATCCCGGCCTTGTTCAACATCTCACTTTTTGCGTGCGTGTATGGAAACACACGCATCTATTTATATCGCGATGTCAACCGCGCGAATAAAATTAAAAAGCGAACTGAGCGAATTCTCACCAACCGCTGCGGCTTGCCGCACCTGTGGACCAATTTCTCGAAAAATGCGGCTTGGACCGAAAAGGAACTGCTGGGAAACTGATACGTGCCATAGGACAAATTAAAAAATTTTGGCTTTAAAACAAAACCAATAGAATCCGAAACTGGGTATTCTTAATAGATCTGCTAGTTAGCTATAACTAGCACACCTATTAAGAATACCTCGCAACTGATTATATAGCCATTTCCAATTCCACAGCTAACATCAGCCTAAGACCTTCACCCATGACAATTACACTTCTTACAAAAAAAAAGGTTTTATTCAGCAACCATTGTAGAAAGTGTTTGGTACTAGGCATAGGCACGTAATAGGAACGTTCCTGTTACGTGCACGCGACCAAAATGGGGAATAATTTGTCAATTTCCCTAGCTCTCAAAGTAAATGGAATACCATAAAAATTATATTAGATAGCTTAGCTAGTGTTCTGAGTAACAAAATTAAAACAACTGCAAGTTTACTGTCAAAACTGGTACCTATATTAATTAGAATAACGAATTGAAAATATTCAACATCGTGCGAGAATATGGGATTCTAGAAGCTGAAAACTGCAAACTAATTACAATGTATTAATTGTATTTGATGCAGAAGCTACGATAATTATTTTTTTAAACCATTGTGATGTGAGGGTTCAAGTTTTTTTAATAATGGCGTTGTAAGTTTTGCTCATAAAAATGGCGCATATCGAAACAAATAACTTTGAAGTCGGTTTAACTAACAAATATAAGTTGAAAGTAATTGCTACTTGACGATGGTCTTACGGGAACTACAAACACGTTGCTTCAAAGTTATATCTACTTCAAAGTACCGAAGGAAATTGTAGTGTCACTT
Organism: Agriotes lineatus; assembly: GCA_940337035.1. Lineage (NCBI taxonomy): Eukaryota > Metazoa > Arthropoda > Insecta > Coleoptera > Elateridae > Agriotes > Agriotes lineatus. Next base: position 31,125,873 of record OW679199.1, read on the forward strand.
TAAAGTCCCAGCAGGGTCCCACCTACTACTTCATGGATCTACATGGAACTTTAATCAATCTAATTTTTAATCTCACATTTTCTTCAGATGACAATGGAATATCGCATACATTGTTTATATATTTTAAGGAAGTATAGAAGAAAAGATCATCGCTTCACAGTACTACAGTGCTGTTAAAATTATTTGTTTTTAAAAACTTCAATTTTTTATAAAAGTGATTACAACATTGAAGCCGCATTTCAGTAGCATAAATTGATCATTAATCGCCTTCAAGTTCTTAAAAAATTAAGGTTGTCACAAAGGTAACTACGACCGGGAAAGCTAAATACAAGTATATACAACTACAAAGTAACCATTTGTGCTATCGGCATCGGTGAACGAGTGGCGTCCGCTGGTGCAGGCGAGGTCACAGCAGAAATACGAAGCATTCGGGAGAGAATTCGACTCCTAGCCCGGGCGTTCCAGTTTCTTTTAGCTAAGGCTAGCCTACACCCCCTGAAGTAATGCGAACGAGGTTTCAGGGTATAAACGGTAAACGGCAGGCGCAAGCAAAACATTAGTAAAAAAAACTACGTGGCAGCTACTGTCTAGTTGTCAAATGAAGTTATTTGCACATCAAAGTCGCAGTTTTAGTATCGGTTACGTAATAGGTACTTGTTTGAGGTTCCAGTATCAGTTACGGGTACCTCGGTGCTAGTTGGGTTGCGTGTATATCAAGTTTCGAAGTTCTCAGAATTTATTTAAACTAAAATTGTTGTACCCAATACTATGAGAAGGCATCAAGTGCAACTATGGAACTCAAGCGTATTAGGATGTAAACATTAATTTTTCATGTAAAACCATATGAGAGCACCAGCCTAAAAAACGAATACGAAGAAAACTCTTTACGCATACCTCTACAAAGAAAAACTATTGCAGGTTTTTTTTTAAAACAATAAATCATTGGTAAATTTTACCTATACGAAGAACGCAATGAACAATAAGAAACCAAACGAACAGAAGCCCAACCTGCTACACTCCAGCAGTAACAACAAATATCTAAATATTTCGCCCAGCATATATTAAAAAACATACCTAAACGAAACCAAAGCTTCTAAAAACCACACCAGAATGCACAACCACCAACAGCCACATAGGTACTCCATGAGCGTAAAGTAAAGATTAAAAGGAACCAACGGGACCCATGCGGACCGAGTCCTTTCACGTCATAATTTTTCTGAAAAATCCTCATCTGCCTTAAATCACGGTTCAAAAGCTTTCACAACCTGTTCGGTCCGTAACATAAGTCAAATTCGAAATGTCTTCATAACTATGACTTTGGATGTCCGGTGAAATGTGTTAATGGTAAATAATAAATTAGAGGTGATGTGGATTTCTCAGAGGAAGATTTTGAGCTCTGCTATTAATCTAGTTGGCCGATTTTTGGCATTGGTTACTAATGCATTTGAATAAAAAAATTGTTACAAGAAGTAAGATGTGTCTAAACTAAAACTTTCATGTTTTCTAACACATATTCTTGAAAATGTTTGCAGTTATGTGTTAATAATCGTATTTAAATATTTTTTATCGGAAACGTGAATGTGTAAAATAAGAAGCGAAGTTTTAAAATGTTGCGCGTGGTCAGTTTGACATAGAAAATATGTAAAATGTCAATTAAAAATTAAAACGCTAAGAAGCAGAAACTACTAAAATTTTTGTAATATAGATTATTTGAAGCGTCACAGCGTTCGTAGGATTTTTTATAATTATGAGAGTTTTGAGAAATATATCGCATGTTAAATTAGTGTAAAAAAGAGTTTTAGGAAAGTTATGCGGATGAATTTTACAATAATTACGAAAATTATTTTGCAAAATATAGGTACATAAAAATTTTATTTCGAGAGACCTCAAAACAGAATATCAGAAAGCTAAAATAATAGTATATTAAAATACAAGTTGCAGAAGGCATAATTTGTTCCTAGACTCGCCGCTACGCGGCTTGTTTCGGAATTTCAAATTCGTGCTTGAAGGACCTTCTGCGACGAGTGTTTTATACTATTTTATCGCTTTATACCATTTCACAAATAAAAATGTTTTCTATTTTGAGGTTATATGACGTCATTTGGGTGCTAAAATGGAATTATTCTAACACCCGAATGACGTCATTTCATAGAGACTTATTCTAACACTCAAATGACGTCATTCGGGTGCTGGAATGGAGTTCTTCTAAACGCAAAATAGAAAAAACAGATTAAGAAAATGGGAAGATAATATAGAATACATTGGTTCTTGCCAAATCTGTATTCATATCCTATACTATAAAATTGGTGGTCTCTTTGTATGTTTGTTCGCTATCTCCTCCGAAGATACTGAACCAATTAAGTTATATGATAGCTTAAAATTTTACTCATTTTTAGACTTAGGCCGTAGACCGGTTTTTATTTTCAAAGAAAGTACGAAAAAGTCAAGTAAAATTAAATAATAAAACCCTGAAGGTTCATATACCATTATAGCAGCGCCTTATTCAACGAAGCATCGTTGGTTCAGTGGTAGAATGCGCGCCTGCCACGCGGGCGGCGTTGGTTCGATTCCCGACTGATGCATCCTTTTTCTAATTTATATTAATTAATCTCTCTTAAATTAGCGAATCGAAGCGTAGCTCGAGTGATTCACTAGTGTATTTATACTGTAGTAAAAACTAATAGAACCAAGGAGATGTTTTTATACATCTACACGTTTACAGGTAAGAAGTACTTTTGTTACCGTATGAATAATTTCGACATATCAGAGCAAACGCTATCTGTCCTCGTTCGTCCGCCGAACAAGCTCGTTCACCACTTAAACACTTTGTTTTACTGTTTTACCCTGGTTTCGGGGTTGACTGGCACATCCGCAATGCACCAGCACCCACTGTAACTTTTCCACACCGTTTGCAATTCGCAAGGTGAGCTGCCTGAATTAAACGTTTGTATTTTTGTTCTAAATTATTAAGAACCACCTCTAGTTAACATTTTTATGCAGACTTCAACTGCAATAACTTTAAAAATACGAAAACTATTATGACAATGGAGTATCCAAATTTCGAAAAAATATGGAAACATTTTGAGTGATTTGTTAAGAAACACTGTCATCGATTTTAGAGAAAGTGAATTTTCCAATCAACTTACATGATTTTTTAAAGCTAACAATACAAAATTACTTCAAATATAATGAAGCATAATACTTTTGCATTAAAACTCTATGTTGAAAAGTGTGTGTCCATTAAATATAGGCCCCTTTTCCGGGAGGTGTTGGTCATGATATGGTGTTGTTAAATTTCTATTTCAATTAATAAAATTTTTTCGTATTTGAAAAAGTTTGAAGAGGTTATTTTGCTGATCTTGCCTTGACTTACTGGTATCATTTATATGATAAACATCACAATACAAAACGTATCATATTTATAATAGCAGATGATGCATTATTTGCAAGGAACTTCTCTTGAACATTTCCATAGACACGGCTTCAGTGTACATAGTTGACTATTGGAAGTTATCAATCGACAGATCCGAGGGATGTACAGTATCTATTGTCCCTAGCATAGGGGACTTCAAAGTATGGTGCCCCCACCTACCGCTTTAAGTATTTTACTGAACTGTCAAGTTTGATGGGTCGAGCTTTAATAGTTTACAAGTTGTAATAATTGGAAGTAGTGCGAAGATTTTGAAAAATGGAAAAAGTTGACATGATTGGGGATCACACAAACTGCAGAGATAATCAGGAGAAGATAATTGGGTTGGTCAGAATTTGGCAAGCTAATATATGTGTGTAAAGATTTCTTCGCATATCACTTTAAGACGGTAGTCTTTAATCAATGCATTCCTCCTATCTTAATTTACGCATCTGAAACCTAGGCGTCAAAAGCAGCAACCTATAAGCGCAAAGAAAAATGGGAAAAAACAAAGATCTAAGACATAATTGAACAGAATGCACGCCTGAAGTGGAAATGGGCAGGAGGTCTAACGCAAAGTGAGGAAGGGAGGTGAAACAGGACCAAAGGCATGATGGGGAGCCGATTTATCAAAGGATGCCAGGCGGCACAATGTAAAAGCCTGAAGGAGTAATACCTCCAAAGATGGAGTAGTAAACGTTGACAATGATGATCATGATAGATACCCTGAATGTTGAGACCCGAATAAGCTCGTTAAAGCCACTTCTTCATTGGCCAATTTGGTATTGCTTAATTGTAATAAAAAAATGTTTCCTTCATTCGTCACTTCGACTCCGAGTCTAAACAACCGACTAAAGCATGGCGTCATCCAAGATTTTGTTCAAGCAAATAATATGTACAGGCTTCAGATGCTCGATAATGCCTTTTACTCGTCGCCACAAGATCACTGATCAATATTGTGAGTAACAACATCAACATCACGACAACGTTCCGGTTCATAATAGCCTTATTTATATAAACGCAACTTGTGATGTTGGAGCATACACCCTACTCGCCAGACCTAGCTGTTAGTTGCTTTTTTTTATTTTAAAATTGAAGAAAGACCAAGATCCAAGACGTTTAAGAATAGCATTGCCAGTGACGATAAATACTGTACATCTCTCGTAAGATAATTAAGAAGTATCAAGTCAGGACCACATTAATAAATCCTGATCTTGAAAAATTAGCGGTCGAATCACAAGCAGCTTTTCTTGCTATAGCCAATATTTAACAACTTCCACTCGCTATAAAAGCAGCTGACTAATTAAAATCACCGAACATGCGCGGTCAGGTGGCGCTGTGCGCACATTGGCATTAAATCCTTGACCTGGACTAGTAAAACCTTAAGCCGAAATTATGGGAATTTCAAAAAAGCGAATTTACGGCCGGGAGTTAATTGAATTTCGGGAGGCGACGGTGTCCATTCTACGGCTAGAGCGAGTAAGCCATCAAGGCCGCCGAATGTTCTTGCAGTGAATGAACCGTTCGAGCTAGTTTTATTCGACACTCGACCTCCTGGCAGGTTTGGTCGCCTTTTTAAAATGTATCAACAGGTGCCCACGTTACTCTATAACTTTCGACTTAGAACGTATCTGACATAATAAATATGCATTCGTGTCATACTCCGAGCGTTTTATTGCGGCAATAACCGCGGCAAACGCGGAATCTGTATAAATTACGAAATAAAAACAACAAATGTGCGAAAAGTTGTCAATAGCGAGTTATTGCAGACGGAGCGGAGAGAGCACGAGTACTACAGTTATTGCCTGACGATTGCAATAGATTCAAGTTCATTGCATATTCATAGACCTACACTAGTCTCACATGACTTGTAATTAGAATTATTTGCACTCGGCCAATAAATTGATTATCTGGTGCCGCACGCACGGCAGCTCGTTCGCTTTAATTATTTACTTTTGTTTCGAGGGTGTAAAACACCGATCCTTCGCGCCGTTTCTATCGCATTCAGATAACTCGCAAATTATCATTGATGGTTTAATAACCTTGATGCATTTAGTGCTGAAACCAAGTGCTGCACTTCAGAGTCGAGCTAATCGACAAGCGCTACAAATCCATTACGACAGACACGTTCATAATAATAGCTAGTTTAAAGCGCTAATCCACACATTTAGTGAAGATTCTAGGGCTAGTTTAATTCTTAAAGTCATCTATTGTTACCACAGGTTGTGCACAAGTGTACTCAATTTCAAGGGTTAACTGCACCTTCATGCTGGAATTATCAGGTTAGCATGGTGAACCTTTGCTTTCTCTAATATGGCTATATAAGAACACTTTTACTGAGGTAAAACAACTACATATAAACCGTAGCCACGACGCCACATCACACCTTGAGCGGCACCAAACAAGCCTTGTTATGCAGTAATGATTGTCGTTGCATACTGCATGAAATAACTTCAATTTTCGGAACTTTTTAGATTTCAATTAGTATTGGAATACAAGTTACCGGAGTTCACTACTAACCAACGATTTTTGGGAAAATCTCTTTTTAAAGGCAAAATGATTTGTTTTTTATCTAGACCCGGTTCGCTTGGCAACCAAACAAAATCCACAGGAAGGAAATTACTAAACGACCGTGCCAACGCTCACGGCATCTAAATGTATAACTCCGAGAAGCAGGTGATGCAATACTTCAAAACCCCACAGAACACGTCTAAAACATACGACTAGATGAAATATCACGCACAAATTCGACTACATACGTCAGACAATGTAACATCAGGGTTAAACTGACAAATAAATTCGCACAAGTTTTACAATAGACACTGCTTAGTGCACTGGAATGCTGCCAACCTTCAACGTATCAAAATAAACACAGTATGATACGTAAACTTTGAACTGCCAGGGTTAATTAAGCCATGCGACTCTTTCAGAAGCAGCTTAACAAAACCAAGAGACCTCACACAACTCAAGCAGAGATACTGCGAGAATTCAGGCGTTAATCTGTGGCAGTTAAATCATCCCTATATCCTTTCAAATTCGCGAACCCATTAAGTACCTTAAGCTAAGATGAGGCAGATCATTAGAGCTAACATTAGTAAATATGCTCAAAATACAGACTAACGTCAAAATAATCGTAACACTCCACTTCAAATAGCTACAAAACTTTTAGCCATTGTGATGCAGTAAATCTGAGAATTTGATGTAAGCCTTTTACTAACGACGAGGATAATGGTCACGTACCTAAATTCACACTCAGTTACACAACGAAAACATTGCACAATGATTCCGAAAACCTACCCTGGTCAATTATATAGTAAAAATGGAAACACAGACCAGTAGTGCCCAAGAAATAAGGGGGAAATAGCAGCATTACTTTAGAATAAAGCGGAAAGAAAAATAAATTTCTCAGACGCAGCTGTACTACGAGGGCTGTTAAAAACTGAACACCAAATAGGTAATCTGCGTTGAATACAATTCCCTCAGATAAGCAAAAGCAAGCCTTTCTTGATTGATGGTTTAACAAAATTCTTCGTAACACTTAAATTGATATGCACTGGTAGCACTTTGAAAGCTCCCCAAACGTGCCATTAATTACTCCTTCGATATTATAATGCGTGTTATGTTAATTTTAACCCGTTTGAAAGTTTCGGTTTTAGATAGGCGAAGGGGTAAACGCGTTGAGTTGCTTGGCGCGAAGCTAACGAATTGTAGAGAGATATCGAACAACGGAACATTGAGGTGATGCCATAAGAGCGCATGATGTATAATTTACTTCTTGGAAATATTTTAATGGCCCTTGTGGCAACCCTACGGATTTTCTCGGATCATGCACTTTTTTAACATTAAGCTATTTGAAGTTCTGATCACGTGTCATTTGAAGTATCAAAGAATTTCGCCGACGAATAACCCAGTTTTATCGTAGCCTAACTACTGTCAACCTCTAAGAATTCCAATATTTGTGTGTCGAATATGGTAGTACATATTAAGTTAGAAAATGCAGATGAAGGCAGCGATAGGTTCATTCACTCTACCGAAAGTTTACGCTTTCCGAAGTCTTCTTAGGAGGCTTTCCCTTATTAGAGCTTTTCAGTACATTACATGATGGCGATGATGACTGGTAATAAACATCTCTTCTACGTATTTACTGGTTTAAGTTTTATAGCAAACAGCTGCATATTCGAATTAGTACCCCGCCCATCTCACTGCAGCTAGCCACGTGCACCTTTTACGTTTGTTACAGACGGTACATAGGCTTTCACCAGCAACATTTTCTCTTCTTTAGTGTAAACAGTAATTCCAGTTCTTTATTCATATTGGATGGTTTATTTTCATGTCAGCTTGTATTTACATACTTTTTTATTGTTAATTAGGATTACACGTATAATCTGACATAACCAAATATGTGTGAATTTGTTGCTGGGCATGAAGCTGTTAAATTTGTATGTGTTCAGCGGCTCTCACGTGGATTCTCGACTTAAGCTCTTAAGCCTTAAGCATCATTCGCGGGAAATAGTTCATTAGCTAGTCACTAGTGAATCTTGCTCCGAGCTGCATGTGGGTGAACGGCTCCGAGTGCACTGTGTGAAAGCTCCTACGCAGAATTAAATAGAAGCAGCCGTATTAAACTTTGATGCATAGCTTGAGTGCATGTGTAAGTATACATTGTGACACCTCCAAAGGTGTTTTTGAGACGTTCCGAGGATGTCATGACCCAACGTCGCCAGTATTAAAAGCGAACGCTTTTGTGTGAAAATCACATATGAGCCAATCCAATCCAATCCGCTACGCAGCAATTTGTAGGACTCGAGGATAAGAAGATAACTCGATATAGGGCATGTTTGCGACTAAAAGCGATAAGCAGTCGCTACTGTTGTGTAAGCATTGCGCTTAAAGGAATGCGCTTACGTGTGTGAATTGTGTCGGGTTTTCATTGTATGAACAACTGGCTTCGGGCGCTTTCCAAGACAGTTATACGGGCGTTGTACTTTAATATTAGTTTGATTGGTAACCACGACTGAGGTATTTAAAAGGTTTACATGAATACTAGCATAGTGAACAAACAGTTATTAAAATACTGAGGCGTACGAAAGGTTTTATTTAAGTTCAACGTCCCGACGGACGGACTGAATAAATGTATCGTTATAAAAACGGTGTGCAACTCAGGGGCTCGAACTACGGCATGACCAGAGTACTGTTGCGATGCGTTCGAGTACTTCTTAATTGGTTACTGTATCCATCATATGAGTAGCAAACGCTTGAAAGACCAAAATTCGAAAGCATTGAGCCCTTTTTGATAAAAAGTGAACGATTGCAATATCTATGAGCGGTCTAAATCATTCAAAAAACTACCGAGTCTTTATTAATTAAGCCACAAGTAGTTCCTGCAACGTTTTTATGTCGCAAAGGTGATGTTAGTGACGGAAAATATCAGAAACGACGTATTACTTGATTGAGATTTATTGTATTTTTTATAAATTGCTTAGTTTTAGTCAACCTCTGTATTAGGAATTTAGTTTCCTCTGATCTAGGATCAACTGGTATTTAGTTTTATTTATGTATTTGACCTACCGGCGTTAGTTTTTCAATATCCTGTGAAATAGCTGTGTATATCCTACGCTGTCAAATAAAAGTTAGTGTAAATACACCTATTTAATGCAGTAAACATATATATAATGTCTTCAAATACATCTGATTGTCTGTATCGATATTTCCTCTGCTTTATCATTTATTATTTGGTAGTAAAGATTAAAGGAAGAACTAGAGAGATGAGAACTAATTAAGTCCTTGTTTACACCACAGGTTGTCGTAGAATTAGAGAGTTTTTGATTTACTAAATGTTGCAATACTTTCCACTTAATAAAAAAAGTATTGAAATTTCAAGGCTCCTTTGGCAAAATACTGCTATTGTTTCATGACCACATTATAGTTTATATCAAAGCTATTGGGAGATTTTCGCTGCAATAACTATATTTTGTTCAACCAGTAAAATCTATTCGATATATCTGTGAAATAATCACATTATCTGTCAATTCGAAAGAGCTGCCTTTAGAATATGAAGAAATGTATGACAAACATTTCAGAACAAGCTAGACGCGTCAAACACAAACTCCCAGCAAACACGGTACTAAATCTAAAGACGTAACGAAGGCTCGTCCATAAAAATCGAAGCATTGTTCTAACTGATATTTTCTTCACAAGACGTGGCCGGTTTTATCTTGATAATTCTAGACAAGACAGGACAAGATCTAGAAGTCTTGATCTAAACGACATCGCTAATTTATTATGTGGAAATGTGTCCCTTGCAGCGTACGTCAGGATTTTATATCGGCGCGGATTTTCTCATGGTCGTGAAGAATGCGCGATTTCAATAACCTCTCTGTGGTTTTGTATCCATGGCGAAGCATTTCCACTTTTTCAGGAAACACTAAATTGCCCCGTCTGGTCTCAACGCTAAGGCCGCTTCTGTACATCCTTCCAGCGCATTGCTGCTTATCACGCAATGCCTGCTCGCTGAAATTCCCTAAAAATGCCCAAACGTAAGCCTCCGAAGCAATTTATAACTGATAGCATCTTGAATGCGTAAACATAACAATGCCAGCTGTACAGTTACATTATTTTAGCGTTAATAATTCAGAAATTCATAGGTTCTAAGAAGCCCGACTGCTTATGCAGCGATTACAATGAAGCCCGTATTATCATTAATCACACGTCTAATTATTTTACGCAAGAACTGCGGAGAAGAAAAACGTAAATCTGATAGGACATGATAAATGCTCCGGTTCTGGTTCGCCACAGTTTGGAAACTTATTGAATATGCCGTGTCAGCCGAAGAAGCTTTGCCAATTTGTAAGTATTAAGGCAGTTCGTTGAAACGGAAGTGTTCTGGGTAAAGCTTTTAGAAACTGCGATAGGCTGAACGCCGTCATTTGATCTAAATAGAAAGTGTTGATGTGGAGGGCTAAAGATTCGTCGGGCGAATTTTGCAGAGACCCGCAGAGGAGGAGTTGTAATCAAAGAGCTGTACCATAAGGTAAACCTTCAAAGTATGATAAATAGTTACCTGAAATACATAACAAGAGTAGTTGGCTGTGTCTTGTGAGGTGGAATGTTTGATGAACTATCAAGTTATAAATTAATTGAACGAAAGCTACATACTAGATTTAAAGTTTGAATATAAAATAATATTGAATTCAGAATAAGTAAATTGCACGTCCCAACCTGAGAGAGCGATTGTCATGTTAAAATGATTGATTAACTGAGCTAGTTCGTTCAAATCTCATTAATAATGCTTAATTATTTACCTTAAAATAATACAGAATCACACATCTTGAATAAATAATAGTAGATTATGCAATGAGGGAGAGAAATGCGTTATTTTGCTGAGGTACAATTTCTGACTCGAGGGCGAAGCCCGAGAGTCAGAAATTGCACTGAAGCAAAATAGCATTCTCTCCGAGTTGCATATACTATTTTTTTCACGTTGCAGGAAGATTTAAAACGAAAACCCGTTTTTTTAAACGTCATTTATTGACATTTTAGTTACAATTATTTTAAAATTAGTAGCCTTTGCTAAATTTTAAAGTTGGTGGCACTGTAAGTCATTATGACAAGAGTTCACAATTATGTCAAATTCGAGGTTAATAGATGAGGTTTTGCGTCAGTTTATGTCAAAACTGACGCGAAACCTAACCTGTTAACCCCGAATTTACCATAGATTACCATAGATACGGTAACATTTTTTACTTTAGTCCCTATGGGCTAAAGTAATTACTTCTGTCCCTAGAGATAAAATGAGCTACTTTAGTCCCTGAAATAAGTGACTAAAGTGCCAACTTTAGTCCCGCAAGTGCAAAAATAAAGTTTATGCAAGAGTAAATGAAAGAAATTTTTATAAAAATAAAAAGAACAAGAGCAAAAGTAACGTGGAGGGCGACCAGCATGGTTATTTTATAGCCTGTGAAAACTCAGAATTGTTAATAGTTTGCGGCCGGTGGTCTCAACAGCTGTCTTAGAACCAGCACGTTGCTAGAGCACACGAGATGGTATTGAGATAAGGGGACAGTAGGGGAAAAAGAAAAATGAGAAGACATTAATTAAGAAAAACCTGTATTCAAATAGAAGATGGACTGCATATTTACTTGGTTCACAAGAAAGCCCTACTGATGCTAAATACAAGTACCATTTGCGCTTCATCTTCTTTCTCTTTTTTCTCGTGCACAATACCTGACAATAGATAGCTCCAGGGCGTAATAAAGGAACATTACAAGACACTAGCTGGTGAATGGTATCTCGAAGGGGCTAAAAGGGAGTGTTGGCACAGCCCAAAAGCTCGAGGTGGCCACGACTCGCCCAACATGCATCCTGACAGCCGAGGCGCCTTCCTGCATCAGATTCGCTGCAGTTTCGAGGACGCTCGCTCTCGTCGTGCCCCAAGGACCCCGAAGGCCCTGTTATTATAAAAATCGTAAACAAACACGAAACCACGACGAGAATTCAGCGGCGAGTCGTGCACCGAGCGGTCGTGAGTGATAGCTGTCAGACTTGGGTCGCGACCCGGAATATGGCTGGGTGGCAGGGGGCACGCGCTCTGAGCAAACACTCTGATGGGAACTACCTAACGAAAGGGAATTCAATTAATTATCACGTAATGCTTGCGTCTATTATGAAGACGTTACGCTATCGTGCCGGCGGTGCGGCGAGATCACATCAATTATTCTGCGGATGTGGGTTAATGGACGGCTGCAGAATGCAGCCAATTTCACTGCATTTCCAGATGGACGTGAAATACGGGCTCCCCCCCCCCCCGCGTAAAGCGCAAGCCGAAAGATCGTCGTCTTCACCGGGGGATGGGAGGCTTTTCGCTTAGCCGAGCGTTGAAATCTCCTTTCCAGCGGTGCTATTGTTCGCGTGCCACAGAAAGAATTGCATTTTTAACACTGCACAAATACTTAAAACATGACAACGACTGGCTCACATGACGAAATTTTGTAAAATGAATAGCAAAACTACGATTCAATCACTTAGGGCTTGAAGCAAAAGAAATTGCCTCTTCATAAGAGATATTCAGTATTACGGATGCAGGCAATAATTTTTATCTGACTTAACGTAATTTAAAAATGTATTGGGATTAGTTGACAGAAAATATTAACTTTAAATATATGTACCTACGCTTGAGCGCAACACACTCGTCGAGGAATGACAAAATTTCTCACAATAATTCCTGTGAATAAAGTAAAATTTTCTGTGCGTACAGAATTTTATACATATCTAAACAACCTACTGCAAATAAGTAGTGCCTGGTGGAACATTACTGGTTGCACTGCATTATACATAGGTTACCATCATCTCTCAGAGACGAAAAACTATAAAACGAATAAAAATCTAGGCAATTTGAAGATGTCATTGCGCTATAGACGATTCTCGAGTGAAACTTGATTTTGAAGCTAAAGTGGCCACTTCACGTGGCATTATTAAGACTCCACGGTTGCCAAAGCCAAATTTTCTTGTCTAGAACCAGAAGCTCTACCACTCTGGCACATCTATTGCCTGCTTTTAGCAATTACTGCAATTAAGTTTATTTTTATCTATTTTATAACGAAAGCTAGTGGAGTGGGTAACCGGCTATTTAATAAATTAACTTCCATATTCCGATACCCTATTTAATGTCACTGTCAGTTATACAGAGGATTCACTGTAAGTCAATTTTTAACTAAGCACAAGCCTAAAGCACCAAAGAGTAGTTACAAAACCAAATGTTTTTATAGTATTGCTTTAGAAAAAAAACTGTATTTCTAACTGAACATGGCCGTAAAATTAAAGCTTTTTATGACAAAGTAAATACTATTTGAGAAAACTCGGCTTAAAGTAACCTGCTTGTTCTGTGCAAAAAACGGCTATATTTTACAAACAGAATACAAAGTAAATCAAATCATTTCTAAAAGAAGAAAATAAGGCACCATTGTAAACCACAATTCAAATAAATGTGTAAGTACAAGGAAACTGCATAAAAAATAAATAGTACCAAAACTGACAAGAACTATATACGTACACTGCCATTGAAAAGGACAGAAAATGTATTATTAATCATAATAACTTAAGTATGATCAAACATTATTTTCATCTAGTATGGCTATGGAATAGTTCCTAATTTATGAATGCAACTACGTTTATACTTAAATAGTCAAACTTGACATTTGATTTTGAATTGGCTTATAATGCCATTCATAAATTAAGAACTATTCCATAGCCATTCATTTATTCATTCACTATAGTTTGTTTACCTTTCGGTATTAAGGACCATTCATACTTTGCGGCAAGTGTCAAGGAGGTAATGGGCCACTCGCGACTTACACTACGCACTCCGCATCCAAACATACCATACACACCACCATCCTTGAGCTAATTAAAGCTAACGTAACTAATGAGTTCAAATCCATTTTCGCTGCGAGAAAATTCTCGGCCAGATTTGAACCCATTTCCACCAGGTTGCTAAGCAGATTGCTAAGCCACTCAACTACCCAGGTGCCATAGCCATAGCCATACTAGGTGAAAATAATTTTTGATCATACTATATATTGGTATTGGTCAAGTCTACTGAAGTCAAAATGGCGAAGAAATTGCTTAACTTCCACATTTTATAAGCAAAATTCGATTTAATGTGCAAATATAGACATTATTATAATTATTATGCTTTGGTATGTAGCTTACGGAATGCAAGAGGGTGAGCTCTGAAGCTAGGGAAGAGGTCGGTAACTTGCTTAACTTATTTCTGAGCTGTTCTGCTTCCCAATTTATTCAGTTGATTATTGTAATAATATTGGAAAAATATACAGTTTGCTTGTACGGCTGCATAACCTAGCCACGTATACTGCTGGAAGACATTTACGTTCTGCTTGAAGAACAGCAAGACAACCATCTGTACGTCCTGTTATTAAGTAGCAACAAATTAAACATTTATTGGTCTTACAACATTGGTATAGTTTGTGTGACCATGTCACAAAGAAATATATAATTTCTATAGCAAATGTTAAAGTGTGCTTTAATCGAGTCAAAACAAAAGGTCAAGTGTTATTTTAACAGCAAGGGTAGATATAGTAGCACTTTAACATCAAGGGTAGATAAAGTAATTTCATTTTCTAACTTTTATTTAAATTAAATATTACAACTTCGTATTATCCTAGCAACCCAATCTAGTTACTGAGATTTTAAAATGTGATTGACTTTCCTTATTTTCTTTTGAAATTGTTAAAGTTCTTGCTATAGAAAAAAATGTATTATACATGACGATAAAGTTTTTACTATCCACTCTTGAATCGCTAACGTCTCGACTTCGTCTCGACATTAAACGATTCGCTCGTGGATAAAATTTAATTTTATCGTCTTGTATAATAAATTACTATTTTGAAAATGAACCGATTCCTTAAAACAAACAATTAAGAAGACGAAACATAAACACGTGTCCTGATAAGATTAAATCAACCTTAGCAATCAACTAGAACTAAAAAAGACTATTATAACATTGTTATTGTTTATATGACACATCAGGAAATTTTTAAGCTTACAATATAGGGCGATCGACAAAATTACATGTCTGGAGTGATGTGGCTTCATATAATTTAAATGGAGCCATAGCACTCTAGCCGTGCCATTCTTTGAACATTTTATTCTACAATAATTGCCCTACTGAGAAGGCGAGACACAAGACGATCTCACGGCAAGAATAAACTCAGCAGCGAAAATTTTAAAACAAAATATTTTACACCATTCTTGAATAGAGACTTCAGGACATCAGAATTATGCGGTTGAGACAAGACAGAAAAATATGTCACGATGAGACTAAAGTGATCGAATCAACTAATACTTATGTAGTTATATAATACAATTATTTTATTTCATACTGTATCGTAAAACCCATGTTTAAGTTAATGATTTTAGTCCGGAAAATGAGGCTTTACGGTATCAGGTCGGTAAAACATTTTACCGGACTCAAATGAAATAAACAGGTCCGGTAAAATATTTTACCGGACTCAAATGAAATAAATCAATAATCAAACTATTTATTATTTTCAATTCAAAAATTTTTTTTTGTAGTTTTAAGTAAAAATCTAATAATTGCAGTATGAAATAAAACGCATTACGACATACGTCCGGTAAACTTTTACAGTAGCTCGTCTCAACATTCCAGACTCGGCTCCTACGTCGCCTCGTCCCGAAACATTTGGACTCGCTACTGTAAACTTGCGTTTACCGGACTTATAACGTAAATTACTATTACAGCATAGTTATTGTTTCAGTGCCACCCCACAAAAACACATTTTTAAGGAAGAACAAAGTATTAGCACATCACATTTGTAACGACAAATGCAAAAGGATATCATAAGACTAAAGCACCCTCAGCAACTGAATTTTAAAAAGTGAAATTTTTGGTATAGTTTCAGAGCCAACGCCAACAAAAATAGTATTTTCGAACCAGAGACTAAAACTGTCACAGTTGTGGTACTGAGACGAAGAGACACAAAAATATGTCAGGGTAAGACTATTGTAGTCGAAACAACTAACACTTATATAACATTTTTTTTTCATCATAGTTGCTGCTTGAGTGCCCGCCCAGAAGAAATTACATTTTGCAGATGGAACAAAGTTTTGAGACATCGCAATTGCGCTACTGACAAGACGACAAACACAAAAACATGTTACAGAAACACTAAGCCAACCTCATGATCAACTGCAATTAAAAAGCAAGATCTTTGCTATTATTTGAGAGACCCACAAGAAAAAATGATATGACTAAAGTAATTGGAGCAACTAACACTTATAAATAGAATTCTTTCGCAGCCTAGTTTGATTGCCACACCGGAAAGAATAATATTTTTAAAATGTAACAAATGTTTGAGATATCACAATTGCGCTCTCGATAAGACAACTAACACAAAAAGCTGTCAAAACAACCGCATGAGCAACTGAAAGCTAAAAACAAAATTCTTAGTATTGTTTGAGAGGCACGCCAGAATCATTGTATTTCAGAAACCAAACAGAGGCTAAAGACGTCGGAATTGTACTACTGAGACGACGAGACAGAAAAATATGTAAGGGTAGCACTAAAGCAATTGTAGCATCTAACACTTATATAACAATTTTTACAGCATAGTTTTTTTGGGTGATACGCTAAAAGAATCACATTCTTATAAAGAAACTAATCCTTGATCCATCACACTTGCCCTACTGACAAATTTGAATTTTCGAATGCTGACAAATTTGTTAATAAGTAGTATATTGCTTAAATGTGTTCAAAATGCATTATTAGAGGAGCTCCTACAACTCCAGTCATTTCTAAACAAGCCAGCAAAAATATGGTACAGCAAGATTAAAACAACGTTATGAGTAGCTGCCAGTTTTGGAAGCAAGATCTTTTGTTTGTTTGAGAGCTGTTCAAGAAAAAAATGCATTTTAGAAACAAAACGGAGGCTAAAGTCGCCACAATTTACTACTGAGACGACAAGACACAAAAATATGTCACGATTAGTCTAAAGTTATGAAAGCGACTCACCCTTATATAACAATATCGTTTTATAGTATAGTCTTTACGTGCAATGCCAGAAACAATCACATTTTTAAAACGGAACGAAGTCTTGAGCCATCACAATTGCGCTACTGACAAGACGCCACACAAAAATGTCACAGCAAGACTAGATCAACCTCATGAGGAACTGTAATCAAAAAGCGAGATTTCGTTGTTGCTTGAGAGCCACGCTAGAAATAATCACATTTTTTAAATGGAACAAAATCTTGAGCCATCACAGTTGCGCTACTGACAAGACGACAAACACAAAAATGTCACAGCAAGGCTAAAGCAACCTCATGAGGAACTGACATGAGAAAGTAAGACTTTGGTATTGCTTGAGCACGACGCCAGAAATAATCACATTTATAAAACGGAACAACGTCTTGAGACATCACAATTGCGATACGCAAAACACGAAAAACCCAAAAATATGCCACAGCAATACTAAGGCCATCTCATGAGCAACTAAAATTAAAAAGCGATATATTTGATATTGTTTAAGAGCCACGCCAGAAAAAAAATGGATTTTAGGAACCAAACAGAGACTAAGGGCGTCACAATTTTGCTAATGAGACGACGAACCACAAAAATATATCACGTTGAGATTGAAGTAGTCGAAGCAACTAACACTTATATAACAGAATTCTTTTACAGCATAGTTATTGTTTGAGTGCCACACCAGAATCACATTTTTAAAACGGAGCAAAGTCGTCGTCATCACACATGCGCTTCTAACAAAACTACAAACATAAAAAGATGTCACAACAAGACTAAATCAACCCCATGAGCAACTGAAATTTAAAAGAGTAGAACCTTTGGTTCTGTTTGACAGCCACGCCAGAATAAAATGCATTTTAGAAACCAAAGACTAAAGGCATCATCACAACTGAGCTACTAAGAGGACGAAATGCAAGAATTTATTGCAGTGAGATTAAAGAAATCGAAGCAACCTAACACTTATATAACAACAGTATTTTACAGCATAGTTATTGTTTGAGCCTCACGCTAGAAAAAATCGTATTTTTAAAACGGAAGCAAGTCTTGAGCCATCACAATTGCGCTACTGACAAGACAAGAAACACAAACATGTCACAGCAAGACTAAAGCAACCTCATAAGGAACTGAAATAAAAAGCTTTGGTATTGCTTGAGAGCCACGCCAGAAAAGAAATGCATTTTAGAAACCAAACACAGGCTAGAGACGTCACAATTGTGTTACTGAGACGACGAAGCACAAAAATCTGTCAAAGTGAGACTAAAGTACCTAATCGAAGCAACTAATACTTATATGGAAAATGTCTTTAGAGTTATTGGTTGGGTGCCACCCCAGAACGAATCACATTTTAGAAACTGAACAAAGACCATATCACAATTGTGCTCTTGATACGTCAAGACCAAAGTAACCTCAAGGCCAACTTAATTTAAAAATCTTTACAGCAGTGGCATCCTTAAGAGTGTCATAGCAAAAAGAGTTGCAGTTTAAAAACTTGAAGAGACTTCAGACATCACAATTGCGCCACTGACTGGCAGCACAAAAATATGTCTTTATATCATTGTTTATTTTAGGAACTGAAAAGACTTAAGACATTGGGATATCGCAATTGGGCTACTGAAGCGAGAAACAAAAAGTTGTCAAGCTAAGATTAAAGCAATTAGAGTAACTAACATCTATCTAACAAAAAATTCTTTAACAGCATAGTTGCACAACGACTGACACGACGAATCACATCACAAAATAACCTACCTGAGCACTTACACTACAAAAAGAAAATTTTGTGGCAGCACTGCCAAATAAGGAGCTGCATTTTAAATAGCTTTAAATGCTATGACAAATGAGCAGTTTGGAAGACGAAATATAAAAAATGACACGGCAAGACTAAATTACGCTAACTGTGCAGCAAGAACTTAGAAAAACAAGACGTAGAAAGAGCGGTTTTGCATAAATCTTGAGTTTTTTTGGATTTCTTGGCTTCGGCCAATAAATTATCAAATAATTTAGCACAAAATAGGTGTGGCAAGGTGAATGAAATAGCTGAAGACTGCAGGTGTACCCAAACCGTAGAAATTGCGTGTACTAGTTTGAAGTTTGACTTCACTTCGCTGGAAGCATTATTAGGCTTGACACACGAAATCCTGTTTGCAGGAGATTTGGAGCTTTGAAGCTTCAAGCGTGCTTTTCATCAAATTCGGACAAATAAAATACAACTAAAAACTGGACATTATGAAAACGGTAATTCGCTATTTAGAAATTTTAACATTTAGCATTTCAGCAATATCTAGACGTTATAATATCTGTTAAACATTCCTAAACTTTAGTACACAAATTATCCGCTTATCTTGAATTAACTACTAGATTTAACTATGTTCAAAATAGATTAAGGATATTTGGTTTTAGTGAACCTCGTGCCTTAGCTATTACATTCCCATAGAAGTTGAATTTAAAGTACTGAAATATACGTGGAACCCGAAGCAAAGCCTTGATGCACTACATTGTTGACATTATAAGAATATTAGGGTTCATTCGAATTCAAAGATTCTATCTAAACAAAGATAAAAAATTTTTTTTCTAAAAGACCAAGTAGCACGACTAAATGGACTTTACAAAATTCTTAAAGTGATGTAAATGTACTCTTATAAATTTATGCAAGTAATAATACAGATATTTAATAAACTATTGCAGTTTAAGCGAACGATTGCAGTGATAAGAGGAAGAGGCGCCTATGATTCAAAGTATTATTGAACAAGTTCCGGATCAGTGAAGAGATAATGCTAGAAATACACATCGATTGCAGCAAGAGCTCAGCGCTTCATTCCATTTTAAACATATTGTTATTCTACTTAACTTCTGAACTATACAAATCTACAGAGTGTTGTACTTTATAAAAAGGTATCCACTTATCTCCCAGGACGAAGGACGAAGTAATATTGCAGAAAAAAAAACAAATAGTGTTGTTGTCCCAGCTACAATCGAATTAATCTAAAATTAGTAATGCATTTTTATACACATCAGAAATATTACAATAATTCCATTATTTGAAGTTGTCGACTTTTTTTAAATTAAATTTAGGGGTTGGATGAACAACGAAAACATTCTATAAAATATCCTAGTACTTTTGAATTATTTTATTTAGCTTTCCTTATACTAAATTTGCCCACCAAAATATTGAAAAATATAAAATTGGTGCATTTATTGCATTCACAATACTTCACTTCCTGTTCCTATTAGGGAAGCGTTTGAATCTGGGTTTAGTAAAATTAACTAAGGAATAAAAACTGCATTACAGCAAAATTATACAGGGAAAATAACGTAACAAAAGTTATACGCGTTGGTGATACCAAAAACCAGTGGCGTAACCACAAATTTGTGCTCCCTCCAAGAGGAAAGTGGCCGGTTTTTGTACTCTTGATATTGATTTATTTTATTTTGATCTACAAAACTATAACAGGAATATGGTAAACTTGAGGTTGATTTACTTTTTTGTGTCAGTAAATAAGATATTTTATCTCTAAAAGTGAAGGATTCAACTATTAAACTTGTTTTCGTATTTTAATGCAAATTATTAAAAACCTTGATCAGTTTAATAAAAATCTGCCTTATGTCTATCTCCTTGTATTATAGCAGGATATTCAAAGTAGCTATTCATGTAACAAGTATAAAAATGAGGTAATTAATGTTGTCTACAATAGTGCAGTAAAATACACTTTATGTATCGCTTTGAGTGCAAAAGATGCCACTTTAAAGGACTCAGTGCACTCCGCCAGCAATATATTAAACATTTTTGTATTTTTTATCGCTTTCAGTGCAAAAAGTGTGCCTTTATTGCACTCAGTGTAATACAATTTTTATTGTGCTCTACCAGAAATGATTAGACATTTCTGTAATTTTTATCACTGTTGCACTATTGCAGAAAAAATGTTGTATACAACACGTGCAAAAGTGTGACGACCTCGTCGGACAATTTTCACATCGCGTGCAATAATCACCCACTTTTTGCACTCGTTGTATAAGTAACTATTAGTGTGCTTGAGAATGTTGATCTTCTTTAAATTTATTGCTTAATGTAGGGCACTCGATGTTAGAGTTATTAATGTCTAACTTAAGCTGTCACTAGTCTATAGCAGAAGTTGGATGTTTTTGGCCTATTGAAGATGATTGTAAAAAAAATGGCGTAGGTAAAATTGTACAATTTTTTTTATCGCGCTCTTGATGTGTTGTTCATGTAACACGCAATAAGCATACAATTTTTGCGCTTATTGCGAGTAGTATTTAGAAGTTACTTCTTTAAATTCTTAAAATCAAGTTTTATTTGTATTTATTGCCGTTAATTAATATATTGTGATAGTTGCAGATAGAAAAACTATGTAATTATTAGAAGTACAAGGGTAAAATCAATCAGAAAATAAAACAGAATAGCTATACAAAAATAATGTTCTAAAAAATCAATTAAAATTATTATCTTTGGATTAAGATGAATGGTTATTGAAGTTAACAGATAACGATTAAAAGGTAAATAATTAGAACAAACTAGAAGTTGGTCTGAAATAATATGAAAGTTATAAGCTGAATTAATATTTGAATAAGTTACTTGGAATTTGTCAGATTAATTAAGAAAATATACTGTATGTAGTTAAAAGTAATTCAGGATGTTAGTTCTCAAAAAATGTAGTAAAGATGAGGATTGATTGCTATAGTGAATTTTATTATTAAGCATAACAACTTATTTTGATTTCTAAAATAGTAGTTATTATTATAATATTGGCTTATAAAGAAGAGTCAATACTATAACATAATAAAAGAAAGTCAATAGTATTTAATTCCATAGCCTACTACATATGCATTAATTACAAACAGATGTTATGACTTGTACATTACCAAAATTATTTGAAAGTCTCAAATTAATTATCCATGTAACAATTGCAAAAAGTGGGTGATGATTACACGACCTGAAAATTGTCTAACGAAACCGAGAGGCCGAGTTGGACAACAAGTTAAGTGCCGTAACACGTTTGCATATTTTTTCTACAATAGTGCAACAATAATAAAAGAACGAAAATGTTTAGTAAATTGCTGGCGAAGTGCAATAAAAATGTTATTACCCTGAGCGCACTAAAGTGGTATCCCATGCACTCACAACCATGCATGAAACTGTCCTTTACTGCACTATTTCAGAAAAAATATTATTTGGAGGTGAAAAATCCAACTAATTTGCATTCAATGTTGTGGTTTAAAAATACAAATCATTAAAGTTTTCCGTATTCACTTCCAGTGTTCTTTACGCGGTTGTAGAGAAAATAAACTAAATCGAAATGACAACCATCCATAAACATTTATCATGTTAAAAAATTATGATGCTCGAATATGCGAAAATATATCCAAAACGAATTCTGAAAATTGCAAACATATACCTCAAACCGTATTGACATCAATAGCGCTTTGATTCCATCTTTAATAACGACCCTGTATGTAAATACTGACTTGACTATGCAAATCTTCATTTAAAAAAAGAATTCAGAATCCCTATGTACATCTGAAATGAAATGTTGACATTTTCGCTTTTCGACTTAAGTTTGGAAACCAAAATAGTTGTCCCCATAATAAAAAAAGTATTTTTTTTCTGAATTAATGAAAACGAATATTCACATTTAA
>OW679199.1:31148588-31187121 GCA_940337035.1 Agriotes lineatus
TTATGGCGAGTAGTATTTAGAAGTTTCCTCTTTAAAGTCTTAAAATCAGGTTTTATTTGTATTTATTGCCGTTAATTAATATATTGTGATAGTTGCAGATCAGGACTGTCGATTTATTGTTAAAAAAAATTAATTACTAGATAAGAAGTTATTTTGGATAGAAAAACATCTATTAATTATTAGAAGTGCAAGGGTGAAATAAAACAGAATAGCTATACAAAAATAATGTTCTAAAAAATTAATTAACCTTGGAATAAGATGAATGCGGTTACTGAAAGTTGGTCTGAAATAATATGAAAGTTATAAGCTGAATTAATATTTGAATAAGTTACTTAGAATTTGTCAGATGAATTAAGAAAATATACTGTATGTAGTTAAAAGTAATCCAGGATGTTAGTTCTAAAACAATGTATTAAAGTTGAGGATTGCTATAGTGAATTTTATTATTAAGCATAACAACTTATTTTGATTTCTCAAATATGAACCTAATTATTTTGTATCGATTTAAATTAACAAAATAAACCCTTTATAATTGAAAGTTTATTATTGGATGGATATATAAGGATGCAGAGGACAAAATTAATTGAAATAGATGGAACAAAGGCGAATTTCAAACTGAAACCAAATTTTACGTGAAGAAGGGAACAATCTATCTGATTTAAGGAATAATAACAAATATTGCAACGGGTGAAAGGAGTCCGTTTCTAGCGGGGATGTATATATGTAATTCTATGTAATTAATAAACATTAATTAATATTAACAGT
Organism: Agriotes lineatus; assembly: GCA_940337035.1. Lineage (NCBI taxonomy): Eukaryota > Metazoa > Arthropoda > Insecta > Coleoptera > Elateridae > Agriotes > Agriotes lineatus. The sequence goes on from OW679199.1 coordinate 31,149,354, forward strand.
GGAATAATAATTTGCATACATAAATACTTACTCTTGTTAACATGTTTGAACTAATATGTGCTGATTAAATATAAGTTCAGCTTAAGTGTCATATTATTAATTGACAGTGACAGTTGAAAGATCTCAAATCATTCTGAAATAACTTGTCAATAACCAACACATTTTGTACAATTATTTTGATAGATATTTCTAACGCAAGTATCCACCTGAGATAAGATGTTTTTTACAACCTGAGCTAGTCAAGAAATAAATGATTTGATTAAATAAATTGGAATTGGGGAAAATATTTTATTTAAAGTATTTTGAAGTGAATGGGTAGGAGTAGCTTAGCAGTCTAGTAGTTATTATTATAATATTGGCTTACAAAGTAGAGTCAATACTATAACATAATAAAAGAAAGTCAATAGTATTTAATTCCATAGCCTACTACATATGCATTAAATACAAACAGATGTTATGACTTGTACATTACCAAAATTTATCTAGGGTAAAGTACCACATTTGAAAGTCTGAAATTAATTATCAGCATGTAACAATTGCAAAAGTAGGTGATGTTTACACGCTACCTGAAAATTGTCTAACGAAACCGAGAGGCCGAGTTGGGCAAAAAGTGAAGTGCCGTAACACGTTTGCATATTTTTTCTACAATAGTGCAACAATAATCAAAAATACGAAAATGTTTAGTAAATTGCTGGCGGAGTGCAATAAAAATGTTATTACCCTAAGCGCACTAAAGTGGCATCCCCTGTACTCAAAACCATGCATGAAACTGCACTTCACTGCACTAGTTCAGAAAAATATATTATTTGGAGATGCCAAATCCAACTGATTTGCATTTAAGTTGTATTTTAAAAATACAAATCATTAAAGTTATTCCGTATTCACTTCCAGTGTTCTTTACACGGTCGTAGAGAAAATAAACTAAATCGAAATGGCATTCATCCATAAAAATTTGTCAAGTTAAAAAATTATGATGCTCGAATATGCGAAAATATATCCAATTCGAATTCTGAAAATTGCAAACATATACCTCCAAACCGTATGACATCAATAGCGCTTTGATTCTATCTTTACCCTGTATGTAAAATACTGACTTAATTATGCAAATCGTCATTTTAAAAAAAAGAATTCAAAATCTCCTATCTACATCTGAAATGAAATGTTGACATTTTTGCTTTTCGACTGTAGTTGCAAACCAAAACAGTTGTCCCCATAATATACAAAGTATTTTTATCTGAATTAATGAAAACGAAGATTTCCATTTAACCCCATCGAGATGGCCAGTCACAGTAGATGCATATACAGGCTGTTGATAGAATATGTGGACATGATTGTACCACAGGCTGCTGGGCCCAGTTAAGCCAGTATAATGTTTCAAAGATCTTGTCAATATTAAAATTTCTGCTTAGACCACGTCGTCTTCCTAGACAAACATCCAAAATGTTTGGCTCTATGTGTGGTATACCTTGTGAATCCATACAAATATTTGTACGATGGTAAAGTCCACTGGTGGCAGCAAGGTGTAAGGCACATAAAGCTAAAAAATTTCGGACGTTTTGTCTATAAAGACGATGCGGTCTAAGCTTACATTTTAATATTGATAATTCTAGTAACCGCAAAAGCTTCAAATAATATTCACACTCCAAGCGTTCTGTTGATATAAGCAAAATTAATTACTTTAAACCAACCTTGAAGCAAAATACTTTCTTAATGGAAACTGAGTAAAATTAAGTGTTTACAAAAATTATAATTTAATTAGCAACCTGACACTTCCTAAAATTGTATAGTAAAATCGGGATTTAGTAACCGACCATCGAGTTTTACAACTTGACGACTATTTCAAGATCAAAGAAGCGTAAATGTCCTTCACACTCATGAGAACCAAAAGCTCAATTTCGGCAATAAAGTTATGGCCAGTTTCGAGCAAGTCATAACAAACGATTACGTCGAAACTCCATTTAGAGAGCCTAAGTTGGTGTTCCTACATTTTTAGGCCCGCTAACTTAATTCCGGGGCCGAGGTGAAGACCTGGAATCCTTTCGGAGCGCCAAGAGCGACCCTGTAGCAAGCGCCGCTGGAACAAAAGGCGCTTATAAATTTTTAATGATTCACACAGAATTTAATGCTTACTTAGAGCTTATCTTGATTTACCGTCGGCGCAATCGCTGCCAGACATTTGGATCGTTTCGGCGATCGTTCGGGGTACAGTTAGCAAACGCGTCGAAATCCCCCATTCTAACGGTGTGAATGGGAGGAGAAAACCGCGAACCAATTTCAAAGAAAAACCCGGCGAGTTCAGAAAATCGCCGAGGATAACCGCCAAGTGCTGTTGACCCCATATTGGCGCAGATTAACAGGTAAACCGATTAAAGTCGAGCAATCCAGTTGTCGGCCGCGTGTGAGAAAATACCCACACACGGTTCGTCAAGTGCTAAGTCCGAGCTTATTTATTTGTCGAACTATAACAGCGAGGGATTCTAGAGGGATATACCTGAACATGCTGTTGAAATTTTTAAGAGGTTCTGGTTTAAACACCCCACAAATTTAACTTTGAACGAAGCAATTGCTCTATTGTGATATTCCCGAGTGGTAGCTGGCATGACAATTCCTCAAATCCGAGTTGGGCGTGGTTATAAAAATTTTAATTCAGTAATACATACACATACATAGTCATGAGTAACTATGCATAAAGGTATTGAGATTTTCAGTGTATTCGAAGAATTTCTTTTCACATTAGTGTTTTTCACACTGCCTCTATAACAAGCATTTGTCTGTTGTGTGAATCTAGACACCAAACAAAAAAAGACGCATTTTCCCAGCTGTTTTTAAAACAGTTCTAGCTCAAAAAAATTATAAAGCCTTTGATCTGAAAGTCATGATGACTAAGGTGACAATAAAATTTCTCAAGTTGACATACTTTTTCTATGAAATCCGATTCAGAAAATTTCAAAAATCTATTTAATTAAGGGTAGCGCCAGCTTTTATCGGTTACTTATACATTCAGATTGCAAAATGGACGTCTAATTGTTTTCCCTAATGGAAACCATAAAAGCCTACTTTATTTAAGAGCATTTTATAACTTCGGCAGCCAAATGACCTGGCGTAGAAGTTTGATTTCACATCTAAAAATCCTTGCTGTGGATTTATTTGCAATAAAAATTGCATTGAAATTAAGCGGGAGTCCTCCAATTGACAAGTTAATGCGGTTATTAAAAACTTCAATAACGAGGTTTATGCATTTTTAGTAAGTAGTTAAAATTCTAATGCAAACCGGCAGAGATAAAAAGCAATTAAATATTTAAAATGTATAATGCAATATATTGTTCACAAACTAAGACTGTCAAATACTAAAAAAGGTATATTGCCATTATCTCATTAATTTTTGGTAGCTGAGTCATCATTTCTATGCAAATAATTCAAATATAACAATATACGACGAAAATTATTACGTAATTTATCAATAACTAGTTATTGCATTAAAGGAAAACCTTGTAAATGTTGGAAACATTCAAGCGATTTCAGTTGGCTAAATAAATAGAAACGGGCATATATGAATATAGAAATGTATTGAAAATACAAATTATTACAAACACTTCAGAAACATTTCTAATTAAACAAATTAAACCTATTATATAATTATTACACAAGAAATACATAATAAGATCATATCGATTAATAAGGAGTCAATTACGGCCTTATTCTTAATTAATTTGTGGTAGGTACCTATATGAAAAGATAAGAATAAAAGTAGTACATATTTTATTGATTTTTAATGTGTTTCAATACTTTCAATCGATATATGCATATTAGTCCGAAAGTTAGAATGTTGTATAGTTCATAAAACTGTTTTATTGTCAAACCTTTCCAGATTAATGAAAATTGTTGAAAATATAGCTAAAATTACATTTATCCAACTTGAGCTGCTTTAAGAAACGGAAATTAATTTTCTTATTAAAAAATACCTTTTATAAATTTCATGTCTAATTAAATTATAAAGATCATGATGAAATTTCGTCAAAGCCTTCCAAACCTAAGATTTTTTGTATTGAGAAGAATGGTCTCTGAAATTACCTAAACAAAGAGGTACCTAATCATATTTCTATTGTCTTTAATTGTTTATAAGTCAGAAAAAAAAATGTTGCATTAGATAAATATATTTATAAAAGTGAGTCACTGATCGGACTTTCTTGGGTGGCGATCGTGCTTATTTCGTTACCTCATCCTTTTCACTTCATAATACGACAAGTCTGAGTGTTACGTAGTGTTTCTGGTCGAGAAGTTAAAGAGTGTGAGCGGAAATGCGCTCTAAGAAAACATTACTAAGTGTTATGTTTGACTGTTATTAATTTTGACAGGGGCCTGATTCAAATAATTCATAAAGACTGACTAGAGAATTTGTCTAAGATGGAAGGTGTAGAGGGAAAGAACTCGAAATGTAGGTGCATCACTTAGCCTAGAAGGAAGGCTTAAACTGGTTCGTTTTATGAGCGGGGTGCTAAGCTAGTAGGTTAATAAAAGCTACAATGTTATGATATCTTTAATTCTTTATATCTAAGGTAAAACAGTAAACCCTAGGAGTCTAAGAATAAAATTATCATACAATTTCTCAGCGTTGGCTTTTAAACTAATGACTAAAAGTTAGGCATTTTTCGTATCCTTTAGGGTTATATTACTTTAAAATATAATACTAGCATAAATTTTTATGGAAAATTCCTTGAACATATACATAAATGTACACTAGAAAGTGTTCTACTACCTTGATGAAACGAAACGCAAATGTGTTACAGTATGTGAAAGGCGTTTTATACTACAAAAAAAAAACAAAAGTTCGTAAAGAAAAATTTTTAAATTCATCATACATTTTCGGAAACTTACATAGTACTACTCTTTATTAAGTATCTTATAATTCTAACATCTTGTAAACTAGTAACAATTAGAAAACGCCCAAATTAAAAGCACTTGGCAAACGTGGAGTTAAGGATATTTATAAGATCCTTCAGTGGTTCGAAGCCCCCGAAACTATAGGTTCTCGATGCTCACCAGAACATTGTAACCGACGAGTGCAGGATATGAAAGACCCATATCTATGACCAAAGTATTTACAAAGACTAAAGCCAATTGTGTGTCATGAAATTAGCAGGATAAATTTCTGGAATGCATTAAAGCCTCTAAGTACGGTTTAGTGGAATTTGTGTACAGAAAATCGGTAGAATCGCAATTCACCCGAAAAACAATCAATCGAAACCGCAATTTACCCGAAACAGCGTCTAGGATATGAATTCGACTCGAGACGGCCTTTACGATAGTTTAATGTTATTTCAGGTTTACAACCATCTTGTATCGCGATATGGGTACCAATTCGACCTATTTACATCCCTAAATTTGCTGGAAAAGACATTTCTGCGATAGGTTATATGTTAAGTTCAAATTTGATTTCAAGAAAAGTTGCGTTTCGGTAAGTTAGTTGTTGATTCGATAAATTGTGGTTTTATTAAAAAAAACCCAAACATTGTGGCTGCTGTAAATTGTAGTTTTCGATCATTTTGTTTGGTCAATTGTACTCGATCAATTAATTGTATTTCAATAAGTTGTGTTTTGTTACATTTTCTTAAGCCAAAAAATTTTTGTTTCGGAAAATTGTGGCTTCGATATTTTTTTCTGTTGTAGTTAGGATGCATTGTTTTTCGACCAAGTGTGGGCTATCAAGTGTATTTGATAAATTGTGTTTCCATAAATTGCGTTTCTAAAATTTTGTTAAACCAAAAACTTTTGGTTTCGAAAATTGTGGTTTCGATAAATTGTATTTTGATTAATTTTTCTTTCGGTAAATTGTGTTTAGTAAATTTCCAAAGACCCAAAAAGTTGTCGATTAAATGTGTTCGATGAATAATTTCTGTTTCATCTTAGAACCAAAAATTGGGGGCGGTAGATTATGGTTTCGATAAATTGTCTTTCGATCATGTCGATGCGAGCAAGTGTGTTCGAGCAATTGTGTTTCGATAAATTATGTGGGATAAATTTTCTGAGATTCAAAAATTGTTTTCCGTAAATGATAGTTTCGGCTAAGTGCATGTGATCAAATGTGCTAGAACAACTGTGTTTCGATAAATTGCGTTATTAGTCTAAAACATTGTGGTTTCCGCAAATTGCGGTTTCGGTAACATGTGGATTCAAAAAATAATTTTTTCGATTTTCGAATCGAATCGATCAATCGTATTCCGATAAATTGTGTTGTATACATTCGTTGGACCCAAAGATTCGGGTTTCGCTCAATTGTAGTTTCGGTAAATTGTTTTTCGACCAAGTGTGTGCCATCAAGTGTGTTTGATGAATTAGGTATGTTTCCACAGATTGCTTAAAATTTTCTAAAACCCAAAAAATTTGGTTTCGGTAAATTATGGTTTCAATAAATTGTGGTTTTGGTAAATTATATTTCGATAAAAAATTCCTTGGATAAATTGTATTTAATACATTTTGAAAGGTCCAAAAAGTGTGGGTTCGGTAAATTGCGGAGGTGATAAATTGTTTTTCGATCAAATGTGTTCAATTAGTAATTTGTGTTTCAGTAAATTGTGTTTGATACATACCTTAGACTCGAAAATAGGGCCGGTAGATTGTGGTTTCAATAAATTTTCTTTTGACCATGTGCATGCGATCAAGTGTATTCAATCAATTGTGTTTCGATTAATTAGGTTCGATACACTTTCTTAGATTTAAAAATTATTTTCCCGTAAATTTTGATTTCGACTAAGTGAATGCGATCAAGTGTGCTAGATCAACTGTGTTTCGATAAATTGTGTGTCTGGTCCCAAATATTGGGGTTTCGATAAGATGTGGCTTCGAGAAATTATTTTCCATCAATTGTGTTCCAGCAGTTGGGTTCCATCAATTACTTATATTTCGATAAAATGTGTTCAATACATTTTTCTGGACCCAAAAATGGTGGTTTCTATACATTGTATTTCGACCAAGTGGTATATCAGTTAGTAACGTTTCCATAAATTATGTTTGATACATTTTCTTAGACCAAAAATTGAGGTTTCAGTAAATTATGATTTCGGGTAAAGTGTGGTTTCAAAACACTGTATTTCGCGCGATTGTGTTTCGATAAATTGGTTTCAGTAAATGTTCTTAGACTCAATAATTGTGGTTTCCGTATATTACGGTTCCAACAAATTGGTTTCTCAAACAATTGTGTTCCATCAGTTATGTTCAACTAATTATGATTCAATAAAATGTGTTCAATACATTTTCTAGACCCAAAAATGAGGTTTCGGTAAATTGTGGTTTCGATAAACTGTGGCTTGCATAAATTATTTTTCGAGCAATTGTGTTCTAGCAGTTGTGTTCGATCACTTATATTTCGACAAATTGTGTTCAATACCTTTTTTCGACCCAACAATTTTGGTTTCCATACATTGTATTTCGACCAATTGTGTTTCAATAAATTGTCTCTCAATCAACTGTGTTCGATCAGTTGTGTTCAACTAATTGTGATTCGATAAAATGTGTTCAAACTCATTTTCTAGAGCCAAAAATGAGGTTTCGGTAAATTGTAGTTTCGATAAACTGTGGCTTGCGTAAATTATTTTTCGATCAATTATGTTCGATCAACTATATTTCGAAAAATTGTGTTCAGTACATTTTCTCGACCCAACAAATTTGGTTTCTTTACATTGTATCTCCACCAAGTGTGTACGATCAAGTGTGTTGTATAAATTGCGTTTCCGTAAATTATGTTTGATACATTTTCTTAGATCCAAAGAATAGGGTTTCAGTAAATTATGGTTTCGGTAAATTGTGGTTTCGCCACATTGTATTTCGACCAATTGTGTTTCAATAAATGGGGTTCAATAAATGTTCTTCGACTCAATATTTGTGGTTTCGGTATATCACGGATTCAATAAATTGTTTCTCCGTCAATTCTGTTCCATCAGTTGTGTTCAACTAATTGTGATTCGATAAAATGTGTTTAATACATTATCTAGAGCCAAATATGAGGTTTCGGTCAATTGTGTTTCTATACATTTTCTTAGAGTAAAAAATTGTGGTTTTGGTAAATTATGACTTCGACATATTGTCCTTTGGCTAAAGTGTGTGCGATCAAGTGCGTTCGATCAACTGTTTCGATAAATTGTGTTCTTAGTCCCAAATATTGTGGTTTTGGAAAAGAGATGGTTTCGGTACATTGTGGATTCGACACATTGTGTTTCGACCAATGTGTTTCGATAAATTGGGTTCATTAAATGTTCTTCGACTCAATAATTGTGGTTTCGGTATATTACGGTTTCAATAAATTGTTTCTCCATCAATTCTGTTCCATCAGTTGTATTCAACTAATTGTGATTCGATAGACCCAAATATGAGGTTTCGGTGAATTGTGGTTTCGAAACATTGTCTTTCGACCAAGTTTGTGCGAACAGGCGTGTTCGATCAATTGCGTTTCGATGCATTATGTTTGATACATTTTCTTATAGTCAAAAATTGTGTTTTCGGTAAATTGTGACTTCGACATATTGTCCTTTGGCTAAAGTGTGTGCGAGCAAGTGTTACCAAACTCAATTGGTTCAATAACTTTGGCAGTTGAGGCACTTTAATCTTGACAATAACAAAATAAATTGTTCTTCGATCGAGTGTGTATGATCAATATAACTGTTTGGATCAATTGTGTTCAATAAATGTTTCTATACCCGACAATTGTGGTTTCGTTACATATGATTTCGAAGAATTGTGGTTTCGATAAGCTTTTGTTCGATGAATTGTGTGGTTTCGGTAAATAATTTTTCTTTGATAAATTGTGTTCCGAAAAGTGGTGAGTAAATTTACTTAGACCCTAAAATTGTGGTTTCGGTAAATTATCGTTTAGTTAAATTGTTTTTCAAACAGTTGTGTTCCATGAATTGTGTTCGGTTAATTGTGATAATTGTGTAACCAGTGGAATTTTTACCTTACTAAGAACATTGTGTAAATTCTTGAAAAATATGATACTTTGAACAACCACTGGCATGTGAGTAGACAAAGGATAAGGAATTTTATAACGAAGTGCATAAGCAATTTTTTGATAAAGCACATTTTACAGTTCAATGTTCACAGCAGGATTTAATTTTATAGTGATCTTATTCCACATTTTTGCTTTCAAAGGAACCAGTGTTATATATTTGAATGCAATAATTACAATATTCGCCATATCAATTTTACTAATAATTCTTGAACCCGTTATTGACAAAACTTCTGTTTCGGTGGACGCAAAAGTCGCCTTTGGTCGTCATAACCGCATAACGGTGCACTAGGTTGGCCAAATGTGGGTTGCGACAGTTAGGAGCCCTTGGGCTGGGACAAAAATGTGAAACGACATTTTTACGTGATGAAATCCGCGGCTTCAGAATTATTTAAATTTACGAGCAGCAACCAGTTGCATATCTCTGCCGATCACATAACCAGATAGAGATAAAAAGAAAACGAGCCAGATAAATAAACAGGTTAGAAGTTTAACTCGAGTAAATGACTCGTTCAGCAGTTTCAATTAGAAATCATTAAGGCAGGGATTAGCGTTTTCAAAAAATCTCCCAGACTTGACTCTGGCCAATCGCACCGATAACCCCTTTTTGATATACGTCCAGGAATTTTATTGGCATAATTTTAGCCTGTTTAAGACTGAAAAGATTTTTTTGTTATAGATAAGATTGTTTAGGTCACAGGCGATGTCTAAATTTCCAAAATAGCTTTGAAGTGAGTTGTAGAAACAGTTTTAGACCACCTACCAGCGTGCAGATGTTGTAGCAGATAAAAGCTAGGACAATTGCATTCAAAATCTACAGTCTACCTGGGTCTGAGCCCTGGACCATCTAGGCCCCTGTCGATTATGTCATAATAAATGCTAAAACCAAAAGATATGTACGCCACGGGCGATTATGATAATGACTTTTCGAAAAGAGGCCCTCACGTGTTCAAACAGTTCCGCCTAATTTAACATTAAGTTATTGCATGTTAATATTTCTCAATTTAGTGTCAGCCGATAACTCGCGCATCAAAATAAACAGTTCATCGGGCTTATCAGCCGAGGCAAATCGATCCAAAGTCTGAAATATTTTCGCAATTACACGTCCGCGAAATGTCAATCAAAGTCATAAACACAGCTCTTCCATAGCCGGCGCGAGCGCACTTAATAGCCCCCAGCAAAGTGCCAAAGTCAGGACTTTTCGCTACTAATTGCAACAATTTCCCACGATCGACTCGAGATTCGTCCAGAAAGGCAACTGAGAACAACCAAAAATAGTCATTTGTTCTAAATTTGGATCATTGCAAAGAACTCAAGTCCACGATTAGAAGCATATTTGGCCAGTTACCTTGTAAACTCGCCTTTTAGGGTGTGATATCCGGCAAGATTTTTTCTAATTTTAAAAACTAATCTATCAGGAGACGTCGCGATTAATACCTTTTTGATTCGTCTGGGAGGCAGCGTAGTGTGAATTCCGGCGTGGGAGCTACAAACGTCGACACCTACAAGAATTACCACGAGTCGTTGCCTTTAATTCGGCGCTTTAGACTCGATTTCCTTGCACAAGTGCATTTTAATAGAGCCCAAACGAGCCAACGCGTCTGGGCCTTGTGGTTCTTAAGAATCGCAAATGATAATGAGTTCGGCCCCAATGCGGAAGATATTAAATTCCTAAAACAAGTTTTTAAATGGCCTGGCGTTTTAGGTAGAAGGATATTAGATGGGAAAATAAGAAGAATCCAATATGGCTATATTGAGAGGACATAAAAAGATAATGGTGATAATCCTAATTGATGCTTATAAAGTATCTTTCCGCATTACTTCCTTACTGGGGAAGGTGACTACAGTAAACCGTGTTATAACGCTCCCGTTTATAGTGCTACCCTGGGTATTACGCCGTGAACGTGTTGGATGCCTCTATTGCATTACTGCTGCGTGAGAGGTTGTCACAGTTGCAACAATAAAGATTAAAATATACGGTATCTCCCACCCAAGAAAAATGCCCTTCGGTGCTTTCCAAGGATACTTCGACACTCGGCATCGCTCCGTTTCGCTAGTACAATGAAATGTTATGAACCAGTCATTTATAAAAAAAAAATGTTTTTTGCCTTCGACCATACCTCAAAAGTTGATGTTGCCTTCATTTTCGGAGGACCTATCGTATGAAAACGATCCAAGACTTAAGGAAGATTCCGGAATCGTGTACACATACTAACATATGTACACCGCACAGCACGTTTAGGCACCCCCAATACGAGGGAGAGATCTAGTGGGCTGGGGTCTTCACCAAAAGATCCGCACAGCCGAGACGGATATTTGGTATAGTGGGTTTATTAGTCGGTTGACACGAATTTTAGAGATATTTGACTCAGAGTGGTTTTCCATATGAGGGAATTTCAATACTTCGTACACTTCGTGTCGAAATAAAAAGCAGGAGACTTGGCAACGCCACGCGATATACTGATTGAAGATGACGAAGATTGGGAAAAAGCGAGAGGACGACATGTCAACTTTGAAGAGTTGTTTTGGTAAACAAAATCTTGAGAATATTGGAAGGGAAAGCTCCTCTGGCTTTGAAATAAAGCACGAAGTGATGACGCAGGCTAATACATCATCTATAATACATAAGAAGATGCTTTTCGTCACTTCCTCAAGTCTCTTATAGAGTTTCTCAACACATTAATGCCATGGAAAATGACAGACTACAATAAAAGACCTTTTAAAATGTTTCGAAAGCTCATTTCCAAAATGCTATCCATTTTGTTAATAAATTCTTTAATATAGTGCATGAAGATTTTTTACCGCCCGGTTATTGCGCCATCACGCTTATAGCGCGGACGCGTTTTTGGTCTGGATCCTGACAAAGCGTTATCAAGGAGTTTTACTGTAGTTTACATAATATGTTGACTCATTTAGTAGATCAAGGCTGATATAAATGTAGCAATCTTGTTATGTTCACAACGTTATGGTCTACGAAAGCTACTGTTTCAATCACCAGAGTAAACATGCTTCCAATATCTATATTTATATTTTGATTTCAAAAATTTAGTAATTTTGTTATACCACAAGCCACATCACATTTGGAACAACATTTTGGAAGTTTAGCAAGTGAAACAAACTTGATTGATTACAGAGCTTTCGGAGATGAAGTCACGTAAATGAATATGTTATTGCGATACGAAAGTTATTTTTGAACTGGTATCTAACAAATTTAGGATTTAATTAACCAATGCCTGTACATATTTCTCTAAATATTAAAAAGCGAATAATTATGGTACTATATTCAAAATATATGGAAAGAAGATTGAAGATATTTCGGAAAGGAGGAAGAATAATGTGATAACAAATTTAGTTTATTTATATTTCGTAAATATAGATTGCAACTTTCTCGATACCAGGAACTGCAATCTATAATAACAGAAAACAAGTTACTATGATAACAGTGTCTCCATTATATGCTGGAAGTTGATACATTTTATTTCTCTTTTCTCCGTTGTCATAGAACTGTGCTGTGAATGTTATTTACACAATAAAGCAAGCAAATCTCTATTTCTCCGTTGTCTGAGCATGATAATTTCCCCATATTTAATTTTCTGCACGTAGCTGTTTTATTAAATAGATGCAAATATCATAATGTGGAATGATTTGTTAGTCGTATCTTGATTGGATGCCGGATGATACTACAAACGGTTCACTAGAAAAATCGCAACGGTTTGTATATATACGTATCTCATCATCATCATCAGTCCTACAGCCCTGTAGGAGGGCTTGTTGTAACACCCCGTTTCAATTTCGTTTCAATGGCGCGTTCTAGCAATTAGCATCTTCTTTCGGACCACCTTATATTTAAATACTGTAGCAAAGGAACTCAGGTTTATCGCATAAAACGCCTGACACTAGAGATAAGACACCTGCCAGCTTTTCCTGTCGAGGCAGGTTCGATTGCATTCATTCGTAGTAGGCATGCTTGAAAACAGTCGAATCGCTCGATTATTGATTTTTCACGAAGCACGCTTTACGGATCTGCATTCTCGGAGTGGGCTAAAGCCGCTCTTGTTTTAAAAAAATGAAAACCGCTAGCGTGTTGGTTTTTCGCAAACACCTTGGTAAGAATGCTCATCTCATTTATCTATATGTACTAATTTCGATATTTAGGCTGGCTCCCCTACGAATTCCATAAACGAAAACCGCCGCGGCCTTCTTTTCTGCCCAAGCGGTCGTGAACAGCTTTGGTAAGAATGCCTCTTCTAGTTCAATTTCGCATACTAATTTGAATATACAGGCCGGTTCCCATGCGGCTTCTTAAGCCTCCCAATTTCGCTTCTAAAAGCTAGCCAGAAATTCCAGTATACCAGGCCGCCTTCCTGTCGCAGTTAGCTGCCCTCTTAATAGTGGCGTTCTTGGATTCTAAGAATTATGCATCCAAGTCCAGCTTAGAAATCTTCTTTGACAAGATGCAACATACCAGGATTTGCCCTCCTGATCGCTGAACATTAGCAACGAACTAAATTGTAAGTACATGCACTTCTCAGCGTTTTTTTAATCAGCACAGGCAACTGCCGCAACTATATCAGTTCTTACTATGGTCTTACAAATTCAAACTGTAACTCAAATTAGCCGCGTCCTTTGGGCGTTGTGCACATATGTCAATTGCTATATCACAGGTGGTTATTCTGAGTTGTATTCCGAACTATAATTAGCTTTTTGTGACTTAAATACTTGGAAGTTGATTCCTATTTATAGTTTATTTATTTGATAGGCAATGGTCTTACAAACCTAAACTGCTGGTCACTTAGCCTTCATGGCTTATGTATATAATTCATGTGTTACTGCAATTTTAGATTTGATTAAATGGCCCTATTGCTGTTAATTGTTTTGTGTTCTTTCCGCAACCCCTCTAGCTGTACAATTTATAGTTGTATGCAGCGAAGCACAAAAGGTAGGTGGCGTAGTATTAATTAGCTAGCTTTGTTTTTTATGTTGTGGGTAACGACAAGGCGCCCAAATTTTAATAATCCTACTGCTCAGTTTTCAATCCCGAAGCATTCTCTTGCTTAGTCCTTACACCACGCCATATTCTACCGAGATTTAAAAGAGCTAGCCCAGGCCGTGTCAACCGCTCGTCTAAGGGAGCGGTACATTGTACTTTCTCTAGTTCGTTTTGCCATTAAATCATATTCTTTACCTGATTTCTCCAGTTGGCTGAGTGGATCTTCCTTGTATCTCCATGAACTTGGTCCATCAAACTGAGTCTTGCTCTTCCACTTTTTCTCTTACACACAGGCTCGGCATTTAGGTTTTTTCAGTGTAGTTATAGCCTTTGAATATGTGGACATAGTCCATCGCAGTATATCTAATTTAATGATGGTAACTGTGTCTTAACTGTCTGTACTATCATAGATGTTATAGAGATTGAAATAGTACCTTCATCACTACATTCTATCATCACAAATGGTACTAAATATTTCGCGAAGATTTTTTTATCCTTTGTAGTCAGCTCAGCGTTCATGTTTCATGTTTCTGACCCATATATCAGAATAGAAACTATTAAGGTATTATGTAGTCTAATTTTTGTTCATCTGGAGGGTATCTGATTATGCAGAAGCTTTAAAATTCCAAAGTAGAATTTGTTAGATAGGCAAATTTCCTGCTTGACTTCTTCTGTTGTGTTGTTACATATCTGCGTTTGTGGAAGATCCCAAATTAACACAATAAAGACCTACATCTTTGTCTCTCCTATTCTGTTCAGCAACACCTACACTGAATTTAATTCTCATAGTTTTCGATTCATCAACCTTAAGACCAATCTTTTCTACATATGGAGTCGTTCTGATAAGATATGCGATAGTATCTTCTAGATTATATTCCACAGCGTTATCCCTAGATAATTCTCGCACTCCAGCTGGTCACCTTTCTTATATAGAGGGCAGATGAGACCCGCGCTCCAATCAACTAGCATAGATTGTTCATTGTACACTCTTCAAATGATATTACATATTGTTGTGAATAAGTTCTCTTCGCTCTGCAGCAATTCCATCATTTCCTGGTGCTTTGTTGTTCTCAGGCTTTATACAGCATCTCTCATGCGATCTAATGTTGATGAGTTTACTGGATCCGTGTTGAGCAATTCCATATAGCTCTTGGTTGTTGTTTTCATTAATGTCGCCTTTCAGGAGCTCTACAAAGTGTTCAGCCCATCTTTGAAGAATATCTTCTTTATTATTAAGTATGTTGTCAGTCTTATCTTTGTCTTTTCGAATAATGCTTATTCTTTGATATAATTTTCTAGTTTGTGACGGATTTTTGGACGCTTCCAGTTCTTCTATAGTCTTGTGCTCGGTTCCTATTTTCTTAGTTTTGCGAGTTTGCTTTTAAGGTAAAGGTAAAGGTTCAGGGACATTTCAATTCCCGCAACTAGGAGCGGGCTGCTATAACGACCTTGCGCCCGTCTTCAGCCAAGAACGTAAATTTCACGATGCGTGAGCGAAAGGTGAATGGAAAAGAGCCGAGGAAAGGTGGAGAAGTACTGCCCCGGCATTCGCCTCAGAGACGGTACTCTGTTGACTTAGGAAAACTACCTAAAAACTTGAATAAGAACAGACGGCCGCGGGAATCGAACCCACGACCTCTCGAATGCTAAGCAGACATGGTACCCACAGACAGCTGGTGAGAAAAGTCGAAACGTACAGCTCAAAAGATATTAGCTTGCACGTGGGTAAACAATGTGCACTAGCCGAAATGGTGGGTTAACGACGGAGCTCATTTATTTCGTAGTCGCCTCAGCTACATTCTAATAAAAAGTGAGCACAGCATGGCTCGAACTACAGCTGGGCTCTGTTCCTCCTAGTGCTTAATTTTTCTCGTTTCGCGCAGCTCGTCATGCAAGAATATCTGTTGAGCTGTATTCTATTGTGTTATTAGGATGGTACAGCTGGGTAAATAATTTTTCATGGATTTTATAGAGATGCAGATGTTGTAATAAACCCAAATGAACCACAATAGTAACACACTAAGACCAAACAAAAGAAAATGACAAGATTAAAAGCAATAAAAAGGATGATTTGCTTTTAGATACTCTTCTAAACCAATATTTTCTAAACATAGCAATTCTATTAATTAATAGTGCACAACATTCCGCTCCAACCATGAGATATAAATAGTATAAACAGATCGGGAGGATAATATCAAGATATTATGAACAAATTCCATCTTTAAATTATCGCTGGAACTGGGGAATTACGTCAACTGGTTTCTTCCGTTTAGACTTTACAAATGTTAAAGTTATATAATCGGATTGCGTGCAGCACGTAGCTAGGCCACAAGGTGCCAATATTTTATATAATTCTAAACAACAGCATAAAACAGTTCATTATAGATCCATCATTGTATAATAAAAATTCTAATTTTGTGTTCCTTTGAGATTTAGAAATTTACAAAAGTTACAATCCAGATATTTTACGAAATGTATTTACCCCAACAGCAACGGATTTTCCATCGGCGGCAAATATAAACACAAAGCTCAGCAAAACCGAATCCGTCCACCCCAAATTCGGCGCTTAATCCGCTTTTACCTTCGCCCACCGCCCCTGCGACGGAAAGTGGCAAATACACGAATTAAGCAAATCATGTGCAGACGGATGCAAATTAGCGCTAATTAAACCGAAATCAGCGAATACCCGTCTGGCGATCCGACCCTCGACATGGAGTTTGCACACGACAAACAGAGAAAGGTAAAACTGAAATGCGCGGTATTTTGTCCCTGAAGCAATTTCGTGGTGATTTTAACGTATTTAGCGAGGTTGCTTTCGTCTTCATTTTGGTTTTTACAAAATGTTTTGTAGTTAGGACTTAAGAGAAGTGTCCAATTTTTACCCAAGTGCACTAAATTGTGACCGTTAATAATATTACTTCATAAATTTTACAGTTCCAAGGGAAAAAATCGAAGATGACGACATAAATTGCAGAATTATGCAGCTTGGAATTTTATATATATAGATATTGCAGAAACCATGCAGCCAGTATAAAAATATTTTTTAGAATAATAACAGATTGGTTTCAAGAGCACTTAAACGTTTAATAAGGGTATTGAGATGTCTTTTGCCCATTAAGAGAGTAGGTTAGACCAAAATTGATGCAAATTAAGGATAACTCGAAGAAACTTGAAACTCAAATGTCAGTACAACAGTCGTTAGAGTCTCTCCCAATACAATCCAACGCAAATTAAAATCATTCGCTGAAGTTGAAATCAATGCCCAACCCCATACAATTTAAAGGCGATTTTCCCAAGATAAATAAATATTTAAATTTCTGTTATAGTTGCAAAAACCTTAACTATTTATTAAAGTTGATTTTAACAATTGATTTATTTTTAAAATATATATATCGCAATGTTTGGATAAAGCGCATTCAATATCACAACCTGTACTTTTACTATGTTGAAACAATCCGAGAAAACGCATTTTAAGCAATAAATAAAGTGTCAAAGCTCAACTACCAGATATTTAGTTTCTATTCATTCGGAGTAGTATACTAGGAAATAACGGAATTTCGGATCGGATCTAGTTGACATACATCACATCTCAGAATTCTACTACTTCATCCAAATTCATTATAAACAAATTAATCTTAAATGCAATCGATGCTGTCATAGCTCGAAATCAAAGAACAGTCTAGGAACGACAATTACAGCGAGAGATTTTTTTTCCGAAAATTTCTCTTCAGAAAATGCTTGTTAAGAAATCACAAAAAGTGAATTTTGAGCTTTATCGTACGTTATTCACGATTTACCAAACATTTGCAAATCCCCAAATGCTCAACGGGACTTATGTCGAAGTTTGTGCAGGTCATGGCATTTGCTTATTTTGCTGCCAGATAAATTTAGTTAACCAAAAGGTAAGTTTCGCAAAACCTGTTGGAAAAGTTCTGAATACAAAAGGAATTTTATCCAAATTTCTTGGAAAGGGTTTCTAAATAAATGTGGAGCTCAATTTTTGCAAAATGTACAACCAATTTTTCCATTTCAGTGTTTAAGAGTATAATAAAACATAGAAAGCGTTCATTTAGTTTTCCATTCCTCGAAAACGAGTGTAGCCTAAGAAAACTTGAACGAGATTTTTTGGAAGGGCTGTAAATAAGCGTGGAACTCAATTTTTACACTAACTACAACAAATTGTTTCAGTTCAACGTTCAAGAGTGCGACAAAAGTGACTTAAAGCCTCATAGAAAGCGCTCATTTAGTTTTCCTTTCTCGAAAACGAGTGAAGCCAAAGAAAACTTTAACGAGATTTTTTGGAACAGCTGTAAATAAGCGTGGAACTCAATTTTTACACTACTTTAAACAAATTGTTTCAATTCAACGTTCAAGAGTGCGACAAAAGTGACTTAAAGTTTCATAAGGAGCGCTCATTTAGTTTTCCTTGCTCGAAAACGAGCGAAGCCAAAGAAAACTTTAACGAGATTTTTTGGAACGGCTGTAAATAAGCGTGGAACTCAATTTTTACACTACTTACAACAAATTGTTTCAGTTCAACGTTCAAGAGTGCGACAAAAGTGACTTAAAGTTTCATAGGAAGCGCTCATTTAGTTTTCCTTTCTCGAAAACGAGTGAAGCCAAAGAAAATAAGCGTGGAACTCAATTTTTACACTACTTACAACAAATTGTTTCAGTTCAACGTTCAAGAGTGCGACAAAAGTGACTTAAAGTTTCATAGGAAGCGCTCATTTAGTTTTCCTTTCTCGAAAACGAGTGAAGCCAAAGAAAATAAGCGTGGAACTCAATTTTTACACTACTTACAACAAATTGTTTCAGTTCAATGTTCAAGAGTGCGACAAAAGTGACTTAAAGCCTCATAGAAAGCGCTCATTTAGTTTTCCTTTCTCGAAAACGACTGTAGCCTAAGAAAACTTGAACGAGATTTTTTGGAAGGGCTGTAAATAAGCGTGGAACTCAATTTTTACACTAACTACAACAAATTGTTTCAGTTCAACGTTCAAGAGTGCGACAAAAGTGACTTAAAGCCTCATAGAAAGCGCTCATTTAGTTTTCCTTTCTCGAAAACGAGTAAAGCCAAAGAAAACTTTAACGAGATTTTTTGGAACAGCTTTAAATAAGCGTGGAACTCAATTTTTACACTACTTAAAACAAATTGTTTCAATTCAACGTTCAAGAGTGCGACAAAAGTGACTTAAAGTTTCATAAGAAGCGCTCATTTAGTTTTCCTTTCTCTAAAACGAGCGAAGCCAAAGAAAACTTTAACGAGATTTTTTGGAACGGCTGTAAATAAGCGTGGAACTCAATTTTTACACTACTTACAACAAATTGTTTCAGTTCAACGTTCAAGAGTGCGACAAAAGTGACTTAAAGTTTCATAAGAAGCGCTCATTTAGTTTTCCTTTCTCGAAAACGAGTGAAGCCAAAGAAAACTTCAACGAGATTTCTTGAAACGGCTGTAAATGGGAGTGGAACTCAATTTTTACACTACTTACAACAAATTGCTTCAGTTCAACGTTCAAGAGTGCGACAAAAGTGACTTAAAGTTTCATAAGAAGCGCTCATTTAGTTTTCCTTTCTCGAAAACGAGTGAAGCCAAAGAAAACTACAACGAGATTTCTTAAAACGGCTGTAAATGGGAGTGGAACTCAATTTTTACACTACTTACAACAAATTGTTTCAGTTCAAGGGTATGTCAAAAGTGACTCAAATCATCATAGGAAGCGCTCATTTAGTTTTCCTTTCTCTAAAACGAGTCAGACCAAAGACAACTTTAACGATATTTTTTGGAATGGCTTTGTAAATAAACGTTTTAAATTTTTACACAACTTACAACAAATTGTTTCAGTTCAGCGTTTAAAATTGTGATAAAACTAACATGAGTCTCATCAAAAGCGCTCATTTGGTTTTCCTTTCTTGAAAACGCATCAGCCCAGGAAGAACGTTAACGAGATATCTTGGAACGTAAAATAGCAGCTTTTGAGGAACCAATTTGCAATATTCCATCTCCAAAACTGATCAAAGCTTGTTCTATCGTTGAATTATATGTCATACTGTTCATTCTACTCAGTATAAAGTTTTCCTACTGTCTTATACTTATATCCCTTAACTATATTACTACTACCTTCAAATTTAGTCATAAGGGTAATGAAATTTGCACGAAACGCTTCAACTACATCAAAAATCTAAAATAAGTCAACACGTCCAGCAATTACCCAACCCCACAAACAGCACACCATCATGTTTGATACAATTTTATCTACTCCATGATAACTCTTATGTTTCCTCAAACAACAATGCTTTTTTGCGAATTTAAATCAGAAGACAATTTTCTGTTTCATGTTTGCATACCCTTTTCGATCAAATTTACTTCTGTAAATTGTTTGGCATTCTATAAATATTATTATTCGTACAAATTACCATCTCAAATTCAAGAATATATCTGCAGTCACACCTTCCTAACTGATGACTTAAAAGCAATTGCTTAATGCAAAAGTCTGGCATGAGGTTTTGAGAATTTCCCAGATTCCTGCAACTTGGTTATAAACCAAATGAAGTGGAACTAAACACGCGCCTAAACTCTATGAAAAACCAACAAAATAACCAAACAGCATGGCGGGCAGCGGCTGCTAAATCCGCCTTTATCTCCGCACATAATTTCCGCGGAATTTATACAGCAACGACGAGTCGCCCATGGTTCAAGCAAGGATTGGCCAGTCAGATAAGGCGCCGGTAGACACAACTCACGGCTGAGCAACCTTCCTTTCAAGTTCTCTCTGGGAACTGCACACACATCCTTATCAGAATTCGTTAAAACGTCAACTCATGGCTTCTTCCTTTCGAGTGCCAGAGCGTCGGCTACGCGGAGGAGGCGCCTGAAAAAGCGGCGGCTGGCAGGATGTCAAAGGACACTGTCCTTTTTGCCCATGGAGGAACCTTCGTTCACGTACGCCACGTAGAGAAAAATCAAGCTAAAACCAATACTTGAGATGACATCCAACTTTACGATCGGAGAAAAAGTCGGGCAAAAAGGGGGAATTCGCTTTCCCACGTGTTGGGGATGCCTGCAACTCGCAGAGGCAAATACAAAGCCTGTTCCTCTTACTCATCTAATTGCAATAAATTCCCCCATAATTCATTAATATTGCATAAGGTTGGCCGCAAATGGACTTATATGGAATTGTATGGAGAGCAACTCGAGCCCTGAAACTCGGTTTTTCAAACAATTCATAATTCATCCGCTGCTGTGCTCCTCTTTTTTGGTCATTCTACCCAATAGAGCGCGTCTTCGCATGGAAGTCGCTGATTGGGCTTAAGTTATGGCATTTCGACCTAGCCGTGTATGTCGCCCTGAATGCGGCTTGCTTAATATTTATACGGACATATATTGTTTCCAGTCTGCTACACACCTTTTCTAGAATCTCGCGCGAATATTTCATCATGTCACTCGGCTTTGCGGAAAGAATCGGCGCGCTCCTCTCGCAACAATCCGCACGAACGCACGAAACCATGAGGATAATTTATTCGGGGGAAACGCTCTCAATTCGCACGAGATCCACCGAGGTATTTGCTGAAGAAGGTATGCGTAAGTTAGGTAACTCTTAGAGGGCACGTGAGAACTGGCGATCGGCTAGAAACAAATGCGAATTGTAAGGATAACAAATTTAGCAAAATTAAGCTTGTCAGAGTTCAGGGTGAGATCGTTGGTGAATCCTATGTTGATTGAGTAGAAGAATAGATTCTTCTCTCTTCACCGAGAAGTTGTTTTAGTTTTGTCAATATTAAAATCAAATTTCGGCTTAGACCCCATCGTGTTTGCAGATGTGAAAATGCTTAGCTGTTTATCTACAAAAACGAAGCGGAGAAATCCGAAATTCGATTTCAATATTAATGATCCCCTACAATATGACTGGATTAAAAGAAACTAGAAAATGCTCGCATAGAATTTTACCAAAACATTTTACATCTTAAATGAAAGCAAGTTTACTTCAAAATAAGGGCTTTATATAACAATAAAATAAACAAAAATCAATGTCTTTTGCCACAATACATTATCATAGGAAGGTAAAACAAAACGAAAATGATACATATTTGAAACTTGACACATCATAACAGTTTGAAGATATGGAGCTCAATTGTCAGGCATCAAATTAAATGTTTTCATGTTCATCTTAAAAGTTCAATCGATAATATTCATGTAAATTTTCTTTTCTCTAACTAATCAATGAACATCGAAAATACATTCTTTTTAATCAATCTATTTTCCCCTCTCCAAGTTGGGAAGAGACAGTAGGATTTACTTTACGGAATTTGAAGCGAAAAGATATTATGAGAATAGCTAACGTAGTAGAAGAGTCAAGAAAAAGGTTAGGATGGTGAGGGCATTTACAGAGGACCTAGAAGGTACCCAAACAAAATCCAGATGTCACCGACCTCGTGTGGCGACAATAAGTAAAGTTAAGGAATTAGGTAAGTACATAGGTAAGATAAGTAAGTAAGAACCTAGTTCTTAACTAAATGGTAGGATATAGATAAACCATGTTTTATGGGGCTGAATGCTGGGCGTAGAGAAAGAAGGAGCAAAAGACAATAAATGCTGCAGAAATGCGTATGTTAGCATGTTCATCAAGTTTTACCTTACGGGATATGAAGCGAAAAGATGATATGAGAATAATTAACTTAGTAGAAAAGTTTAGGAGAGAAGATTAAGAAGGCAGAGAAAAAAAGAATCTATGCTAAGCGAAGTGGAGAGGAAACAAATCCCAGGTACTAGAAAAGGAGCCAGGCTAAAAATAACACTAAGAAGTAGGATCAGTGATGAGTTACGAGTACTACAGCTCAACCCAGAAGATATCCGAAAAGGATTTAGATGGAAGTGTAGTTGCCATAACGTCTATCTCGTGTAGAGACAAGGAGAACAGAAGCAAAGGGAAGTAAATAAGTATGTATACCAACTAAAGGGTTCGATATACAAACCGGTAGTTAAACAAGCCATGTTATATGGTCCAGAGTGCTGGGTGCTGTGGAAGAAGGAGGAGGAGATGGTAAATACTCATCCCAGAAGATATCTGAAAGAGATTCAGATGGAAGTGTAATTGCCATAACGTCTACCAAGGCGAACATCAGGCAAAGTAAAGTAAATAAAAATGCATGCTAACTGAAGGGTTACATATGCAAATCAGTAGTTAAACAAGCCATGTTATATAGGCCAGAGTGCTGGGAGCTGAGGAAAAAGGAGGAGGAGATGGTAAATACTCGTCCTCGAAGATATCCGAAAAAGATTCGGATGGAAGCGTAGTTACCATAACGTCTATCTCGTGCAGAGACAAGGTGAACATCAGGCAAAGTAAGTCAATAAAAATGCATGCTAACTGAAGGGTTAGATATACTCTGGTAGTTAAACAAGCTATGTTGTATGCCTGTATGGGATAGAGTGCTGGGCGCTGAGGAAGAAAGAGGAGGAGATGGTAAATACTCGTCCCCGAAGATATCCGAAAAAGATTCGGATGGAAGCGTAGTTGTCATAACGTCTATCTCGTGCAGGGACAAGGCGAACATCAGGCAAAGTAAAGTAAATAAAAATTCATGCTAACTAGGAGTAAACAGGAAACAAAATCCAAGTACTAGGAAGAGAACCCGGCCAAAGATAACACTAAGAAGTGAGATGAATGATGAGTTATGAGTACTACAGGTCAACCCAGAAGATATTCAAAAAGGATCTAGATGTCGTCGATCTCGTTTAGAAACAAAGTGAAGATTAAGTAAAGTAAACAGGTAAGTTAGGAACAGCTGCATCTGAGAAATCATATTTAAACGAAACCAAAGACAGATGCAAAAATCCGCTCAAGTGACAGCTAAAGACAATTGAAAATGCGCCGTACCTATATTCCAGTTATGCAATTTCAATCGTTATTATCAACGATTATATTTAAATGTTAGAATTATAAGAAAATTAACATATCTCACGTCATATGTAAAACAACTGGAAAGTTTAGATACGGAAAAGTTCTATTTTAATTTTAATATTACCTTCACAATTTTTACTGTTTAAATTAGAAACGTTTCCGGTCTATTATTTTATTCGTGGGGCAGAGATTAATATCAAAGCCTCCTTGCACAATATTATTATATTCAGGAAAAAAGTTTAGCAGATCCGGTAGCACACAAATAAGAGAACAAGACATACATAAGCAGCGTAATAACATAAACAGTATCGAATTAAATCAATGCTAAAAGTCGAAATACACACACTTCCCTCTTTCTTACAGAAAGCGTGCTGACCGTTTCTCCGGCGTGAGGCTTTAAGCAAGCGCCATTGTAAAACAAGCGAACTGTTCACATGGCATCCATCTTTCGGTTTGAGGTGGCAACGTAGTATGCATACATCCCATTTTAATGGCCAAAATTTTGATACAAATTTAATGCTTAAATAATTTTATATTTGTTTCGGGATAGTGGTTGACCAGCAAAACCACAATTTAGAAACCGTGTACTTTCATCATGGTATTGTATAGCGGTTTGTGTCGTGTTGTCAATTATTGTAAATTTTCCATTTCCATTAAGGTAGTTACTGAATGTATTTCCTAGTAAATATGTAAGATGTGTGTGAATGCTATAAAATAATCGCAAGTGCAAATTATTATGACACAATACATTACATTGTGGCTTCACGCCGGAGCCATAAAGAACCTATGAACCCCTTACTGGGATTTGAAGTAATATTTTTGTTTAGAAATGGATCAGTAGCTCTTCAACAAACTAACTTTGTTTCAGGTCTAGAATTTGTTAGACAAGCCTCCTTCTGGGGGAAGTCTAACGTGAAGACGAATATATCAGAAGAAAAAGAAACTGTTCAACTGCGTTTAGAAGAGCGAGAATCAGAGGAAGCCACTCCAAGAAATAATGCAGTTGATGACGACGATTTTAGTGATAACTACTACGTACATACGTGTCAGTACTACCTAGCTTTTTGGAAGAAAATTTACTTCAGACTCAGTGCAATCTTCAATAAATTATAGGTCCACAACTTATTTCTTTCGAATTTGTGGTATTAGTGGTCTTAGTCGGTATATTCGGTACATACTTTGAAAAAAAGAGAATTTTAGATGAACTTGATTTAAACCCTGTGACTCCAGATAACAGAAAAATCAATCTTGATCAAGTGCCAGTAGAGGGGAAATCGATGTAAATGTTTTTCTTATTGGTGTACAAGGTCTACATATGCCTTTATTTAATAGTGGCTTTACAGTGAAACCACGTTTTTTCTTCTTTATATTTTTTATAATGTCTAGAACCTGTTTTTTAGGTTATCTACTTGGCAATGTTCATCCATGTGACTTCTGCGTCATATACCACATATCATTTTACTACTGAAAATTTGGAATTATTTCCATTACGCGTTATTTGAAACTATTTGATTTGGTGGTATATTGTAAAAATGTGCTTTGTATTACATACTTCTTTAGTAAAAAACCGGAAGTCCTGATAAGATTCAAACAGCTCCTAGAATTGTCGAATTTTTATTCACATTTTCATTAACAAGATTCACTGATTCGAACAAACATACTACATAGCTTTACTATTTAATTAATGAAGGAAATCGCATCAAGCATTAAGCCAGCATTGTTTAACCATGTAAGACTTCCGACATATCCACCGTTACATAAATATTTAATGGAATAAAAATTAAAAAACATAAGTTCTTGGCATCGAACACAACAAGAATATAAATTTTCTTAATTGAAGCATTCGAAAATAATTCTGATACTTTTATTACTTACATGTGTACTCGTAAAAGTTCTAAAAATGCAGACTCCACCATCTTCTCAAACTTAAAAAACTCCTAGTACGAACAGAATATTTTCACCATTGCTAAGTGAGCATCTGCGGTGCGTAGGACTCGCACAAGTATCGATCATTACGACACGTAATATCGGAAGATTTATGGGCATATATTAAAGCGCAATGTGCGATTAATGCCAAAAAATGCACGGCCAGTGCGGATTCTTAAACCTGTTGGCCATTAAAGTTTATAAGCAAAGTTTCGCTGGTTAATGGCCAGATTTAATCGATATTTGCGTCCATAAATCACGGGCTTAGAGGAAGACTGCGCTCTCGTTGGGAGCTACAAAGTGATTTTCGTGTGCAGCCTTATCAAGATCACCTGAATATCGAAGTAGCTTTGGAGAAGTAGCAACTGACGAATAATAGTGATTTTTTTAATAAATAAAAAATGTGGTACTTCGAGCCGGATAAAACTATTACAATTTATTGTGTTCATTAAAACTTCCATAAATTTGCATGTGCATATAATAATACTTTGTTTATGACTTCCTAGTAAAGAGACGCAGTTGTACACTGCGTCCACGTTACATAACCATCTAATAAACACATTTTCAAAATTTGCATATTAATTAACAAACGAATTAATTTAATTAGTAGTTTTTTAAGGCTGATGATTTTGCCAGAGTCGCACATATATTTCCCAGCTAATAACTGCCGCCCATTTTGACATTTCTAGTAATTGCTTGCTTATGCAGTGACAAAATTTCTCTTTTAATTTCCGCCGAGGTTCGCGGGAAGGCAGGAAATATATTTTACATTTTTATAGGTTTCCACAATATTTGCATTTAATAGAGCTTATGAAGACAACAAAAGCATTAAGCTGCGCCTCTTGGGGCGTCCATGTTTCAATTAGTTTTTAATGCATATTTTTCACACTCCGGTAGGAATCAAAAACAGTTGTTCCTCGGAATTAACTTTTTAAATAAAGCAAACACGCATTTTTAGCTTGCAGGCAGAAACCGTCATTGCATTAATCCTGGGAGCCTGTATCTGGCAGTAGATCTCTGGGAATATATGGCAAAACCTATTGCTATTTTTCCATCCATTGCTATCTGGAAATCTGGAGCGTAAAATTAACCTGTCAGGTTAACGTAATAGTTTTTGGTAATTTCATTTTAATGTCTAAATTTAGACTGCTTAATCTTTAGAAAAATGTTTTGCTGTTTTTAAAATAATTAAAAAATGATTATTTGCTGTTAATGCCTGGCTTGGAAACGTTCATTCTGATTTGCGTGAAAAACTAAAGGATGCATTTTTATTTTGACATAAGGATTTCTACTTTATTAAGATTATTTTTATTAATCCTAACTGCTAATTTTATGGCACATAAATTTCGGAGCCGGCCATTTGTAAAAAAATTAAAACCAAAGGAGCTTTCCCACAAGTGCATAATTTAGCCGAAATGCCAATGCCGCGTGTCCCATAATTCGCCCGAGAATTAATTAAGGCAGAAATGACCCTAATAAAAATTAACATTTTGTGATGATATTGATAATAAAGACATACTAATAAATTAAATCGCCGGGGACCGAGCGGGCAGCGCTCCGTCTCGCTGAACAGGCGCTGCGGCACGCAACCGTCTCGTTAATCACGGCGGCCGCGGTAGCGAATCCAGGATTCGGAAAGGGATTTATGGGGACTTTAACTCGCTGCAGTTCCAGCGAGCTTTCGAAAAGCAATTAGCTGAAAGAGTTAGCTCACTCCCACTTGCGGTCGCCTATCGCCACGTTCAGGAAGCTGTTTCGGTCGCATTGATAAGTTCAAGCATCCGTGTTATATCAAAACACGTTAGATATTTATATCGCCGAGGTTACAAGATATTCTGTTCCATTCCCAGAATTTCACTTAACTTATGAGGTTGTAAACTTTACTACCGAACCTGAAACTGGCCGCGTTTTTATGGGCCAGGCCGGACAGCTAGCTGGATGCTTCGGATGCGGAGAAAACGTCCGATTTATTAATACTAGATAGTCGAAAAATCTCGCCGAGTAGGGCGTGGACGCCGCAGGCTCGGTTTCGTTTATGACAGTTCACAGTTCTGACAGCTGCCAAACATTAGTTGAAATAATTCCTTACAGTAGAGTATTACTACTTTACTACCCAGTGGGAAGGTGAAGGGGCAACACTAAAAAGGATACAGATGAAAGGAGAGCCCAAGAAATTAAACGAATCTGCTTCACATTTCTTTGCAAAAGCAAAATCAAGAAAAACTCCAATAAGGAAGAAACGTAACGGAGGTAACAGGTCTCATGTGACTTACTTTAGGTCTACCGACATAGAAAGGCATCATACAAGCAGTAAACTCCGATCTAACTTGATAAGTTCAAATCTATCGCATCTACGAAAAAAATGGTCCACGACCAGTTTTGAACTCATGTCCAGCTGGTTGCAAAGCTGAACCCTTAATCAAATAACCATCCAGGCGGTTCATTAACCTAAGAAATAATTTTAAAAAGTATCATATTTTGAATAGATTACGGAAAACTGGGAAAATAAATGTCTTGGTATTGGAGAAATTAAACCTTTTTGATAATAAAATTGCCGCTTTCCGTGTCGACACTAAAAAACGATCAGATAGCCATAGTTTCATTGCAACACTCATTAGGAAGGTTCTCAAAAATCATGACGATAAAATATCGACTTCATCACAATTCTCCATAACCATTGTATTCCTCTGGCCTATTTTCAAAGGGTCTATCTTACTTTTATAAATAGAATATCTTATTGTGGTCAAACTTTTTTCGAAGATAAGCCTCGTTGTGAGAATGACGTGCTAAAATTATTTAAAATATTAATTCTGTGCCAAAACATGCAAACATTTGTAAAATATTTGCTAAAGATTTAAAAACGTTTCGTAAGTAAATACGTTTCTGACTGCGACACTGACACTCAACAATGTGAGACTAGATCAACCAGAGAGTGTATTCCTAGATCGAGTGGGTTTCTAACGATGTCGCTATTTATGCCACAATGTTCCAAATTAATGTAACTTTTCTTTTCGAAACTTAAAAACAAAGTAGTTCTCAACCAGCAGCTTCAAGAATCCATAACTTTACTGCAACGCTCTCAATGAGCAACATTATTTTCTCATAGTAATGCTTCAAAACCATTTTTTTTCGCCCGTGTTGATAAAATTTTAATCTAGTTTCATAAATAGAATATCTTAGACTACAGTCAAGTACTTTTTTAATATAAACTTCGTTGTGATTAGGAAATGATAAGTAAGGCTTCGAAGTGCACCCTAAAAACACAAGTCAAAATTATAAAGAACAAACAGCTAGTATATTCCTAGATCATATTCCATACCTACATTCACATGTTGCTTCTCTTGCAACTATACGATAATATATATATAAAGAGATTTGTCGAAAATGTTTATTTACAATTTTTTTGCAAAAGATGCGCAATTCTGAAAAAAAATAAAAAATTATTTGAATTTTTGACAATTCCATTAGTATTTTAGTATTAGTATTTTGCACCTTCTTTTAAACTTGAAAACATGAATGTACTAAGAATCCGTGTCCTAGTAGTAATAGATGTAGTTTTCTTCGTCATCACGTTTCGGTCGTTTTTTAAAGGGGAGGTTTTAGCTTTTTCATAAATATAGCGGAATTCATTCAACAATCTATTTTGTAGCTACGCCATTGAACATTAACTAATTCTCAGCAATTGATTTCCTTTAAACTGTAGTTTTTACAGTTAGAAAACCTTACAACTAGCTTTACATATATAAAACAAAGTGGACGTGACTACCTCCCTGGACTTTCCCATACTGGAAACTGTTCATATCGTCTTTATTCAACAGTCTTTACAACATATCAAAATTTCAACTCGATGACTCACGTCTTCACCGTGATAAGCGTTTACACTTTCAAGTAAATTGCGGGTAAATATAAAAGAACTAGTGAGTCACCCGAACTACGTTTCGGTTCGCAAAATTAAGAGAGATTCATTAATATAAATAAAAACAAGATGCATCGACGGGATCGAACCCGGGCCTCCCGCGTGATAGGCCAGCACGCTTACCGCAGAACCACACTCACCTGTTTGAATAATGCGCGCACCCGAGCTAATAGTAGACAGCGATAGGCGCTCCGCTCTGCTGCCTAGAGAAGTTAATTAAATTATACTGCTGCCTAGAGAAGTTAATTAAATTATAACTGTTTCGCACTTTTTTGTAAATAAAAACCGGCCTACGATCTAAGTCTGAAAATTAGCAAACTTTTAAGCCATCGTACAACTTAATCGGTCCAGTATCTTCGGAGGAGATAGCGAACAAACATAGTTACACGCAAACAAAGAGAGCTACGATTTTATGTTATAAGATGTGTAGTTCAAAACGTGACCACCGAGCTTCTGTAGATGGCGCCAAGTGGACAAGCCGCCACTGTGCTAGTTTATGTATTATTTTCCTCAAAACGGCTGTAGCACCGAGGTGAAATTTTCTAAGTACCTGGAAATTATATTTTCTAGGGCATACAAAATCGATTTTTTTATTTTCGCGGAAAAAGATTCTTTGACGCAAAAATATAACAACCGTTAGAATAAAAAAATTATTTTTCAAAAATAGAGGGGGGAGGGGGCCGGTGCGCTTACATATATCCACGAGTGTAATATTTTTTTGCATATTCATATGCTCCATTATGCACTGAGCAATTCAGTGAAAACCCCAGCTACCTATCTTGTTTTGTTTATTAATTAAAGGGGTTTAAATTTTCAAACTTCAAAGCTTCGTAGAGGGCGCCACAGATAATTCATGAGATTCTTTAAAAAACAGATCGATAGCCCTTTTCGGGGTCTATCAGTGTATGAAGTTTAAACAAATTCCTGTGGGCAGTTTTTGAGAAATGATTTTTAGAAAATTTCCAAAATTTTGAAAATTTGTAATTTAGGCCCGTTAATATTTTTCAAAACACTTTTTATATCACCTCATGCTAGTCTTCATATACTATTCAGAAAACAAAAATCAATTGAATCGATTCATCCGTTTTTGAGTAATAGGGCGTTAAACTCAAAATTTTAAAAAAATCATAGCGCCCTTCATTTTAAACCTAGCGAATTCGGCAAAAAACTAACAGATTTGTCTTATGACCCTCTATCGTTATCCGCGATAAAATTTTCAAAATTTTAATCACGAAAACAGTCGTACCAAAAAAACATGCGTAACTTCCGCTTCCGGTTTCGGATTTTTTTGAAAATCTTATTTTGTCGATGAATTTTCGATACACCCCCGCATTCCATAGCGCATCAAAATCGGAGCAATACTTTCGGCTGTAGGAGCGTCACCCACCCACACACACACCCACACACAGACAGACATTTTTTAAAAACCATTTTTTTGGGTTCCTAGAGGCCCAAAACGGATATTTCTGTGAAAATCTCGATTTCCAAAATTTTCATGATTCCAAGACTTCCCTATACCTATGGGTATGGGAAAGTAAATATGATGTCACTATAGAGTGACGTTATGTAATCCACCATAGCAAAGCTATCGCCTGCACATGGCGTGCTGTTCAACATTCACTAATGATGATTTTCTAGGAAAGCCCTGTTTCTACAACTAGCTTTGACATAAACGTGAGGCGTTAAGTCACTATAAAGCGAGGTTATGTGCTTTTCCATAGCAAAGCTATCACCTGCGCATGATATATGCGACCATGTTTTCTAGTTACCCACTAAAGATTGTGTTTTTTTTTTAATACCCGGTTATTATAACTAGGAAACTAGCTTTAGATTAGACTTGAAGTTTAAGTCACTATACAGTTAGGCGTGACACGTCAAAATAGCCCCGTTAAAACAGCCCCGTCATAATAGCACCGACAAAACGGCTCCCACACAAAATAGCCTAGTTCAAAACATCCCTAGCGAAAATCACAATAGTATTTGTGAACACAAGACATGTTACTTTGTTTATAGACACATTGTATATAACTAATACCGGCTGTTGACTTGAGTGACGCAGCGTGAGGATTTCAATGATAAATTCTTAATATTCAGTTAGTTGCTTCCCTTATTATTTTAAAACGAAACAATGCTTACGCTTTTCAAAAAAAATACTGCATCTGCAGATACTATTGTTTAAAAATTTCCACTTTACGGAAAAAGGTAGATTTTCAGCTTTTACAAAAATTATAAAAAAGAAATAGGCACTGTTTACTATTTTATTATAGTAATATATGTTGTTTACAGATACAATTATATAAAACACCCATGTTATAGAAAACTACATTTGGTTATGAAATAACAACATAAAAGGATTAATATATTAAGAGTAATCTTCCAAGAAAAAAAAATAATTTTTAATTTTACCATTCTAAATTTCTAAATTATATGAGACACTACGGAGATAATCAATAACATTTAAATTATGATAATCTTGTACTACCATTTCTAATCTGCGATTAAGTTGGACAGCGCAAAGCTATTTTGGTACCAATAAATTACCGGCGAGAAAATTTAATTACAGGACATACGTCCTAAATTAAGTGGAAGAAGAAGAAGAAGCTATTTTGTCATGGAGCTATTTTGCCCGGGCTATTTTAACGGGGCCGTTTTGAGGGGACTATTTTGGATGGGGCTGTTTTGTCGGCGCACCAAAGTTAGGTTATGTACTTCACCATAGTGAAGCTATCTCCTGCTCATGGTCTAGTTCCACAGGTTTTGTTTCTTTGCGAATCGATTTTGCAGCTATGCCACTAAATATGAAACTAGAAACTGCAGCAACTAGGATTAGATTAGACACGAAGCGTTAAGTCACTACAAAGTCAGACTCTGTACTCCACAATAGCAAAGCTCTTTAAATTGTGTCTTCACCACTTAACATTAACTAAATGTAAACAATTGCTTTTCTCCGAAAAACTGGTTTTTACTACTAAGAAACCTAACAACTAGTTTTAGCTTAGACCTGAAGCATTAAGTCAATGCACTCCACTATAACAACGCTTACTCCTGCGCATGCCTAGTTGAATGAGTTTCGTTCGCTGTGAATCTATTTGGCAGCTATGCCACTAAACATTAACTAAATGTGAAACTGGAAATCTTAGCAACTAGTTTTAGTTTCAATATGATGCATTAAATCACTATAAAGTGATGTTTTATACTCCACCATAGCATAGCTATCGCTTGCGCATGTACCAGTTGAACGTGTTTGGTTCGCTGGGAATGTATTTTGTAGCTATGCCACTTAAAATGAACTAAATGTGAAACTAGAAACCCCATCAACTGGCTTTAGTTTAGAAATAAGCGTTAGGTCATTATAAGGTGAGGTTATGTAGTCCACCATAGTAAAAGTATCTCCTGCGCAAGGTCTAAAGCAACGGGTTTCGATTGTTGCCAAGTTATTGTTTAGTTACGCCACTGAACATTAATTAAATTTGAAACTAGAAGCCCTAAGAACCAACTCTAGTTTAAACATATAGCGTTAAGCCATACGTAAACAGGTTTCCTAGCTACACCACTGAACAATTACTAAATGTGAAACTAAAAATTCTAGTAACTAATGTCAGTTTAGACAGAAAGCATTAAGTCACTATAAAGGTACTCCACCATAACAAAGCTATTGCCTGCGCATACCTAGTTGAACGGGTCTCGTTCGCTGTGAACCTATTTTGCAGCTACGCCACTAAACATTAATTAAATGTGAAACTAGGAGCCCTAGCAACTAGTTTTAGTTTCGTCATGAAGCATTAAGTCTCTATAAAGTGAGGTTCTGTACTCTACCATTGCACAGCTATCGCTTGCGCATGTCCTGGTTGCCGGTGTTTGGTTCGCTGTGAATCTATTTTGCAGCTACGCCACTTAACGTTAACTAAATGTGAAAATAGAAACCCCATCAAGCAGCTTTAGTATAGGTATGAAGCGTTAGGTCACTATAAAGTGAGGTTATGTAGTACACCATAGTAAAGCTATCTCCTGCACAAGGCCTAATTGAACGAGTTTATATATTAATTAAATTTGAAACTAGAAACCCTAAGACCAGCGCTAGTTTAAACATACAGCGTTAAGTCACACGTAAACAGGTTTAAACATTTACCTACCATATGTGAACATTTTTACTTTCCCATACCCATAGGTATAGGAAAGTCTTGGAATCATGAAAATTTTGGAAATCGAGATTTTCACAGATATATCCGTTTTGGGCCTCTAGGAACCCAAAAAAGTGGTTTTTAAAAAATGTCTGTCTGTGTGTGGGTGTGTGGGTGGGTGACGCTCCTACAGCCGAAAGTATTGCTCCGATTTTGATGCGCTTTGGAATGCGGGGGTGTATCGAAAATTCATCGACAAAATAAGCTTTTCAAAAAAATCCGAAACCGGAAGCGGAAGTTACGCATGTTTTTTTGGTATCACTGTTTTCGTGATTAAAATTTTGAAAATTTTATCGCGGATAACGATAGAGGGTCATAAGACAAATCTGTTAGTTTTTTTGCCGAACTCGCTAGGTTTAAAATGAAGGGCGCTATAATTTTTTGAAAATTTTGAGTTTAACGCCCTATTACTCAAAAACGGATGAATCGATTCAATTGATTTTTTTTTCTGAATAGTATATGAAGGCTAACATAAAGTGATATAAAAAGTGTTTTGAAAAATATTAAGGGGCCTAAATTACAAATTTTCAAAATTTTGGAAATCTTCTAAAAATTATTTCTCAAAAACTGCCCACAGGAATTTGTTTAAACTTCATACACTGATAGACCCCGAAAAGGGCTATCGATCTGTTTTTAAAGAATCTCATGAATTATCTGTGGCGCCCTCTACGAAGCTTTGAAGTTTGAAAATTTAAACCCCTTTAATTAATAAACAAAACAAGATAGGTAGCTGGGGTTTTCACTGAATTGCTCAGTGCATAATGGAGCATATGAATATGCAAAAAAATATTACACTCGTGGATATATGTAAGCGCACCGGCCCCCTCCCCCCTCTATTTTTGAAAAATAATTTTTTTTATTCTAACGGTTGTTATATTTTTGCGTCAAACAATCTTTTTCCGTGAAAATAAAAAAATCGATTTTGTATGCCCTAGAAAATATAATTTCCAGGTACTTAGAAAATTTCACCTCGGTGCTACAGCCGTTTTGAGGAAAATAATACATAAACTAGCACAGTGGCGGCTTGTCCACTTGGCGCCATCTACAGAAGCTCGGTGGTCACGTTTTGAACTACACATTCTTTTATATTTACCCGCAATTTACGTGAAAGCAAAGAGCATTATGCTCTTTGGTGAAAGTGTAAACGCTTATCACGGTGAAGACGTGAATCATCGAGTTAAAATTTTGATATGTTGTAAAGACTGTTGAATAAAGACGATATGAACAGTTTCCAGTATGGGAAAGTCCAGGGAGGTAGTCGCGTCCACTTTTTTTTAAATCAAAAAAGCCCTTTACTATATCAACGCTATCTTTTGGCATAACCTAGAGAAACGGATTGCGTTCGTTGCTACGACACTGTAAATTAACTATATGTAAAACTAGAAACACTAATAACTAGCTTTAGTTTAAACATGAAGAGTTAAGTCACTATAAAGATTATGTACTGCACTATACCAAAGCTATCACCTGCGCTCCTGCGGAATTCGTAAACAGGTTTTCTAGCTCTGCCACTGAGCATGATTTTCTTGGTGGTTACAACTAGGAAACCTGAAGCGTTAAGTAACTATAAAGTAAGGTTATGTACTCGACGATAGTAAAGCTATCACCTGCACATCGCCTAGTTGAATGAGTTTCAATCGTTGCGGATCTATATTGTAGCTACACCACTTAACATTAACTAAATGTGCAACTAAAAATTCCAATAACTAGCGTTAGTTTAGAAAGGAAGGGTTAAGTCACTATAAAGTGAGGTTATGTACTCTACTATACCAAAACTATCACCTGCGCATGGCATACTTAAACAGCTATGCCACTAAGCCTTAGCCAACGATTGACTTTCTTGGTTGTTACAAGTAGTATATGTGAAACTGCAAACCATAGCAACTAGCTATAGTTTAGACATCAAAAGTTAAGTCACTATAATAGTTATTTACTATACAAGTGGGATAACAGCATCATTAATATACGTGTGTGTAGGTTACAAACGAGTGCGTAGCACGAGTTATGTAAGCACACAAGTATATTAATGATGCATTATCACACATGTATTGTACACAATTTTATCTACGACTGCCTAAAATTGAGAAAAGTGCATTAAGAGAAATGTCAGATCTGTCATTTTCAAAAATATTTTAGTAGGCAAATGTCATTATGTCATTCATTTGATACTATTTCAATTAGGTAATGAAGTCATTATACAACTCAGTTGCGTAATGAAACCATTACATAACTGAGTGGTGTAATGAGCTTCATTACCTAACTGAAATGGTGTCAAATGAGTGACGTAATGCGTTACTTATCCCACTGGAGTAGATAAAGTGACATTACGTACTCCAGATACCAAAGCTGTCACCTAGGCATGCCATACTTGAACAGATTTTTTAAAGTATGCCAGTGAACATTAACTAACGATTGGTTTTCTTGGTTTTTACAACTAGCACACTTAGCTAGCTTTAGCTTAAACTTGAAGCACTATGTCACTATAAAGTAAGCTTATGTACTCCGCTATAGTAAATCGCATGGCCTATTCGAAGGGGGTTCGTCGTTGTCAATCAATTTTGCAGCTGCGCCACTAAAAATTAACTAAATGTGAAACTAGACACCTAGCAACTAGCTTTAGCTCAGACATGAAGCGCTCAGACCCTATAATGCGAGATTATGTACTCCGCCTAGGCATGGGCATGGCATTGCTGAACAGGTTTTCTAGCTACGCCATTAAACATTCACCAATGATTGACTTTTTTGGAAAACCTAGTTTTTACAACTAGCTTTAACACTATAAAATAAGGTTATGAACTACCCCATAGCAAAGCTATCTCTTGCACATGACCTAGTTGAACGGGTTCGTTACAAATGTATTTTGCAGCTACGACACTAAACATAAACTAAATGTGAAACTGGGAACCCTAGCGACTAGCTTTAGTGTAGACATGAATCATTATGTCACTATAAAGTAAGGTTATGTACTCCACCATAGCAAGTTATCTCTTGTACATGATCTACTTGAAGGGGTAGCTACGAAATATGTAGCTATGGCATTGAAGATTAACTAAATGCAAGCGATTGATTTTCTTTGAAAACCTGTAGTTTATACAAGTGAGCAATCTAAGCTTTACTTGAAACGTAAACATGAACTATTAAGTCACCATTAAGTGAGGTTATCCACTGCACCACACCAAAGATATCTCCTGCGCATGGCCTACTTGAACGGGTTTTGTTCGTTGCGGATTCATAAATAAAACGAGCAGATCAAATAATATTTCGAAGCCGTCGGTATAACTCTTCGCCTGCGCGAGCGTCAAAGGTATAAAGCGGTGTAAAATGAGGAAACATATGTAAAACAGCGGGAAATAACAATTCCTGCATAATTCAGGGCTTACGAAATATGGAGCAGGTGACGGGGAAATAATTAATTTATAGCCGATTCCTGCGACGCAGGTGCGTTCGAGGCCCGTTTGACGAAATAATTCTTTTCGGCGGAAGCTTCCTAATCAGAATTATTGGCCGATAGTGGCTTTATAGTTGCACAACGGCAACGAAGGGCCCTCGGCGCGGAACGAAACCAAAACATAATTAATTTAGAAGTAAAACGTGCGCTTTGCGGCGCCGATACCATCTACAACTGTGGCTCTGAATAAAATAACAATTCTTGGCTGTTTCCTGTGCATTGCGGATTTCCAGTGCTATCTCGCTGCATTTATGCAATTTGTAGACGCAACACTTAAATTTCCCCATTAAATTTTACGCAAGAACATTTAGATAAAATTTATTAGAGCTAGTTATCAGGGGCAATTAATTAAGGATTTATTTTGTATTATTTTACACTCAATTGTGTTTTATGTGTTTTATTGC
>OW679199.1:31187221-31271247 GCA_940337035.1 Agriotes lineatus
TTATGTGTTTTATTGCGCTCGGCGTAAACGCGTCAATAAAATTTATTACTTGGGTAAGAAATTTATTGTTTTCGTTAGGACAAATTAATTTTGCATTGTTTGCTTCCTACGTTATGACTTCTAACTAGTTTGCACTTGTTTATGTTAATTTCTGAAGGCCCCCTCGTGCCGTTGAAGTGCAGTTTTAACACCCACATTGTATTAATTAGTATTATATTTAAAAATACGCCGTCTTTCCATGCTAAACGCAAAGACAAATTAGCGAGAAAAATTAAATAGGCAACACTTTTAACACCGTGGGCAACCATTTTTAGAACAGTTAGTCTGACAGTAGCAGGGTCTTGCCAAATACTAAAGTAAGTGAGTAAATTAACACGTATGAATTCAAAACTACACCACGAACGTCAATGCACAAAAATTGTCAAATCGGTGCTGGCTTGCAGAAATTCAACATTAAGTTCATTAATTCTGCAAATTTCACTGTTCACGTTGTTTTTAATCATTTATGATGCCCCTCTATAGTTTAAAACGTTCTCTAGCAACTATACATCTGACTATAATAGAAAATATCTTCAGAACTACATTTTCATGCACGTTAATAACGTTTACTAAATTATTGTCGTGTTTTCAAGGGCGGGGGGGGGGGGGGGGGGATCAGAGGTTATACCTCCACAAGGCTTAGGCAGTTGTTTTATTAATTGCCGTACCCCTCCCCCCTGCAGGAGAAAAGTCATTTATCATCACTGATTCAACCAAAGAAATAGAAAATCCAAGAAGTCTTTAAGAGTTTTCAGTTTCAGTTTCCTTAATTTCTTGAAGAATTTTCAGTTGATTCTCTAAAATGTTCTTATTTAATTAAATCATACCATGCTGATTCAACCGCAACACATTTAAAATGAGCAGACCGTGATCACAGCCTCGGTGACTAGTGAATTCTAGCTATTTATGAACATCTTCTTGTTTGATATGTAGGTATAATTTCACAAGTGAACTACAGTCATATCGGTTTTTATAATTTTTTACAATAAAAAAAATCAGACAACAACAACTGCCGAGAGGATTTCTCCTCAAGAAATTCTTCCAAGAATGCTTGGAGTTTATGGAGAAGTTTGATATTTAAAAATGTTTGTAAAGTATACACAAAAAATTCCACGTCGTAAAGAAGCGCAGGTTGTAAAAGCTGCAAGCACTGTTAAGCGTGTGGAAAACATTCTGATTGAAGATGTCGCCAGCTTCATGAATATTATGAATGAAATTGTTCACGCCCACGCCACTGGAAGCACACCGTTTTGAATTTAGACGCTGACGTTCAGCAGGTGATCCAAGAATGGCTACGCCAACAGTTTACAGAAATTTTTAAGAAAGAGATCTACAACTAATTGAAGCAATGGGAGCAATTTTCTACTGGCGACAATCTTTTTTTTTCTAGAATGGTTGGTGCTTATGGGAAAGCTTGCTATTCAAACATTGTTGGAAGGTATGCACAGAAGACATGCCACATCCCCACAGCGCATGTTGTGAAAGCTGCAAGCACTGTTAAGTGTGTGGAAAGAATTTGCCTCGAAGATAGGCGTATTTAAGTAAGAGATGTCGCGGTCTTCACAAATATGGAATTGTTCACGCCTTACAAAGGATGCGGTTTTGAATTCAGACGCCGATATGCAGCCAACAGTCTATAGATTTATTCACTACAGAGACCTATAATTAAGTTTCTTTAAACAGTCTGTTGATATAACCAGCTTCGTATATTTTTCAGAAGTTCTAAAACTCGTTTTTAAGAAAACTACCACATCCTCCTAGCGCATGTTGTGAAAGCTGTAAGCACTGTTAAGTGTGTGGAAAGTATTTGGCTCGAAGATAGGCGCATTTAAGTACCAGATGTCGCTATCTTAACAAACATGGAACTTCATATGCCATTGAAGGATGCCGTTTTGAATTCAGACGCTGATGTGCAGCAAACAGTCTACAGATGTTTTCATGAAAGATATCTATAAGTAAGTGAGGTGATGGGAGTTTTGTCTGAATGCCGATGGATTTTCTTTAAATAATCTATTGATATAACCAGCTTCGTATATTTTTCAGAAGTTGTAAAACTAGTTTTCGGAAAAACTGCCACATCCTCATAGCGCATGTTGTGAAAGCTGTAAGCACTGTTAAGTGTGTGGAAATTATTTGGCTTGAAGATAGACGTATTTAAGTAAGAGATGTCCCGATCTTCACGAATATGGAACTGTTTACGCCATTGAAAGGCTGCTGTTTTGAATTCAAACGCTGATCTGCACCCAACAGTCTACAGATATTTTTAAAGAAACGGATTTATAAGTAAGTGAGGTAAAGGGAGTTGTGTCTTAATGTCAATGGAGTTTCTTTTATACAATATGTTGATGTCACCAGCTTCGTATATTTTGCAGAAGTTCTAAAACTAGTTTTTGGAAAAACGGCCACATTACCATAGCACATGTTGTGAAAGCTGCAAGAACTGTTAAGTGTGTGGAAAGCTGGCTTGAAAATAGACGTATTTAAGTAATAGATGTCGCGATCTTCACGAATATGGAACTGTTCACGCCATTGAAAGGATGCCGTTTTTAATTCAGACGCTGATGTGCAGCCAACAGTCTACAGTTTTTTTTTCAAGAAACGGATTTATAAATAAGTGAGCTAAAGGGTGTCTTAAACCCAAATGACCTTTTTTTAAATAATCTGTTGATATAATCAGCTTCGTATATTTTTCAGAAGTTGTAAAAATAGTTTTTGGAAAAAATGCCAATATGAATAGTAAAACTTTATGATAAAATCTTGGACAAACGGACCAACGATTATGAAACCTAACATTATAAAAACTTCCACTTTTAAAAGTTGCAATTTATGCGAACTTGTTTACTTATATTTTTCAAATATCGCATATTTTTAGAGACGATTCTACAGTAACAGCAACAACCATTCAAAACAAAAACAACTCCCACTTTCTTGAACGCGGTTGCAATCAAAACACATCGATTCCAGCAAAGGTCACTATCCAAAATAAACAGTTGGAGCCATTCGCCGTTTTGCCCTATCAAAGGATTTCCAGTGAAAAAATAACCATAAATCATGACCCGAAAACATGCAAAGACGTCCAGAGATCAACTGAGGGTAAACTTGATGGCCATTTACGCTTAATTGTTCGATCAAGCTGTAAACTCGGTTACACAACATCCAGATTTAGACAAAGCCCAGACGGAACAATAAAAAATTAAAGTCACTCTGAAATAGTAATCAACTAATGACTACTTGGCGACTGCTGCGCCGGGGTAGCCACCATGGAAACGTGGAGCTGCTACAAAATAACCCACTTAATTTTACAGCTTCCTCCATAATTAAAAATACAAACTGTACAATTAAATATCATTAGAAACGCAAGATATAATAATTTAATAACTACACAAAGCTTATGCATCGTATTAACGCTATCGCGGAATCATCTAGATCTACGGCGGTTGGTAATTTCGAGCAGATGAGAATGCAAATGTGATAACAAAGGAATTACACCGATTAGGCCGATTTGAATAATTACGAAGCCTGGGCTGAAAACACAAGTTATTTACTGCTAAATGTGCAACTTTAGTGTGACTAATTGAGAGGGATCAGAGTTAACTTTGATCCCGGCAACCTCTGATAAGTTTAAAATTTCAACCTTCGCGTGACATCCTATCCAGATCCAGATAAGAGACTGAACATGTCCAAAAGTTGCTTCAATACTTCCTCTTCGGTTCTTCTCTAATCCGCCAACAAAGGCCGAGGTGACAAATCCTGGGTTTTTGACGACATGCAGATAGCTGGGTTGTTTGTGCAGTAATCGTATTTGGGCAAACAATAACTTCCCCAAACCATGTATCTGTAGATGCTAATCTGGCTACTTTATGCCTCTATTATCTCCTTATTTGCCTCTCTCCTAGCCAATCAGATAATCCGTGTCCTGCCAGGACCTTAAGTTCAACGAACTGTTTTGGGAAGAACTGCCCCAACGGTTCTTCAGGTTCATTTAGGGCTCAGCTCGGCTATTTTACTCAGCTAGCCTGAAATATTCTTAGATAAATTATTTCTGCAGTCATTTGTCTACGGATGCGGCGAGTACAGCGACGTCCTGACACTTACGGTGGACCCAGTAATTAACGATCTTAAACACACATTTTTCAAAGCCGAGCTACATAATATTTCACATAATAAATTTGGGGAGTGTCAAACGCGGAACGTTATTTATATACTCGACTTCGTTTGGAACGGGACGGTGTCGGTTGGTTGGTTTTAGGTGATCCACCAATTCATAAACCTAGCTGCAGGATCGCAGCAAAATCGCAAATGGCTTGAAACCTCGTTCAAAGGTGCAGGCAACCATGCTCGACCAAGAGCTAGTTTCGTATGCAAATCGTAGTCAAAATATTGTGCTCTTCTATTGTAATAAAGCGTCAACAAAATAGGCGATATAATTCAGGTGCGCATTCACCGGCAAGTCCGCTTCCTAGATTATCCCGCTGGTTACCAACTGTACCAAATGGAACACATTAATTTGCATAACAGCGTGATGCTAATTCTTCGGAGAAATTCTAGACCACCGCACTTGGGCAGTAACTGCGCCATCTGGCAGCAAAGGAAAATGCAAATCGCATAACACCGTCCAGGCGGAATCCGCTTCATTTTTCCGCTTGTCGGCAAATATTATCAAATATCGGAAGCACCGTTAGCGTTACAGATCATGGAAACTGATGGGCACACATTGATAACAACTTTTCGTTTGGAACAAAGACAGTTACGGTTGCTTTCGCGTTTTTATCTAATAATAATCGGTGATGGTCCCGATTAGGCTCGAAAAATCTGCATGGTAACACAAGGAATCGAGACCCAGTAAGTACAGTGCCGGAGACAGGGTGTCCATTCCGGTTAAAGTGACGTTTGACCCCATCGAGGAATATCTCTTGCAGACAGATCCCGCTGACCCCTAACGAGTAAAACAAACAAGAACGATAATACAACAGCCTGTTTATAAATGCACTATTTTTAGAAGAATTTTTACGTAACATCACATTCTAGGCATTTCGCTGCGGCCTCCTTTCTCTTAAAAAACCGAAATAAACAATACTAAGAAGACACAAGAGCAAATCAAAAAACGACGTCCTCACGTTTCGTGTTAAATTTACTCATGTATTTTCTTCTACGACGTTAATTGCAAGGAAAAGCGATTAAGGCGTTCCTGTTTGTCATTTTCCTTAAATTGTCAAATTTACTAATTTTCTAAATATCTTTCAGCAAGTTCTGCAAAGTTTGCAGTAAATCTTCAACAAGTTTTAAACATACTTTCATCAAGCTCATTCAAATTTTGAATACATTTTCAGTTAATTTTCAACACATTTTTGCTGCGATTCCTCGTATTAGGTTTATACTAAATTATCTGAAAACTTCTAATACATCTGAAGTAAAGTTTTGGAAATTCTGTCACGAAATTTAGCAAAGTGGCAGTAAATCATTTTTACCTACCTTGCAGCAACGTTCATATAAATTTTAAAGATCATCGGCAACTTTTAATGATTTTTTCGTACTTTTCAGCAAACTTTCATCAACAGATTTTTCGCACGTGGATTAGCGGGTGGGTTCCAGAAACGTTTTGGGATTCTGTAGGAAAATATCGCAAGCTTACTACAATTTTCTACTAAATTTGAACAACATTCTCAGGAAGCTCATATCAAGTTTTTAACAGGTAACTTTATAATAATTTTACCATATTTTTCAAAAACAAGGGTATAAGTTTATAAAACATTTTTGTGGAAATTGCAGCTAAATGTAGAAAATTTGTAGTAAATTTGTAGCAACATTTTAACAACATTGCAGTAAGAAGCATATATATCGTATTCATAAACACTGCAGCTAAATATAGCAAATTTGTAGTAGCTTCGTAGCATAATAGACTTTAGTGAACATTGTAACTAAACATAGCTAATCTGTAATAAAGTAAAATTTTAACACCTTTGCAGTAACCGGTTGATACAAGTCCATATTTACAAATATTCCAGCAAATTTGTAGCAATATTTTAATAGTCTTGCAGTAATAATGTTACAGTACGTTTTAGGGAACGTTGTAGCAAAATATAGCAAATCTATAGCAACATTTTAACAATTAAGTTTACACTGCAATTGTAGTAAACTTACATCGCCATTTTATGACATATTTTTGCGAACATTATAGCCAAAATATTTAAAAAAAAACAGAACATTTGTATCACATTACAATTTTTCTGAATATTTTAGCTAAATATAGCAAATTTATAGTAAATTTGAATCAAAATTTAAACACCATTGTAGTAATAATTTACAGCATGTACATATTTTAAAATATACTAGCTAAATGTAGCAAATTTTCAGTAAATCTCTAGCAATGTTTTAACAGTTTCGCAGTACTAATTTTACAGTACATTTTTAGGAGCATTGCAGATAAATATAGCAAATATTTAGTAAATTTGTAGCAAAATTTTACCAATATTGTAGTAATAAGTTTACAGTGCAGTTGAAGTAAATTTACATCAATATTTTAACAGCACAGCAGTAATAAGTGTATAATATATTTTTGTGGCAATTTAACTGGTGTCATTGTCAACCAATGGCATTCTTCAATTTAAAAATAAACTACCAATCGAACGATTATTTTAGTGACAATATTTCGGGGAGCTTTATTTCAGCGACAATTTTTTCTGTAACTATTTTAATGAAAAATAACTTGGATTTTAGTTTTAGAAAAGTTTTGTTTGTTTTTGTAAAAATGTTGCTAGGATCGGTTACTATGGAAACAATTCAAAGACCACTAGTTTTGTGAATTTATAAATTTAGCGTTAGGAGTTTTTTATTGACCATTTTCAATAATTTAAAAGTTAAATTGTTTGCTCTTCTGATTGTCTTGTTTCTGTTGCTTTAGAAAATAGCGACTCGTGTAACCACTCGTCGTTATTTTCGTCGCCACAGAAACTCGTATCTGAATCTCAAAAATTATTGTCGGCAATATTTTGACCTCTCGTTCTATTATTACTGAACAGTGTAGCTAAATATAGCAAATTTGTAGTAAATGTCTAGCAATATTTTAATAACATTGCAGTAATAACTTTACCGTAAATTTTTGCGAATATTGTAGCTAAATGTAGCAAATTTTTAGTACATTTGTACAAAAATGTTTACGCAATTGTAGTAATAATTTTGCAGTCAGTA
Source organism: Agriotes lineatus (assembly GCA_940337035.1). NCBI lineage: Eukaryota > Metazoa > Arthropoda > Insecta > Coleoptera > Elateridae > Agriotes > Agriotes lineatus. The sequence continues at coordinate 31,194,449 of OW679199.1, forward strand.
CATATCAACAAATTCTACTTAAATGTAGCAAAATTGCAGTATAGCTCTAGCAATATTTTAATAATATTACAATAATAATTTTACAGTACATTTTTGCGAATAGTGTAACTAAATGCACCAAAATTGTAGTAGATTTATATCAACATTTTAACAACATTGCAATAATAAGCTTACAATATACTTTTGATGACATTGTAGGTATGAGTAGGCAATTTGCAATAAATTCATATGAACATTTTAACACTGCAGTATTAAGTTTATAATGTGAATATTGTAGCTAAATATAGAAAATTTGTAGTAAATGTTTAGCAATATTTTAACAACATTGCAGTAATAACTTTACCGTAGATTTCTACGAATATTGTAGCTAAATGTAGAAAATTTCTAATACATTTGTACCAAAGTACTTGACACCATTCTAGTAATAATTTTACAGTTATATTCTAGCTAAATGTAGCAAATTTACAATATATTTGTAGCAATATTTTAACAATTTTACAGTAGATTTTTGCGAATAGTGTAGGTAAATGTACAAAAATTTGTAGTAGATTTGAATCAACATTTTAATAACATTGCAGTAACAAGTTTACACTACATTTTTGATAACATTGTAGCTAGGATAGAATATTTGCAATACATTTTTAAGAACATTTGAACAACAATGCAGTAATAAGTTTATAATACCTTTTTTCGAATATTATACCTTAATGTGTCAAATTTGTAGTACATTTGCACACATTCGCAAATATTTTAGCTAACTATTTATAGCATATCTATATTTGTACCAACAGTTCAACAACATTGTAATAACAAGTTTACAATGTATTTTTGAGAACATTGTAGCTAAGAGTAGGCAATTTGCAATAAATTTATGAAAACATTTTAACTTTGCAGTGATAAGTCTATAATACATTTTTGCGAATGCTGTAGCTGAATGTAGCGAATTTACAGTAAATTTATAGCAAACTGTTAACACCGTTGCAGTTATAATTTTATTATTTGGAAATATTTTAGCTGAACGCAGCAAATATTTTCACATTTCAGAAACAAGTTTACGATACATATTTGTAAACATTGCAGGTAATTATTGGGAACATGCACAAAATTTGTAGGAACATTTTAACAACATTGCAGTGATAATTTTATAATACATTTAGCGAATATTGTAGCTAAGTGTAGGAAATTTGTAGTAATTTGTACCAACATTTTTAACACCTTTGTAGTAATAATTTTACAGTCAGTACATTTTCTTAAATAAACAAACTAAATGTAGTAAATTTCCAGTACATTTGTGGCAATATCTTAATAATATCAATAATAATTCTGCAGTACATTTTTGCGAATAGTGTAGCTAAATGTACCAAAATTTGTAGTAGATTTGTCACAACATTTCAATAACATTGCACAAACTAGTTTCCAATACATTTTTAAGAACATTGTAGCTAAGAGTAGGCAATTTTCAATAAATTTATAGGAACATTTTAACAACATTGCAGTGATAAGTTTATAATACCTTTTTTGCGAATATTGTAGCTAAATGTAGCAAATTTGTAGTAATTTGTACCAACATTTTTAACACCATTGTAGTAATAATTTTACAGTGTAAGTACATATTCACAAATATTCAAGCTAAATATTTATGTAAAATTTGCGGTATATTTGTATTATAGATATTAACGATACAAGTTTGATTATGTGCCATAAGCAAACGTGTATTGTTCAATATTGTATCTTAATCAAAAAATTCTGGTTTAATGTATTCAATGTTTTGTAAAACAGAGTGCGGTAATGGACATTACCGTACTGAGGGCGGTAATATCATTTATAACCGCACTGAGTGCGGTAATACTGCTCTTAACGACACTAAACTTGATTCGGTAAGTAGGCTATAACAACACCGATGAAGATAAATATTTTAACAATATTGCAATAATAACTTTAGAGTACAATTTTACAAATGTTGTAGCTAAATGTAACAAATTTATGTTAAACTTGTACCAATAAACCATTTTAGAGAACATTGTAGCTAAGAGTTGGTAATTTCCAACAAATTTATAGAAATACTTTAACAACATTACAGTGGTAAGTCTATAATACATCTTTATGAAACCTGTAGAGTGTAGCTAAATGTAGCGAATCTAAAGTAACTGTTTATCAAAATCTTAACACCGTTGCGGTAAGAATTTTACTGTGAATACATATTTGCAAATATTTTAGCTGAATGTAGCAAGTTTGTAGTAGATTTGTATCAATATTGCAAGAACAAGTTTACAATACATTTTTCTGAACGTTGTAGACAATTGCTGGGGTTATCCTTTAAATTTTTGGCAACATTTTAACAACATTGCGATGATAAGTTTATAGACATTTTTGCAAACATTGTAGAAAAATGTAGTAAATTTGCAGCAAAATGTTAAGAGCACTGCAGTGTTAAATCAACAGCACAGTTTTGTAAATATATTAGTTAAATGTGGCAAATTTGTAGTTCATTTGTAGCATATATTGTACAGCCTTTCACTCATTCACGGTTTTTCGAATCGGAAATATAGAAGTGCCTCTATGAGGATTAGAACCCAGACCTGGAAGTTCAAAATACTGAAGCCGTTTGGCTATTGGGGTTTCTCCACTGAAACCATTGTACGTGACATTGGTTATCTATTGGTATTCATAGGATTATACTTGCTATAACTTATCATAAGCCGAATGCACGATTATCATATGTGTATTGAAACTATCAAATGATTCTGTTAATCCGCATAAACAACAACCGCGCTCGGGAGTAACCCGTTAATTAACTGTAAACTAAGAAGAAGAATTTGCTAAAACGCTATTATTATCGCAAATATCAGTTAGCTAAAGCTCTGGGTTGAATAATAGATACATTTTAACACATTTAGGGGGTTACACCCAACCGGCTGATCATAAGTATAACCGACCTGCTTGATCGGTTCAAGCTGGGTTGCAACAAAACCAGTTGTTTTGAATAAGTTCTTAATTTATTCTTTCTAAAACAAGTAAAACCACTAAAATTCAGTATTTCTTCTGTTTGCGATTAATCGGTTAATTAACTAAGACAGTGCATTTGCCATGAAACCGGTTAAATAGCATAATAGGACATTACTGTGACATAAATTTTAAACAACAAAACCGGCAAAACAAATACAGTTAGGCAACTGATATAGAACCATAGTATCAGCTATATTTTAGTGCCTACTAAAATTAATTTTCTCGTTTTTTTCAAATTTACGATTCATTTACAATTTTATGTGCAGTATAAAATATTGTTTAATTAGAATGTTGTATATAAAATTGTAAAAAAAACTAGCACGGGGATTACATATACAGCGTGTCCTGGTGATAGTAAATGTCATACTGGCCAAAAATATATGAATTTTCGGCTCCTTAACGAGTTACGGCAATATTAAGCTTACGGCGTGATTACTGGCAGTTAATTTTGATATTTTATATGAGTCATATTATGTATTGACCTATTGTAGAACATAGTGTTCAAAGTACAGAGTGATTTCTTAAAATCTCAATTGCAGCAGGCCCTGGATAGCCTGAATCAGTTGGCAGTACTAAAGTGTATTGTCAGTCTATGTCACATTCGAGATTTTCAGGTTAAGTTTTGCGTCAGTTTGTGTCAAATAACAAACAAAGCATAACCTACTAACCTCGAATTTGACATAGACCGACAATGCACTTCAGTACTGCCAACTGATTCAGGCTATCAAGGGCCTGCTGCAATTCAGTTTTTAAAAAATCACTCTGTATCAAGTATTTCTTCTTCTTCTCTTCATACACCTGTTAATCGACAAAATATTTTGAATAACAATCGAATAACATTGTGAAAACTGTTCTACAGCAATATATGGGAAAAAGACGTTTCTACAATCGAAAAAGAAACGCTTATTGAATTCTGAAATTATACTTAATTGATTACTGTATCGGCACATAATCATTGGATACATGTATGGAAAATATTACCGCACACAAGAAAAACCGGTAAATTAACTGTGATAGCTTTGAGGCCAAGGAAAAAAATTGTTAATCTAATAATTGAAAATTTAGGTTAATGAAAATCTCCTGTTCATCTAAGAAAACCTTCAGCTTCGGGTATAAGTACAAGTAAAAGGGGGCTGGATGCTTAATTGATTTTAGCTATTATGGGTGTGAAGACGTTTATTATGCTGCTGAAAAATGGCCTTCTATGCCCCAAATCAAACACTTCTTGTAGAATATTATGGAAAAAAATAATCCACAACGTCAGAGCCCTTTTTGAAGTTAACCACTCATTTTTTTTCGATCGCATATGATGCAATACATTTTCCCATTACACTTTTGATCTCTTAAAAATTATACACCTTTTAGTCTTCTGTATAGAAAAATGTACCATGCACAATCAATTTTTCAATCCCAAAAGTCAGGGACCCATAAATCCATGCATAAGTATAATTTCCAGGTCTTACCCACATAATATAACCGTCCTTTTAAAAGAACGTCAGATATTTTATTATGCTCTAGAAGTTATGTTAATATTGTATACAGATACCTACTGTAAGTGTTGAAGTTAGAACACAAACTTATAGAAGAATATTCCAGTACCTCCAAGCATTGTATATTTTCCACTTGACAATGTAAACAACTGTGTTACGGGTGAAGATTCGAGCGAGGAGAATGATGTTATGTCAAGTAATCAGCTAGGAGTGACTGCAGAGTATGAAGTGAATTCTGGTTATTATTCTGAAGGCGATTTGCCATTATCAACGTTTGCTTCTGTTCCAAAATAGAGTCTGCGGAACCTTGCAAAAATCAGGAATATGGGCAGCGCTGATGATGGTTCTGACCAAACATTAGGCTTGATATGTAATCTTAGAAGAACCATTGCTAATGCTGTATTGGAAATGTGTAAAAAATCGACAAAACGTGACCCTTCTAACTACTTAATTGTATTACAATTATAGAATATGTGTGTAGTTAGTATTTGCCAACGTAGTTGTAATTATTACTATTGTCCTTTTAAAAGGACACACACTACATTTTCAAAATACTTCATTGGTTAAAAAGATATGTTATTAATAGTGCTAAAGCTAGAAAAGTAGTATATTGGTTGTTCTTAAAACAGTTAACCTAAACAATTAAACAATTGATTTAGATGAAGAATATATAAAACATATAACCACACCCACCAAAAGACAAAACTCCAAAAATGCGTTATTGGATCTTACTTCGCTGCAAACACATCACACTATGCCAATAGACTGATCAGTTACAAAAACCATCACTTCATTGAACCTCCAGCTGTCGCACAAGAGAGAAGCGCGTAGTTTTGATACAACATCCCGTTTCAGATTCTAGCAAAAATCAAAATTCCCGAGCTGGAAGCCTGCAGATGCAAACACAGACAACCAGCTCACGATGTTATCACAGGCTACGTTCGAGGAGAAAATCGCGAAGGATTCGCAGATAGCGGTCGTATACATATTAATGCATTATGTTATATGTATAGAGTTTCAGTTACAGTTAGCTCGCCATAAAACGGCGGCCGCCGTTCCGTCAAAAGCATTGTAGTCGTCTGGGCAAGGAATGTATTTTTCCGCAAAAGTTATTGCAAACGGAAATATTTAATTCAAGTTGGGAACGTTTTTTTCCCGGAACGTCTCGAGCGGACGCGACGACTGTCAGATTTTGAAAGTTTTGTTTTATTTGCTTCTCTTTTCGTAACAACTGAGGAACTGACGTAAGAAATTACAAAAATTTAGCACGGTTTTAATTCCAAGACAATATTTATGCATCAGTAGCAATTGAACTTTATTGTAAACGGCGTTTTAATTGCACATCAGCCTTTATTTTCTTCTAAAAAGCCACATGGAGCATTGCAGAATTTTATGTTTCCTACATCTTGCAGATTTTGCACCTCAGCGAGTGCACAGCAGATGCGCAGCTGACTAACGAATGACTGAATTTTAGTAAAAAGTTATGTTAGTTATGGTTATTTACCTTGTCTTATTAATCATTTACATGGTGAATCAATCAATGTTAAATAAACATCAAAACTAGTTCAGCTCATAATTTTTTAAACATGAAACTCTCTACTCAAGTTGGGATATACATTTTTAATTTAAAATTTTTCCGTTCAAACTCTGTATCGGTTATCTAGATTTCTTTTATCTAAAGTGCATGTTTGCAGTCCATTCAACCTTTCAATTCAACAGCTCTTATAAATATTTTTAGATACGTTTCGTTTCTACCTTCGACACACAACACTAGTCTAACCTTATTAAGAAGCTATCTGGTACTAGCTCACAAGTATTAGGCAGATCCCTGCTACAGCCAATTGAAGAAGTCCAACTAGCGCACAACAATGGATTCTATTTACCTTACATTCGGCGATGCTAACATTAGATTGCTACCTATGTATACGTCAACAAATAACATATTTTACTTCGCATTGTACTATAATTGGAAATTATTGAATCTCCCTTGATTGAATAATTTTTAACTTAATTATACATTTCAGAAATTGTACTTATTTTCTTTTAAGGAAGATAAAGCAATGTTTCTTACTTAATACTATTATTCTCCTAGCACCTAGCCTAGTTAAAAAAAATCATAGTTACTGGTGCAAGTTTGACCATATTAACATTCTCTTGTTCCTTATAAATGTTTTTTAGTTGCAGGTCATCCAGCTGTTTATACATGCCTTTATTTCTTTACTATTCTACCTACCGTTATGGGAATAAACATAAACTAAAGTGTCTGATTGTAATTTTTCAATAAAAAGAAATTGTAATTTTAGGTTAATATTAATTATAATTTCCATTATTCAATTATAATTCAATAATATACTAATGAAATTGTATTATTATTTAGCTAGTAATTCTACGTATATAAGATTGCATCCCTATTTTTTATATAATTAATCATTTCATATCATTTGCCGAAACACATAACCATTGCAATATGTATATCACGAACGATATCAAAGAGAGAGAAACGATTAAATGGTGAAGGAAGACCATTTTTGAGCCTGACCTAATTCTACTGCTGTTTTTTATAAAAAGCACAAGGCGACTTTCTGATCATGCGACTGCGAATGATCACATGCTTTTGTTCACAACTGCATCTTCTCAGGGAGTAGAAACTAAAAAGTAGAGTTTATGAAGAAATGTTTCTAGTTGCACTAATTTAAGGTAGACACATCTTATATCCCCTTACTCTCTACATAGAAACATATTTCGAAATGATTTATACAAACCAAAAGTGAGCACCAAAAGTGAACAAATCTGAGAATCCAGCAAAAACAGTGTTGGCACACAAGCACCTAAGTCCTCAAATATTTGTGTTGCCTCTCAAGTCCACAGCCTCCAGCTCTAGACAGTCGCTCGATGATGAATCACCTCTTAAATAATACCTATACGTGCCCAGTGCCCACTCAGATTACCTGCTGGAGCTAATACATTTGTCACGATGTTTTGATTTTTGATTAAACACTAGACAACTGCTCGATGGAACGATATGTTGCCAGAACCTGTTGCAACGAGAACAAGTTCCACGACATATGAAATAATTAAAAATGTCTTCGCAGGATTCAGTTAACAGTAATTAAATTTATTCAATATGGATTCACTTATTTACGTTTAAGCAGCGTCGTAAAGAATCAATAATTTTATTCAGCAAGGATGGGGCAATAACCGAGTGGAGTAATTGTTTTTCAGAAACTGACCCGGAAGTGAAATAATTCAGGGTTATAAGCAATGTTTGTAGACATTCACATTAGTGACACATAATATAGTGCAGCAAAAACAGTTCTAGAAAGTAGTGTAAAAATACCTTACCACTGAGTAAGTACAAATTTTGATCTTTTACCATAAGACTTGGATAATTCAAATTAATAAACTATGGTTAAATAAGGTTTATTGTGCTTAAGGTGCTCTCGGCTATCGGTTACCAACATGTTCTCTCAATAATATTACATTGATACGGGACCATTACCGATTAGCAAGATGTTCTCTGACTAATTTGGGATTGATTTCGAATCCTTACCTATTACCAACATGTTTACTGAAAAATGTTGGATTGATTTCGGGTCCATACCCATTATAAGGATGTTGTTTGAATAATTTTGAATTTATTTAGGGTCCATATCGATGTTCAAGAGGTTCTCTGAATAATTCTTGGTTGATTCAGGGTTCGGACCCGTTACCAAAATGTTCTCAGAACAATTTTGGACTGATCTCGCGGACGTCCCGATTATAAAAATGTTATCTGTTTTTTTATCCATTTCAGGTCCGTACCGGTTATCAATGTGTTTCTGAATAATTTTGGATTGATTTCAGATACATACCGGATATCAAGATGTTATCTGAATGATTTGGGGTTGATTTAGAGTCCCTATCGATTACCAACATGTTCACTAAATAATTATAGATTGACTTCGCCTCTGTATTTTGGATTGATTTTGGGTCTGTACCGGTTATGAAGATGTTATTTGAATAATTTTGGAATAATTTCAGGTCCGTATCGCTTACCAACATGTTCACTGAATAATTTTAGATTGACTTTGCGTCCGTATCGATTATAAAGATGTTCTTTGAATAATTTTGAATTTATTTAGGGTTCATATCGATGTTCAAAAGGTTCTCTGAATAATTTTGAATTGATTTAAGGTCCGTATCGATGTTCAAGATGTGCTCTCAATAATTCTTGGTTGATTTAGGGTCCGTACCGATTACCAACATGTTCACTGAATTATTTGGCTTGATTTCGCGTCTGTACCGACTCCTAAAATGTTCCCTGAATAATTTTGGATTGATTTCGGGTGCGTGTCAATTACTAACATGTCGTCGAAATAAATGAGGATTGATTTAGGGTCCGCATCGATTATCAAGATCTTTTATGAATACTTTTGGATTGATTTAGGGTCCGTATCGAAGTTCAAGATGTTCTTTCAACAATTCTCGGTTGCTTTAGGGTCCAGACCGATTACCAACATGTTCACTGATTTATTTGGCTTGATTTCGCTTCTGTACCGACTCTTAAAATGTTCCCTGAATAATTTTGGATTGATTTCGGGTTCGTATCAATTACTAACATGTCGTCGAAATAGATAAGGATTGATTTAGGGTCCGCATCGATTATCAAGATGTTCTCTGAATAATTTTGGATTGATTTAGGGTCCGTATCGATGTTCAAGATGTTCTTTCAACAATTCTTGGTTGCTTTAGGGTCCGGACCGACTACCAAAATGTTCTCTGAATAATTTTGGATTGATTTCGGGTCCGTTGAATTTTTTTTATTGATTTCACGTCCGTGCCGATTATCAAGGTGTTCTTTGAATACTTTTAGATTAATTTGGATATACACCGGTTATCAAGATATCTAAATAATTTGCGATTGATTTTGAATCCGTACCTATTACCAACATGTTCACTGAATAATTTTAGATTGCTTTCGCGTTCATACCGATTATAAAGATGTGTTCTCTGAATAATTTTGGATTGATACAGGTTCCGTACCGATTATAAACATGTTCTCGGAATAATTTTGGATTGATATAGGTTCCGTATCGATTATCAAGATGTTCTCTGAATAATTTTGGTTGATTTAGGGTTTGGACCAATTACCAACATGTTCTCTAAACAATTTAGGACTGATTTCAGGTCCGTACCAATTATTACAATAGCATCTGTTTTTTTAATTGATTTCAGGTCCGTACGGGTGATCAAAGTGTTCTCTGAATAATTTTGGAGTGATTTCAAGTATATACCGGTTATCAAGATGTCAACTGAACAATTCAGGGATGATTTCGAGACACTACGGATTACCAACATGATCAGTGAATAAATTTTGATTAATTTCGTACCGACCATCAACGTGTTATTTGAATACTTTTGGGTTGATTACGCGTCTATACCGCCTATCAAAATATTATCCGTATAAGTTTGGATTGATTTCGGGTCCGTACCCGTTATGAAGATGTTATCTGAATAATTTTGGCATTATTTCAGGTTCGTATCGATTACCAACTTGTTCTCTGAATATTATTAGATTGTAGGGGATGTAGGGTCCATACCGATTATCAAAATGTTTTATGAATATTTTTGATTGATTTCGGGTTCGTACCCGATTATCAAGGTAATACAGTGAACATTTCCAAAGCTTTTAAAACTCAATAGAGTTATTAATAGTCCTATTGAATTTTATTTAATATTGAGAATTCTATTAATAAAAATTTTAACAGGTCTCATAAATCTAGTAGACCTAAGGTATGTTATGTAATCAAATTAAATTAAAATAAGGCAAAATAACGTAGAATTTCAAATGAACTAAAATTCAAAAGAAAACGCGTTTGATATATTTCATAATTTCACAATATGTCAGTAGCACAAGATTGCTTGTCAATAGATTAGAAAGAACTGACCTACCGGTTGTGAACGTTAATAAGCTAAAAAATAAAGACCTGACAATAATGAATTTCCGTGGATATCTATCTGTGAGAAAAAATAGAACAAAAGTTTATCACTTATTTCACTTTTTTACTTGTGCCCACCCCTTATATCGAAATTTAAATTAAACCCTGTGGTTTCTGTATAATCTAGAACTTTTATAAAAATTAGCATTTTTTTATTAAATATAATAGTAGAAAGGGATTTGTAGTTTATTTGTAAGCAAGATGCCATATACCTAATAAACAGATCAGGTAAGATTAGAGTAAAATAAAGTATTCAAACATGCGGTATTATTAGTAGAAGGTGAATTTCACAATGAAGCAGTCAACATTATTAAAAACAAATAATAAGGTGTGCTCTTTGTAGTCCCATATAAGAACTCTGTAAGCAACATGCCCTATAATAAACAGAGCAGGTAAAATTAGAGTAAAATAATGTATGGACCAAGAATCGAACACGCGACCTCAGACTCAGTAGTCCGACGGTAAAATATAGGTGGTATCGTTTGCGAGTTAGCTTGTTTACATCCAACGGGCGTGACATACACCACTTTTTAATTTTCGGCAATAATGTGTAGATATTAAATTCTTGATAAAAGCAAGAATAATAACACCATTACATGTTTTCCATCATTTAAAAAAAACTTGGGGAAGAGTGGTTGAATACTAGTAGCATATTAATGCAATTGTTTTCTTTTAAAAACTCATAAAAGTCTCTAAACATTTGTACCTTAAATTATAGGGACAATCCTTACTGTGCTATAAAAAATATTACCAATAACGATAGCAGTTATAAAACATACAAAGAATTATATAATTACCGTATCATAGTCCGAATCCACCTTAAGAAGAAATCTAATTTTAAAAATTACAAACACAAAATCCCGAAGCCAAAAAATAAAAGCGTTAAAAATGCTGATTTATAAACGATTTTCAGCAATCAAAAATCTTACTAACTTTTCCCCCCTGTTATATAAATATAATGTGAAAAAATTTAATTCATCCAACGAAGTTTAAAAATCAATTTGAGCGATTACAAATCAAATTCCTCGTGGAAAAGAAGAGCACGCAAGGGCTGGCCTTCGCAAAACTCCGGAGGTAACTCTTTTTGTGCCACGAAAATAAGCTACTTGTGCAGAACACTGTTATTAGCGTGTTTCGTAAGGTTTGCGAATGTTAATAACTCGTATTTAAAGCAATTACAAACAATATTGGGACTGCACGTTCGAGCACTACGATTACTGTATAGGAAACATCATAACGTGCGTTATTTTAACTTGATTTCAAGGAGATTTTGCAAAATCTTTGGTTTAAGCTGTAAGGATGGAATTTGTGTCTAAAAATTGGAAAATGGGGCAAATGCGTATATTTTTATCATTTCTGACAGGTTTTAGAACGTAAAATTTCAGACAAATTCTAGCTTTACAATTTTATTTCCTACAAATGTGAAATTTCCTCCTTATTTGTGTAGTGTATAGTTAAAGAAAATAAGAACTACAGGTGCTAATAAAAATAAAGTTCTGTTAAACACATCTTTCCACTGATTTGTTGCAGTAGCAATTTATTAGAAAATTCCTTATACTAATACAGTTCCATTATAAAGAAAGATAGGTATAAATATATAAAACATATCTCGCCGACTTCTACTGTTGTCGAAAGCCGACAACATGGAGATTACTGTCAAATTAAACCACAAATCACTGATGTGGCGAGCAACAATATATAATTCTCCATGGTTTGGTCGCCTTCCCAAAATAAAAAATGTTTTCCTTGGCTACATAACAGCGCCCGTCGGAAAATTGGCTGTTGACAAATCCACTACAACGGAACTTCCTTGCCAAAAATAATATTTCTGTTGTAATCTATTCAACTTGTACGGTTTATTCAAGAAAATTCATGCCATAGTCTCCAAATTGCAGAGTATGTACACAAACAAGCAGCAAAATGGCAGGGGATTTGTTTGTTAGTATTTGGATACCCGATGATGTTTACCAAATTTCTAAAACGCGATAGCAATCAGTTGGGTGTAATTATGTACACTACAACATTGTTTGTCCTATTCGTCAACAAACTCTAAAGTAAAAGATAAAACTACTAGGAAATAATAGCGTACCGAGCTCGAGGTTAATTTTTAAAAATCACACGCTGAGCTAATAATATCAACTTCCTATACAGTATTTATAAGATATGGCCGCCTACGCATATCCACTTACATGCGTTTTAACCAGGAGAAACTACGTAAAAATTGTGCAGAAAAGTGTGCGTTCAAAACTATTGAGTTTAAAGTTTAGACAAATATTTGGCAAGTTCCAAAAGCTTATACAAAAGCAATTTATGATTAAATTAATGTTTAGAATTTTGAGGAAGCCTTGAAGTGATTATAATAGCAGTACCAATTTTGTTAATTCCAATTCTTAATAACAAATTAGGGAGTTTTTGTTAAAAATATTTCGAAGTTTCTAACTTTATTCCATGTAAAATAGCAAACTGGTATTTATTTTCACTTCACCAGCCTGAATAATTAAGTAAAATGCTCGTTTTATTTAGGAATTTTCTACATTCTACGCTATAAAATTCGCATGTAAAACCAACACTTTCATTAAAAATAGTGCAACACGGTAAAATTCCTAAAAAATTTGAGGCTGAAAAATAATCAGGCAAAAGGAAGTCACGTTTACGGTCGAAATGGTCGCCTTTCCACAAAAAGTCCCATCAAAGCCCTAACAAGATACGAGCGATCGGATTTTTACATCCAAAGTACTGCCGCAGTTCGATAACATGGCGCACAAAAAATTTTATGTCACAATAAACTCGTTTGAATCTGGTTCCTCGAATACTAAATAATTTCTTCGGTGCCGTATCTTATCGGCTGCACTTTCCTAAGAATGGCAGTTGACAAATAGCGCTTCAAAAACTTATTTATTGGACTGAGTAAGTGTTTGTCAAAATTGACAAATGGGATTTTGGGACGTTGTTGTATATTTATTTGGTTGTATTTACATATTTGGTTTATTAGTCATGCAATGTCGATAATCGGGGCAAAGTAAGAAAATTAAGAAAGAGCATGAAAATAGTAAAAATAGCGCTACCAAGTCATTTCAATTGTTTTCGCATTTTGTTTTCACAAAACAATTTAAAAAAATCATTAGAAATTCGATTCATTAATTTTTCAAATTCCAAGTTTCGAATTTTAATAAAAAAATTATTTAGAAATTTATTATTTTATTTGGTTTATTGGTGATGCAGTTTGACACTCAGAGCTCATAAGAAGAGCAGGAAGAAAATAAAAGAAAAATAACAGGAGAAAAACGTTTTGCACAAAAATCTAAATTAAAATTTCATATCCAATCATATACAAGTAGAGTTAGGTATTTGCTGGTATTTTTCGGAATTTTATTATGGTTAAGTTCGTTTAATACAGATTTTATTAATTAAATTGTCAGACATGCAATTTAACATAAAGCACAAAGTAGGAAAAATGAGCAGAAAATAATAAAAGGACAGGGCAACAAACCTATGTTTTTGTTGTTTCTCTCTTATAAAAATATTTTACAAGAAATATAATTTCGAACCAAGAGAAAATTCAAGGAAACTCGTCACTTTTCTGGTGTTTTTGAAAATGCTATTAAAAACCGATTTACATCTTTCCTAATGGTTTACTCATGCAACTATATCCCGAATAAAGTAAGAAATACGGGAAAAATAAACGAAGAATGTAGAAAACCAGAAAAAAACATAAAAGTGAGAACAAACTAACGACGTTATTCTGTTTTAATAAATTTGGATTTCGGGTTTCATTTTTGCTTATGTACAAATAGAGCTAGGAAAATCTAAAGAACCTCAAAATAAATGACATCTACTGTTTTTTTCACAAAATCAAACTTTTTTCATTTGTACAGAGCTTAAAAAAATATTAAAACTGAAATTTTTGAATAACTAGTGGAATATAATTTTATTAAATAGGTACACACATAGAGGTGTTAATACCTATTTAGTTTATACATAATACGATGTGCTTTTGTTTATAATAGTCTGAAGATAAATTACAAATAAATATTGATTCAATCAAAAACTTTCTATGAAGCAAGGGTAGACACATTCTTATAGATTCTTCTATGTAGATACTTCTGTTTAACGAAATTATAGAGTAGTATAGCGTTAAATTACACAGTTTTAGTTGCAAAAAAGTGACAAGATTGAAGATTAATGTTAAATGTTAATTGGTGCTAAATCTTTGAATAGTTTAAAAATGTGCTTTTGCAAATATCTGGATTTTAAAATTTTTCAGAGAAGAAAGATGCGAGTTTTTTGGAATTAACTAGAAATAAATTACAATATTCAGAAGAAAAACGGGAAATGTTTTGTAGGTGCTTCTCAATATATATACTTCACTTCTATCTGCCATTTAGTCGGTGTGTGGCGTATTATGTTCTTTGAGATATAATCCCCATCCCCTCATACAATAACAAAATTTTAGTTGGGATTTACCATATTAAAACAAGCAATGAAAGGTTATAACAATTTCTCAGTATAGCTATTTCAGTATTATATAAGTTCCTCAAATGTGTGGACTGAAAAAGGAAAACGAGTTTAAAAATTTTACCAAACTTTAAAAAGCTGTTTTCAATGTAAGATTATTTTGACCGATTCTGACGAACTAGGTAAGTGTTATTCTCGATAGCCCACATCAGCTACGGCCCGAAATGTTTGCCCCAAAGGCTTTGCGGATAAATTTTGAATAAATGTTTGCAGGTCATGGTTGCAATAAAATGACCACAGCGCGATGCGGGTAAATTTATATAGCTAATGAAAGGAATAAGGGTTTTAAGCGTATTGCATTTTACTCACATCGCTTTGTGGGCATATCAGTTTACCCATAGCGCGTTATGGGTAAAGTAGGCGTTTGGGCCCTAAATAAGGGTTCGATACTGCCAGGAACAAGATAGAGGGTTGTTTCTATATTATTTATGCCAAATGCCTGTTTCAATCTGAATTTGTTCATCTTTAGAAATTTGTTCGTAACGCGTTGTGGGTAAACTGATATGCTTACAATGCGGCATGAGTAATTTCTTGTATGGCAATTTACCCGTATCGCGTTGTGGCCGTTTTGTTTTACCCATCATTTGAAAACGCGTTGTGGACATATTTCCACAAACGCAACGCGTTGCGAACAGCCATTTCGAGTATTAGAAAATTTTGGTGATTGTACGTAATACAACATAGACTAATGATCTCTTCTAAGATGTTTTCCTTATGTTATTTCTGCGTTTTCAAGCTACGATATCTACAACCAAGCCGAATTGGTTCCATTTTACTTTTACTTTATAAATTTGTTTCGTTCGTAACGAGTTGTGAGTAAACTGATATGCTTACCTACAATGCCACATGAGTAATTTCGTGTAATGAGTCTGTCAATTTACCCGTATCCGATAATGACCGCTTTATTTTACCCATCATTGGCAAAAACTAATTCAAAACCCGTTGTGCACATATTACTACAAACGCACAACGCGTTGCGGGGTGAAATTTCGGCTATTGCGAAATAACACATAGACGTTTTTCTTAAATTATTTGCTCACGTCGAGGTTTACTGATCTGCGTTTTGAAACTACTATATGTACATCCAGGCCGATTTGGTCCAGGAAATCTTACCCAATGCATCCCGGGCGTGCGAGTGTTGGCCTCCTCAAACACTCCCATCTGCAGAGACGGCAGGACCAGCACCGGGAATCGCAGGCTCTAGCGAGACCTGATGGTGGCCGACGGACACGAAACCTGGCTCGCGGCTTCCAACGAGAGTGTGTAACAGTTTATCGGCCGCAATAAATATTCTTTTGGCACCAAAACAGTATCACTATTTTACAGTTCACTGCAGGAGTCAACGAGATAAGCACTGCATCGGTCCACCGAAAACATCCGCTCGCATTTTGCACCCGGACGGCCGAAACGGGCAAATTCGGCTACGAATGCCTGTATGTTAATGCGCCCATAAATAATTTTCCAATTCGCGACTTTTGGTCCAAACTGGTTCCGCGAGAGCCCTTGCGCCAACTCGCAGCCCTCGCACTTGAATCTTCGATCGATCGGCGCGCCGCCTAGGTCCTTCGAGCACTTAATTTTCGCACTTATTATTATCTACATAAACAAACGGGCAAAAACACCGTGCACATGGAAGTGTTTCATGTTGAAATTCGCGCGCATGCCACTCGCACTCGCTCGCAACCGCGCAGTACGGCAGACCGCACAAGGCTGTTCGCCGTGCGCACTCGAAGGCGCACGGTTCCGCAGGCTCCTCCTCCCTGAGAGGGGCTTCCTACGCCAGTGGCAGGATTGTGGAAAGGATTTATCTCCTTTATCGAAATGTGGATCATGTTTGGCGTCGCACGGTGACAGCCCCCAACGAGATCAAATTCGACGCGGGGCCGCTCGGTGCGCCCGAGATGGGGAAAAACCTTTGGGGCGTAGCCGGCGCAGTTTCGACAAAATGATTTTCCGCCTTTCTGAGAATATTTAAAAACTAAAAACTTAAAAGTGCCCTCAATATACTATCACAGCTTAAAAAAAGCAGCCTCTATAACAATTAGTTAACTACCTATTAAAGAAACAATTGAATGTCCGAAATATGCTTCCGTAAAATAGCAATTATATGAAAAACGGCAAAAAAAAAACTAATTGCACGTAACTTTAAAACAGAGAACTATAGTTTATAAAAATAAAAACTATAAAACTAATTACACGTTTAAAGATGGAAAATCACACACCATTGGGGAAAAACCATTTCAATCAAAATTGTAGATTAATAATTGTTTAATAGGCACATCATTAATTTCGAAAATATTACAGAATTGTTTCAGCATATCTATTAGCATTTTTAAATTGATAAACGATCGAAGTTTAGGATAAGATATCGCATTAAAAACAGTGAGATGCAAATAGAAGTTCCATAGCATGCACCTACCTACACAACCTCAGTCATTAAATTTTGTAAAACCTTTAAATTTCTGCATTGTTGTAGGTAGTCACGAGATTTTTTAACGACGCCGAAAATTTTAAGAAAATCCTCAAAATTCAATGGATTGGTAAGACAAATACAAAATCCAGGGATGGCTACCTTCAGATTCAATATTAATCCATTTTAGTCAATGAAAACTATTTATAGAAGAAGTATTAACCCAGCTAAGAAAATTATAAACAGTTGCGAGCGCTTTGTTGAACAGCATTTATTTTGTTAGTGTGTGTATCACATAGGTACCTTTCTTATCAATCTAGTTATTGTACTTCTACTCGTTAATGTAAAATTAGTAGAATTAAATCTTGTTATTTTAGATGAACATAACTCAAATATCAGCCCGATGTTACTCTACTACCAAATATGTTGAAGTAGAGTGGTAGTGAGCTGTTTCCAATAATAAAATTTGGGTATTGCTGAGTTTTGTTTCTGTTGTTTGTTTTCTTGTTCCTCATAACGACTTTACAGAGTAGTTTACGATCGAAAACAATGGTGTAACAAGGTAGTCGTTTTGTATTACATTCAACAGGATTTATTAATTTAGGTTTTATTTAAATATTTTTTAATTTTCAACATAGTCAAATATCAGTCCAAGGCCACTGTATTGCAAAATATCTGGAAGTGAAGTGACATCGAACTGTTTTTCAATAGTAAGTACACTTCGTCACACTTACTTAGTTTGTAAAAAAACATTAGTTTGATCACGTTACATTTATACCACATATAAAATATTTTAACGTTGAAGAACTGTAACAGATCGCAAAGTATCAATAAATGTGTTGGTTTTATTCATAATTTGAATTAGAAACAAGTTTCACTGTCTAAAATGGATCAAATGATGTCTGGATGTCGTTAAAAAATCTCATGCACGTTTAGTAGGTACATATTTCAGAAATGTGGAGGATTTACACAGTGTACCTCAATAAACCATATTTATGCTATGGGACCTTTATTTCTGCCATTATCTTATTTTTTCAATAAATATAGACACAATATGTGAGGAGCCCACTGAGTTTTAGTAAATGTTTGCCCATTTCAACTGTTTATCTAGATCTAGAAAATAAATTTTCGAAAATATTGTGATAAAGGCTAAACTCACGTTATTTGAACTGCTTAATATAGAGAAAACGGTTTTAGGGTGGCATATTAGTCACTTTGCTCTGTTATAGGCACAGCCTCTTTTTTCAAAGTTTAACTGCATGTTTGCTGATCCCGATCCACTAAGATCCGATTAAGCCAATCATTTGGTTCTCGAATTTCTACTAATTGTCATACATTGAATTACTCATTTTCCTTTCACTAAATCATTATTTGCATATTCAAACAGAATATTAAATTTAAAAATTAGGTATATCACTGAGTAAGCGGAAAGACAGAAAGACACTAGTAATTAGTAAACGTTCAACATCCACCGAACTAATGTATCTACTCTTTCGGCGAAGGGCTCGTATTTGTAGATTTGAAATGTTAGAAATTAAGCTCAAGCGATTTTGTAAAATTTGTGAAATTCGTGGTAACGTTTTCCCCAATCATGATCTCAACTGTTTTTACAATTAGGTGATTAACTGTAGCTGCAGTGCTGCTTTTCCATTAAAAGTACATTTAGATCTGCTGTTCAATACTGGTTACTATAAATATTGTTAGACAGGTCGAAAATTATTTATTAAAATTACTGAGCGGTCTTTATAAAACCATATTTCAAAAAAATGTAGTGTAAACTTTCATTTTCAATCATATACTTACAAGTAAAGTTAGAAACAATATTAAATTTACTAGTTGCTTTCAGAAGTTGCTTTCTGTCATCTTTCGGAATTTCATTAAAATTATGTTCGTTTAAAGATTTTGTCAATTAAATTGTCAGATAAAATAGATATACTAAAAAATGGGAAGATAATAAAGGAGAGATAGTAAAATAAAAATAGGGCACAAACGTATGTTTCAATGTTTCTGCTGTTTGTCTTTATAAAACTCTTTTAGAAAAATTAGAATTTAAAAGTAATTTGAGAAAATTTAATAAAACTCGTCACTTTTTTAGCGTTTTTGAAAATGTTATTAAAATTAAGTCTGTTTATATTTTTCCTAAGAGTTTTTATTGATACAATTAGTCCAGTCAAATGGTAGAAAATAGGGGAAGGTTTTAGTGGAGTTTTGGTATTTGGTTCCTATATGTTTTTTTGGGGCGCTGTGCACAAATATCAGGTTTGGTAACAAAAATTTTGACCGAAAACATATTTTTTTAAGCAAGAACGGTGTAAAAACCGATTTTTTTTTAGTTTTTCTAAAATTACCCGAAAGCTATACATTTTTCGTAAATGTAGAACCTATATGAAAGAGGATAAAATTTCCTACATTTTATGTATGTATTCAAAGTTTTTTTCTCCGCTTGATTGTTCAGCCACGAGAGCGCCGCGAAGTTAGGTGTTAAAAGCAAAAAAGGGAATTATCCAAGTTTATTTTAAAGTAATTCGAAAACGATTCATTTTTCGTTAATCAAAAATGGTATATGAAATGAATCTTCATGAATGAAATGTTGGTAAATCTGATATTCACGTACAGCGTACACCCAAAAAACATACTTATAGGAACCAAATATCAAAACTCCAAAGCTTTCCCCTATTTTTTACCATTTGACTGGACTATAATTTCGCGGCGATCTCGCGGCTGAACGATTGATGCTAGAAAAAAACCTCTAATTTATGAAATATAGGAAATTTTATCCTCTTTCATTTCATATAAGTTCAACATTTACGAAATTGGATAGTTTTCGAGTAATTTTAGACAAGCTAAAAAAAATCTCGGTTTTTACAAAGTTTTTATTTTAAAAAACCTGGTTTTGTTCAAAACTTTGGTTGGAAAGTCTGATATTCGTGTACAGCGAACCAAAAAACGTATAGGAACCAAATATCAAAACTCCACCAAAACTTTCCCTTATTTTCTACCATTTGACTGGACTGAACCTCGCGGCGCTTTCGCGGCTGAACGATTGGTCGGAGAAAAAAACCTCTAGTACATAAAATGTAGGAAATTTAAACTTCTTTCATTTCATATAGGTTCAGCATTTACGAAAAATGTATATCTTTCGGGTAATTTTAGAAAAACTAAAAGAAATCGGTTTTTACACAGTTTTTGCTTAAAAAAACATGTTTTCGGTTAAAATGATTGTTGCCAAACCTGATATTCATGTACAGCACCCCAAAAATATATAAGAACCAAATATCAAAACTCCACCAAAACTTTCCCCTATTCGCCCTTTTTGAGCACCATTTGACTGGACTAAATAGTATATCCTGGGTTGAGTAAGAAAGACAAAGAATAATAAAGAATGTAGAAAAAACAGAAAAAGCACAGAGTGAGCGCAAGTTAACCAAGTTATCCTGTTTTAATAAGTTGGGATTTCAGGTTTCACTTTTAGTTATTTAGCAACACAGCTAGAAAAATCTAAAAAGATAATTAAATATAGATCGATTGTTTCCACAAAATTAAGGTTGTTTTACATTTTTTCCAGAGTTTAAAGAAACTATTGGAGTTACAATTGTTGACAGATTTGAATAACATGTTGGATTTATTTTATAAAATTTAGACGCATATAGAGGTGTTAATATACTTTGTTTATACATAATGCAATACTCTTTTGTTCTTAATAGTCGGAATAAATTAAATATTGGTTTAATAAAAAAAACAATCAGAAATGCTATGCAGCAAGGGTAAACAAACCATTGTATGTTCTTTTAATGTTAATGCTGTTATAACACTACTTCTGTGTAAGGAAATTCGATTTTGTGGTTAAATTACACAGTTTTAGTTGGTAAGAAGTGACAATATTGAAAATTTATGTTGAATGTGAAGCTTATGTTTGGATAGTTTAAAGATGTTCTCTTGTAAATATCCCGATTATAAAATTTTCCAAAAAAGAAAGGAATTTTCTCGAATTCACTGAAAATGACTTGAGATATTAAACAAAAATGCGAAATGTTTTATGCGTGCTTCGTGCTGAGGATGGATAGCTTTAGATTCAATATTAATCCATGTTAGACAATAGAAGCTATTTAGCTTTAGCTATAAGTAGAGGTATCAATGCAACTATAAATTATAATCACGTTGCGACCTGTTTGTTTAACGTTATTCAAAGTTGGCGTATTTTATAAGTGCAAGGTAATCAAAACTTCTATAACTGATGCTCTCTTACCGGAATTGTGAACTCATTTACCTTGAAATGAAGTGATTCAGATTTGATTTACAATTTTACCACTTAGTAGCAGTCAGCACGGCCGACGAACTTTACTATTGGAAAAGCGCAAGTCGGAAATTTAAAAATATTTAAATACACAGTAATGAGTTGAGGTAACGAAAAACACCAATATAAATCAAACAATAACAATCTGAATGCCTTATTACCTATAGCATACTTTGTGATCAAAATTGCGAAATGATCTATTTTGTATAACTAAAAACCATTTAAGAAATTAAGTATAACGAGGTGTTATGTTTATAACTGATTATTCCATATTAATAATCCAACTATACCTACATTGAAAAAGGTTTTAAAGGTTGGGAAAAACAGAAATCCTTTTCTACGTCGCAACATTAGTTCTTATGTAAACATACATGTGAGTAAGTAGGTATACTTGTTTCTAAGAAATTATCATATCGTTTTATTGGTTGTTTTTATATGATAAATTCCAATTAAAATTCAATAGATTGAGTAAATCCGTGGAAATGTGGCCGTTATTGCGTAACGAGATGGCAATTATAATTCAAACAGCTTCATACTCTGCACATCGAGGAAAAAGCATATAGAATTGAGCTAAATAAGTTTGGAAGCAATATTTCTAGTTATTTCCTGAGAATTCGAGAAAACTTTCTTTTTCCTTCTTTGGAATATTTTAAAATTCCAACTAAAACTGTGTAATTTGACTACAAAATATAATTTCATGATTTAAAAGTAGCAGTAAAAGAACAGTAACCCAAAAAACCCATTCAATGATTTATTTGCCCTTGCTTTACAGAATTTCTGACTGCTTTTTGTTAAACCAATATTTATTTTTAATTTATATTCGGACTATTAAGAACAAAGAAATATTATATCCTGTTCAAACTAAATAGGTACATTAACAAATTCGCGCGTGTAAATTTAATAAAATTGGACAAGTTATTCAAAGATGTCACCAATTTTAATTTACATCCTTTTATTTACTCTACAGAAAAATGAGAAAAACTATATTTTCTGAAAACAATCAGTAGCTTTCATTTATTCTTGAGATGCTTAAAGAAATAGGTAAAATAAATAAGTAAAAATGTAACCTGACTTTATTAGACAAAATAACTTCGTTAGCTTGTTTCCATTCTATACCTTTTCTGTATTACCAAAATTTTGTGCTTATTTCTTCGATGTAAAGTTGTATGAGCAAGAAACAATTATGAAAAATATAAATAGGCTTAATTTTAACATTTTCTAAAATCTAGGAAATTAACGAGTTTCCTTAAATTTTCTCATATTTGCTTCGGAATTATAATTTTTTTATAAAAGAAATTAGAAACAAACACAACAGATCATGTTTTTGACTTATTTTTATATTGCAACTTATCCTTTATTTTTTCCGATCTTTCCTTGTTGCGTTGTATGGGAAAGTGCATGTTTGATAATTTACTTATCTAATAGAATCTGTAAAGCAATCTAACTTCGAGAAATACCAGAAAGAAGAAGTTGAACTTTAGTTGTACCTCTAACTCTACTTGCATTTGATTAAAATTGAAATTTGAACTCAATCTTTTTCCAAAAATGGTTTTATAAAAGAACATGAAGCTTAAGCGCCTTGTTTTTTAGTGTTTTCTCCTCTCCTTTTGTTTTCTTTTCTTCCCGCTCATCAATTGCATCACCAACAAACTAAATTCAATTGACAGCTGTTGTACTTAAACCCAGGGGCTATATTTGAAACTGAATTTTTCTGCCATACTAATAATAATTTATGAAAACTATTTAAAACCGATTCCTAGAAATATTCGTCCTCTATGACGAAAAACCGTTCACTAAAGTTAATATGGCGAACTAGCAAGTTGAAAAATACCCCGCTGCTGGCTGCTGTACTTAGGGTAGGTTAAAAGGCAGAATGTGTTCATATAAAGTCTTGATGAATAATACCTTATTCAAATCCGACGCGGGGCTACCCAGCAATTTTCACAAAATGCTTTTTCACCTGTTTAGCAATATTTAGAAATTATTATACGAAAGCAGATCTAAATGTGTTTTTCATGAAGAAAAAACAGCAATATCGTATTTACCATTATCAATAGCAATTTTAAAAACAGATGAAGGACGCCAATAGCATTAAAAAAAAGTAAATCAAAATTCATCTTTAAGGCAACCTAATTATTACAGCAGTGAACAACAGTTAAAAAATAACAACTAGAAACACTTCGAAATGTTAGAATATTTGAAGTGGCGACTGGGGAAAAACCATTTCAGGCAAAATCCGTATTATGTACCATAAATTTCACAAATATTAATCTTGGAACATTTCAAATTTAAAAGTATTGGTATATATGAGCCCTTCGCCGAAAGAGTACATTCAGTTTGGTGGATGTTGAACGTTTACTAATTAGTGCCTTTCCGATTACTCAATGATATAACTTTAAATTTAATATTC
Source organism: Agriotes lineatus (assembly GCA_940337035.1). Classification (NCBI taxonomy): domain Eukaryota; kingdom Metazoa; phylum Arthropoda; class Insecta; order Coleoptera; family Elateridae; genus Agriotes; species Agriotes lineatus. Next base: position 31,218,552 of record OW679199.1, read on the forward strand.
CGTTTGAATATTCAAATATATATGATATAGTGAAAGGAAAACAAGTAAATAAAAGTATGACAATTAGTAGAAATGGTATAACCGAATGACTAGCTTAATAGAATCTTAGTGGACCAGGCAGTTAAACTTTGAAGAAATAGGCTGTGCTTATAAAACAGCAAAGAAGTGACAAATATGTCATCCTAAAACCGTTCTCTACATTTTACTGTTAAAAATACGTGTTTAGTCTGTTTCACAATATTTTCGAAAATAAATTTTCTATATAAGCGATTGAAATTTAGAACAAAAATTCATATAAAGCTTAGTGAACTCCTTTCATACTGTACCTATATTTGCTGAAAAAAATACTGGCAGAAGTAAAAGTTCCATAGCATAAATAGTTCATTAAAGTAATTTTGTAAAACCTTCTGAAATGATATAAGATGCATGGGATTTTTTAACGACATCCAGGTGATGGGTATCGTTTCATCCACTACTAGTTAGAAAATTTTATAAGTGGTACATGGTCAGAGCTAATGTTTGTTACACAAAAAAGTAAAAGTAGCGAAGTGTACTATTAAAAACCAGTTCCATGCCACTTTACTTCGAAGTATTTTGTAGCAAACATCGGGCTGATATTTGAGTTATGTTCAGAAATAAAATGCATTCAAATAGCATCGAAACTAACAAAATTTCATTGGAATAATTTTACATTAATGAGTAGAACTACAATAAGTAGATTGATAGGAAAGGTATTAATGCGATACAAATACTGACAAATTAAATGTATTTTTGATTAAAATTCTGAAATAATCGATCTTCTAGGACTAAAACTATTCAATAAACTGGCAAATGCAGCAATTAAATGGCCAAAATATATATTTATACTAAAGTTTAGGATAAAAAATTGCATAAAAATAGTGAGCAGTTTTTATTCTGCCCATAATTGTATTAATTAAAAATGAGAAGACTCAGACACAAAGAAAAGTTCCATAGCAGGAACATATACATTACCTTAGCCATTGAAATTAATTTTATCTACGACAATGTGTAAAGTTGACGTTTAGTTGGCTGTTTTAAATTTGTAAAACGACTGTTTAATAACATGTTTTCATAAGTTCACGTCATCAGTAGCAACGTGTTTTAAAATTTTTAACCACTCAAAATTACGACGGGTTGCTAGTAATCCTAATTTACATTTAAAAAATTATTGTATATTTACCGTGTTTTCTAGAGTCTATCGTAGATAAAATATTGTACAATATACAGGCGTAAAGCATCTTTAGTCACTCGCGGGGTTTAAAACGCTAGCTCACTCGTATTCGAACTCTGCCCCACTCGTGACTAAAGACTAGCTTTACGCACTTGTACAGTAAAGAACTATTGTAAAACCTTGAAATTTCTGAAGTGTTGTAAAACGCACAAGAGTTTTTAACGACGTGGAAAATTTATTAAAATATGCGATGAATTGATAAGACTATTCCAAATCCAGGGGATAGCTAGCTTTAGATTCAATATTAATCCATTTTAAGCAAATGAAAGCTTTCTATAGAGGTACTTAACGAAGCTAGTCACGTTGTGAACTGTTTGTGTAACTTTGTTCAAAGTTAATATGTTTTATAAGTGCAAGGTAATCAAAACTTCTAATAACATGTATAGTCTGTTTTGTAAACATAAAAACACAAAGTGGCCTTGGAATTTCAAAATTTCAAGAGTGTGCTTCCAAAATTCATCTTTGTCTAGGAATGTACTTCTAAAAAGTTACTAAAACAAATAGGTTAAGGATATGACATAAACTTACCATCTGTCATAAATGTTGTAAATAACTACTTTTAAGCAAATTATACAGGTAATGTATTGCCGTTTATTCATAGGTATTTTTATTAAATTTTATAACATTTTATGTGAAAATTTCTAGAAAAATTTCTACTTTGACACTGACAATGAGAAATAATAATTGTTAATTTTTAAATTCAAATCAGGATCCCTAGTACAAAAGTTATATAAAAATGCCAACTTAAAAAAAGTTTTTGTATTTACTGAATACCCTATACATAAAATATTATAAACCAGAATTCTTTCGGCGGAGTGGTTCAGCATTTCGATATTTCTGGACGCTCGGCAACCCAAACGACACGTTGCTGCCCTTGGACCCTCTTGAAGCAAGCACGAGTGGAGTAGGCATGGATGCTCGTAGTTCGGGTGTACTTAGACTTTGAACGATCTGTCTGAAACAAACTATAGTATGATCAAAAATTAATCTCATCTAGTATGGCCATGGAATACTAGATGAGATTAATTTTTGATCATACTTTACATTTGAGTCGAGAACATGGCGTGGTTTGTTTATACTATATGTGCGGACAAATTTAATGGAATTACGGGTGTTTCGGTGTTGGTGCCGCTCCAGGCGAGTGTATTAAACATTGCCGGACTTGATAGTTTCTGGGCAAATAAGTTTGGACCTGTCGGAGTGATATAACTTGAAAATTTCTACCTTACGCAAAAGTCCACGTGTGACAGCTCGAATCGCCGGGGTACCGCTGAATGTTTTGCAGCCAGTCTAGCTTCTCGACAGGCGAGCTAATTTGCTTGCGTCGTGGTACCTCGATTACGCTAGTGGACTGGAGGCTTTCCCAAGTATGTAGGTAAGTCGTGTTCTAGGTTAAGTTCATAAAGAGGTTATGGCAATATTAGCCTGGAGGGTCAGATGATCCGGAAATTAAACGAGGTTTCTAGTAGGATGGGAACCGAATCCACCGGTGCTAGTCAGGTAGAGGAGAGTATTAAGAAAAGGGAAGTCCGGGGACTCAAGTCTCAATCCAGGTTAAGTAGCTGCGGATTCTTCTTTTATACTCTCCGAGCACCTGGATATCGAATAATTTCTAGGGGGGATTGGAGAAAGAACTGCGTAGCGTATGGGTTTATGCTTCGTCCGCGCATCGAGGCTAGGAGCGCCTTACCGATGAACCGAACGCCATGGAGATGCACGCGAATATTATAACGGTTTATGCGCCGTTCAAATTTCTAGCACACTATTTGTGCCTTAGGAAAATTTGATGCGGGGGCTAACGTTACAACAGCATACTTTATGACTGAAATTGTGAAATGATCTATTTTGTATAGCTAGTAACCATTCAAGAAACGAAGTATAACGAGAAGAAAAGGAAATATTACAATCGGGAGCTGTTGTACCTTTTTTCCATATTACTAATCCGACTATACATTGAAACTACTTTATAGATTGGACAATACGAAAATTTGGAAAATTGCATCCTGTACACAGTCGAAAAATTAGTTCCTATGTATATGTATAAATATAAATTTGAGACTTTAAAGTCTACCTACTAAAACAGCTAGATATATGTACTTGATTCGAAGACAATATGAGTAAATAGACAGAGACGAAGTACAACTATGTATGAATATTAGTGGAGATGCGAGAATCAAATGGTTTGTTTAATAGAATCTTAGTGGCAGTGCTTATAAAACAACAAACTAATATGTGTATCCAAAATCGTTCTCTAATTGATATGATGTGCGTTAAGCCTATTTCATAGTAACTTCAAAAATATCTTTTTAGGTAAACGAATGGAATGTAGGATATAAATTCACATAAATATCAGTGACCTTTTTTATACTGTACCTACATTTACTAGAAAAAGGCATAATAGGGCACTGGCACAAATAAAAGTTTTATAGCATAAATTTAGTTCATGAAGTCATGAAAGTATATTTTGTAAAACCAGAAGGGATTTAGAAATCAAATTCTCAAATTACATAGTTTGGTAACACAAAAAAATTGTACTTAAATGAATAGAATATTATGAAAATAACTTTTTTTACGATCGTGTCAAAATGACGACTATTTGCATAGTTTCTAGAGTCAAAAGTGACTTTTGTAGCACTCTTAATATTAGCTCCCGAATTACGTCGTTTTTTGCACGTTGCCATTGGTGGCGTTTTTTAATACTATATTAAAACACGCTCTGCCGCAAATTTTATTGCCAACATAACCTAAAATGTCTGACACAATGTGACGGAAAAAGTGTCACCGTACTCAGTTTTTATATTTCTGTTACGATCGTAGAAAAAATAGCGTATGATACACGTGCATAAGTGCCATTAAAGCACTAGCGACGTTAAAAACACTCCGCTTTGCGTCGTGCTATTAAACTTGCTTTAAAAGCGTACTTATACATTAGTCTTATAATATACTATTAAAATAACATCTAAGTTACAATTAAGGACTTTTTTGGACGAGCCGCAGTTTACGGTCAAGCGAGCGCAGCGAGCGAGGCAATAATGCGAGTCTAAAAATCCGCTTTCGTGCGAGTTACATACATATTTTTTTATTCTACTGCTTTGGAAGCGCTTTTTTCTAATTATAAACTGACAGTTTAATCTAGGAAGTCGGGAAACGTTGAGGAGGTCATGATCATACCGCAAAATGGGAGTGTCTATTTTGATATCGACCAATGGAAACAGTTGTTGGTTTTTGGTTGCTATGGTTATTACTGCCGAAAAATAAAAGCTACTAGTATAAAAAAGTGGGAGTTTTCGGCTGCCAAACTCTGCCAAAATAAAGAAAGTATCATCAAAAATTATATTCATCTAGTGTTGTTATGGAATCGTGCATAATTTCTGAATGCAACTGCGTTTATACTCATAGTAAAGGTCAAATTTGAAATTTGATTTTTAAGTGTGATATGGTTGCATTCATAAATTAGGAACTATTCCATAGCCATACTAGATGAAAATAATTTTTGATCATACTATAGAAAGCTGTTAGATGCAGTAGAACAAAAAACGGATTTATCTACTCGCTTATCCTAGTGATAAGATTCTGAGCGTTAATTTGAATGTCATACTGACATACTTTATGGGACTGAGTACTATAATAAAATGTAATTGTATTCTCAGTACCAGTACTATAATGAAGTCAGTATAGTACTCGTATCATACTAGAATCGGAATAAACCAATTGAAAACAATGACCTTGTTTTTTCTGATGGAATAGAGGGAATTACATTTCCAGCTGTGTTTTCTATATCAGAAGGCAAACTGCACTCGCTGTTTTCGTTTCAAAATATTGTTTATTTTTATTTTCCATTACTTTATTAATTTTTGCGAGAAAATGAAGTTTTGTAGGTGAGTCGGAACCTAACTAATCATTATCGTACACGTCATGTTATCATGTGACGAGGCGTCAGCTGTGTCTAATACTATTAACGACTAAGTACTATAATGATTTGCGTTATGAGCCTTGTAACATAAATAACTATTACCAACATAATCAAAACTAATGATGAATTAAATATTTTCTTACATAGTCCGTTCTATGGAACTGTGAAATACTCCTCCGTCTTGAATAATAATTATTATTATATGACTGATTATTATGTTTAATATAGACTATAACAAAGTAAAGGAAGTTCCTCTATTAGAAAAATGCGGATCGTGGTGTACAAAGCTTAGTTGGGGACTAGTTCTGCAGCATTTTGATGATTGCATAAAATTATAAAACTACAGAACTACTTATATATATATATATATATATAAGCGAGTTGATTTACAACTGTCGTTGTCTCTCGCATCCTTTACGCCAAAGAGTTCTATCCTATCAGTCGGCTTCTTCCAGCTGTCTGGTTTGCATTGCCTCGTGCACCCCTTTTATCCAAGTGTTACGAGGTCTTCCTCGTTTTTTTCGTTCAGGTGGTGTCCATTTCCAGACTTTAAGTGGCCATCTTTCTGGTCCCATTCGTCGCATATGGCCATACCATATCAACCGTTTTCGTTCTATTGTGTCCATGATTGTTTTTTCCACTTTCATTTTGGCCTTCACTTCTTGGTTTGTGACGTGATCCAGTCTGGAAATCCTACAGCTTCGTCTCAAACATTCCATTTCCATAGATTGTAGTCGCCTCTCATTTCGTTTATTTATTTCCCATGTTTCTGCCCCGTAGGTAGATACACTTTCCACTACTGTTGTATATATAGTTCTTTTGGTAGCTTTTGTAATGTCTTCGCTCCACCATATTGAGTTTAATTTGTAGATGGCATTTCTACCCAGACCAATTCTCGTTTTTATTTCTTTATCACTTGTACCTTCTTTAGTGAAAGTCACGCCTAGATATTTATATTCATTGCAATTTGTAATTGTACCATTATCTAATTGCAAATCGTCAGCTAGTCCTCCAACTACTAAGTATTTGGTTTTGTCTATATTAATTTGTAAACCCCACTGTTTGTATTCGTCTATTAATTTACGCAGCATATAGTTGATGTCATCAGAATCTTCAGCAATCAAGACCTGATCGTCCGCAAACAGCAAGTTAGTCAAACAATGTTCGTCCATCTGTATCCCCATCCTACCACACTTCTTTGTGCATAGTTTTAATGCCTCGTCTAAATATAGTTTGAACAGTGTTGGTGATAAACTACATCCTTGCCGTAATCCTTTGGTGGTCTTAAAGCGGCGAGATAAATGTCGTCCCATCTTAACTATACTTTCGTTGTTTTCGTACATTCTTTTTATAGCATTACTATAGGGTGTTGAGATCTTATTTTCTAGGATTTGGAATAATTTCATTATTGGGACGCTGTCAAACGCCTTTCTAAGGTCTATAAACAGAAGATGAGTTTCTCTTCCACGTGCCATTCTTTTCTCAGTAATTTGCTTTAAGATAAATACATTGTCGACACATGATCTTTCCGATCTAAAACCGCTCTGTTCTTCGGAACTATGTATCTCAGTTTCAATTCTTTTGCTTAATATTCGTCCATACAGTCGTCCAATTGAGGATGTTACGGTAATCCCTCTGTAATTTGCACAGTCGGTTTTTTTTCCTTTCTTATAAATTGAGGTAATTAAACCCTCCTTCCATTCTGTTGGAATTTCGTCAGTATTTAAAAGACATGAATTAAATATATCGGCAAGTAACTCTAAACATTTAGAGGAGCCGTATTTAAGCAACTCAACCGGAATACCTCCAGGACCTCCAGATTTCCCATTTCGCATTCCTCCTAGTGCTTGGCTTATTTCTTCTGTTGTAATTAATGGCACTTCTGTATGATCATCATGTGTCAAGTAAGTTATATTTAGAAACTCCTCTCTATCTTCCGTTAGAAGCTCTTTGTAGTAATTTTCCCTACTTCTTAGTAAAATTGACAATCAAGCCTTAAAGCAGTTTTTAGTATAGTTTATAGACATATTATTGACTTAAACAAAACTTTAATGCAAATTGCACAAAGCTAAAACAAATGGTCAAAGTGATAGGCAGAGTTCGTTCACAATTAGCTTTTATCTACTTTGACGTCACAATGAGGTTATTATAACACCGACGACAGTGCTACAATAAGGTATATTACAACATATTTTATTGTTATTTTAACCCGAGAACGCTCGCGCCTAAAAAATTGCGTTAGCGCTCGCACTCGGTCGTTTTGACCAACTTTTTAAAATGTAATCCTCTGTCCGATATAATCATTTCTTTTGTTTTGTTAATTTATTACAATAATATACACACATAAACAATCGTTTTATTACTAACAAAAAGTTACTCTAATACATGGAAACACATATAGAAAAATTACAAAACTATTGAAAAAAAAACATAATCTTATAAAAGTATTTTATCTTAAATGGTTTAGTCTTCTTCATCTCCTACGCACCTCAGACATATATCAACTCTGTGTTCCTTGCAAATGTACCTTGAACAAGTCCCACAAGTTGTAGTTGTTTTTCTATTTTTCTTTGCAGTGCAATATTCACATCTTCCTACTATACCACTAGCCCTTGCAGTTGCCGGCTCACTGATTTGTAGCACATTACGGATACTGCTTCGAATTTTCATAGGAATATTCATTGTCAATCGTCTGTGGATGTGATCATTGCATAATTCTTTAGCAAGGTTTTTTAAAAATATACGTCTTTTTAGATTTGCTTTGGTGTTAAACTCAAATATAATTTGGCTATTGATTCCAGCTATGTTCATCATAGAGAAGAAAACCGTAAGGGGCCATCTAGCACTTTTACGTGAAACCGAATAACTTCCTTTCATCTCGTCAACCTTATCAACACCACCCTTGGTTTTGTTATAATACAATATAATTGCTGGCTTTTTGTCTGGATTATCTTCAACTAGTCCTTGGTGGTGAGTCGTCGATATCAACAGAACCGTCTTACCTTTTTTAGGGATATATGATAATAGAGTAATATCACTTGTGAAACCAAAAATCGTACTCTTCACATCTCTGTTCTTTGAGTTGACAAATTCCACTGGTAGTTCTCTTTTATTTTTCCTAATAGTCCCCACTATGGTCAAATTTTCCTTCAGTAAGTCCTGGGCCAAATCAATAGAAGTAAACCAATTGTCCATAGTTATATTGCGCCCTGATCGAACAATGGGTTTTACTAACCGTTTGACAATGCTGCTGGCACTATTATCGGTTCTGAAAGGACCATCTGGTTGTGTTCCTACATAAACCTCCATATTTACTGTATAGTAGGTATGTGAGTCTGCCAATGAAAAAATTTTTAACCCATATCGTGCAGGTTTGCTTTTTATGTACTGTCGAAAACTGCACCGACCACGAAAGGCTTCCAACATCACGTCTACTGTTGTATCTTCCCCTACCGTATAGTTTTGCTGACATCTTTTTACAAATTCATCAAACAACTCTCGAATGGCTGCCAGTTTATCTGTGCTTTTTCGAACTTCTCTATCTTGAATGTTGTCGAACCTTATACATCGCATTAGAAATTGAAATCTCGATAACGGTAAAACACATCTAAAATACTCTATACCACTGCCATCGGTGGCCCATAAATCCGAAAGATTCAGATGACTAGCTCGTGAAACACCTGCCAGATACAATAAACCCATAAAGGCTTTTATTTCAATAGCGTCAGTGTCTTTGGCATCTCTTTCTCGTGTATAGTTAGCTCGAACAGATTGAATTTTTATGTTGGTATATAAAACTATTTTTTCTATAGTCTCATCAGGGAAAAATAACTTCCATGAGCCAAGTGGAGTTGTAATAAACTTAGCAGTGTTTGCTGGACCTTCATTGAAACGTATAATATTGGCTGGCTTTGTTTTTGCAACACGACTTGTTGGTGGGTGCTTGCACCACAACATACCAGACTTACCCACATAATTATCAAGACGTTTAGACAACGGCATATCATCGTAAGAATACCCATTTTCATCATCTTCCTGATCATAGTCTGACTGCTCAGAATTTGTGTCATGTTCACTTTCTTCTAAAAAATCTTCATCTATGTCTGAGACACCTCCAACTTCCTCTTCGTCCGATAATTCGTCCCACAGTCTATGTAATCGTGCAACTTCTTTTTCGTAATCACCCATTTTACAATCTAAAATGTTTGTTGAATATTATTATTTTTATGGTTATTATTACATAGTTTGATAAATTTGCGTACGTAACGTATACATTTTATATCGTTATGACATTATATTACCCCATGTAAACTTAGGTACGATTTTACGATAAGGGGAAAGACAGTTTGCTCCGTTTGGTAAAATTTAATACTTGCCGTGTCATGTAACTACGTGAAATTTCTACTTTATAGTTTATCTACGCACGTAAATTTCACAAACTGCGTATCACTATTATCATATTACTATGCTAAGCAGAAGGCGTGATTACTTACTTGAACTTATCTAAAGTTATTACTGATATTCTTCTAAGAATAAGATCACTCCTTAAGATCTCGCGATTCGGTCAAAACGACCACTAACGCATATTTTACGTCGAACAGCAAACTCTTACGCAGTTTCACCTCTGACTAACCCCTAAATGCGATCTGAGAAGACTTGTAAAAGTGGGGCAGATTTGCAGCTGAAATATAGAAAGGAGGGGGAAAATATGACGCTAGCGGCAAAAGGACCGCGGTGCGAGCGTTCTCGGGTTAATATAACTCACTGCCTACCTTGTTTCGGATAACTAACATTTATACAATGTAAAAATTAAAAGTTTTTTCTTATTTTTATGCAAAGTAGGTAAGATAGTATATTTTACTCGTTTAATAAGAGGCGTTGCACCACTCGATCTTTTGGAGTACTCCTCGCTGTGCTCGTTCTCCCCCAAACCCACTCGTGCTGCAATACGTCTTGTTATCATACTGTTATTCCTACAATGGACACATTTTAATACATGTATTCAACACCTGGCGGCTCGAGGGCTCAACTTTTCTCTCGTTGATAATTTGTAATATAACACAGTTGTACCATAAATAACTATTAATTCTGGTTTGCAATTAGTATGAGAGTATAATCAAAAAAATGTTTTTCTGACATTGAAAGTGTTAACTAACTATATTCTTCTTCAAATCTTTTCAAAATAACACTTGTATCCCTATCCATCATAATAAAGAACATATATAAGCGAGCAACAAGTGCAATAAAGCTCAAGGGAACTTCGGAAACCTTTAAAGTGGAACGAGGAGTCAGACAGGGAGACACGCTGTCCCCGAAGCTGTTCACTCTAGTTTTAGAAAATATATTTAAAAGGATAGAATGGGAAGAGATGGGTATAAATATAGACGCAAATACCTCACTCACCTGAGATATGCCGATGACTTAGTCGTATTCGCGAAAACGGGAGAGGAACTGCAGCTTATGGTCAACCAACTGCAAGAACAATCAACGCAAGTAGGTCTCAATATGAATCTAAAGAAGACAAAGGTAATGTCAAATCTGGAACAGCCACTACATATAACACTGGCAGGAAACTCAATAGAACAAGTAGATTCATATATATATCTGGGACATAACATAAAAATGGGAAAGGAAAACCAAGAAGCAGAGGTTAAGAGAAGAATAGGTTTGGGATGGACAGCTTTTAATAAATTATCTTTTGTCCTGAAATCTAAAACCTTCCCACTGTATCTAAAAAGACAAATAATCGACAAATGTATTTTGCTCGTCCTGATATACGCCACAGAAACTATGACTTTTACCAACACAATCATGAAAAAATTTGCAACAGTACAAAGAGCAATGAAGCGGAGAATGACCGGGATAACATTAAGAGACAGGAAAACAAACAAATGGTTGAGGGAAAAAACAAACGTCAAAGATATAACGGAAAGAATTGCGAAACAAAAATGGAAATGGGCGGGACATATGGTACGAGCAGACGACAAATGGACAAGCAGAGTGCTTCAGTGGCAGCCTAGGAAAGGAAAAGAAGTATTGGTAAACCACCGAAACGGTGGGTAGATGACATAAGAGAGACAACGAGAAGAAAATGGAGAAGAATAGCGAAAGAAAGATAGAAATGAAAAGAAAAAGGGGAGGACTATGTCCACTACTGGACAACAAATGTCTGAAAAAAGAAGAAGAAGAGATCCCTACTGAAAACGAATTAATAAAGAAAATATGAATTCACTAAAGAATAATATCGTAACATCAGTAATAAGGAAGAGCTGAAAAATAGAGACATTGAGGTAAATACTATCCAGGCGTTGATATTGGAAATATAGTGTTAGTAAAACATCTTGAGGGATTTATTTAAGTAGGTTTATATCTCAAAATTGTTTAAATAGCTTAACTTACTAAAAACTCTTGTTATAGTTTTGGTATGCTGACAAGCACCGAAATCGGAATAGGTAATAGAAGAAATAAGAACAAATAATAGCAAGAAAGTCTTTCTACAAGTATAGTTGAATAAGTAAAGCAGAAGAATAGAAAGACGTAAAAATAATCAAAATGCTGATGTTCAAAACTATAAATGTTCGTTGAGTAGGTTCAGAACTAAAAAGTATTCAGAGAACACCTAGATTAACATATTCTTTAGCAAATCATAACAAAACTGTCTTACTTTCTCAGTTAGTTTTAGGTAAACTAAAGGCAAAATTATGAATACAAATAGAAATGACAATAAGAAAGCTAAATTGTACTCCAACTCTGCTGTTGCAAACAATCCAGATGAGTTATTTGAAGAGGTTGAGAAAAAGAAAGCACTCATATCGGATTTCAATAAATATTATTATATGGAACTAAAGTAATAATAAAAATTGGAAAAATTGATAAATATAAATAATATGTATTTAATACAAAAATTATCGGGAATCACATAAAATATGTAAAACAGAAAACTATTAATTAACATTGGGAAACTACGAGATGATCAACTACGTGATTGGTCGGAAATATTTGGACATTTAACAATTTCCCATTGTTAATTTGGCTATGACCGATAATTGCTGAAACACACTGTATGTGTACCTATATTCACACTCGACTTTTGGCAGGTTATATAGATTTGCAGCAATTTTGCTACTTTTTTTCAAGTTTTTATAATATACAATTTTGTTTCAGTTTTTGAAGTTTTAGAGCTGTTGTTAATGTTTTAGATACATTTCTGAAACTAAATAAAAAAGGAAACTATTCAAGGTGTAGGCATTCAGTTAGTATAAATTATATTCAAGTCACATGTGAAATATAAGCTATAGCCAATTTGAAAATAGATAAACACATTGTAATAACATTTACAATTAAGCTTCTTTCAATGGAAAGGAGCTACTTTCATGCCTGTTGCAGCAGAGTTGAAGCATAGTAATTATAAAATATTTAATTACATTAATATTCTAATTACACTTCAATATTTTATATTTATGAAGTTTAAAACATTCATTCTTGATTTCTAAAACGTGGGAGACCTTTCAATCTATTTGTATACGAACTTACAATGTCAAAAAACAAAAACCATCTAGATTTTCTACTGGATCTCCATGCATTTGAATAATATAAACGCACATTGCTATTAAATCTCGTTACACCAATTAACATAGTATTCTAAGTAGCTTCTGTACCAGTTCACAAGTTTTAAAAATAAAAGTACATTCGCCAGAATAAATAACAAATCTGGAAATTTAGAAGCACCAGAAACGCGAAATTATAGTTGCTCCTTTAATTTTATTATACTTGGCCACATTGTTATAATTTATTCGAAACCCATTTGGATTTCGTATTTAGTACAGGTCCTGTAGAAACTATAAGAAATGTGGACTGTATTTTCTCCCTTTTCTCTACCTAGTAGTGCTAAGGTCTGCCTACTAAATTTAAATATAGAACTAAAAAAATGAACGCTGATATTATACTTTTCATGTCGATATTTTAGTAGTGTAACAAACACTTAATTTTAGAACAGTGTGGGTAGGGGGCACAAACTTTTCTAGGTGTCAACAATTTCCTTAGAGCTAAATTGAATAACTTCTGCAAGTCAATTAGAAGGTAGCAGCACATAATACATGTATTTGAACAAGAAATAGGTGGAAACAATTAACTCTTTTATTGAAATACGAATTGACAAGGCTAGCTGCTACTATACGATGTTTCGGAATTTTAGCGGTTTCATGTTTAATCTTAACGTAATTACGCAATTTTGCCAAAAATCCTATAAAGGAAGAGACGTTGTCTATGGCCAAACACGAAAGGTTTTTAAATATTTTTTAATTTATGCCGTGCTTTCTGTCAGAAAATAATATGAAACAATTATTCATGATATACAGTGCCTAACGTATACTAAGCGATAGAAAAAAGGGAAGAAAGGAATCCGTTTTTCTTGAAAATTTTATATTCTACAACTTATTGAAGAGTTTAAATCCAAGAAGCTCTATGAGTGACAATCACGTTTATACATTTATAATCAAAAAGATTCACGCACCATTTAAACGCATTAAATGCGAATTAGAGTTTAAAGGATGAAGCTGTGGAGAAGAAAAGGGATTGATATGAAGGGTAAGACAAAAATAGTATATTACGTTACAAGATCGGTAATTGCCTTAGAACAGTTTGTTACGTATCAAAAGCGTAATGAATTGGAATATTAGTTTACATAATGCATGGTCATTAATACTCGGTCTATTGTCTAAACGCAGATTTAGCGTTTAAAAAAGTATTTGTAAAAACAGCGGGGGGGGGGGGGATAACAGGTTTTGTTTTTCTAAATGGTTTTGACAAAAAAATGAAGAGCGTTCCTCTTCGCATCGGTTTTCTCTGTTAATATGATCTATAAAGGTATTGTCGAATCTTCATGAATATTTTATGATTAAAGGATTGTTAGCAGGCATATAGGAGAGTGGGCACCTTATCCGGAAATTATTTCCACATCTTGAAATGGATTAAGGAAACATAGAAGGCCTTTGTCAAATAAACGTTGCCTGTTTTATACGAGGTAGGTAAATGCAGGGCCGTAGCCAGTATGGCAACGTAGGGGAGGCAAAAGGCTAGCATAATTTTCTGTGTTTACCCTTTCTTTTGATTTGTATATTCTGATCTTTAAATAAAACATATTGATGAAATAAGAAAGTGATTTCATTGATTTCAAAAAAAGTTACATGCATTTTCCATAGTATAAGACGCCGCAATAAAATATTTATATTTCTTAAAAAGAACACAACATAACAATTTGTACATATATTTTTCATACTTTACTTTTTCAAAAATATTTATTCAGGTTGTTATGATACAAAAACTGTAAATACATATTACTATTTTTTATAACGTATAAAAATTACAGCAGATTTATGCGAATTTTCGAATTGACAGATAAACAGCGCATTGGATATTTTGAGTTTTTATGACAATACTAAATTTCTAAAATTTCATAGCTGAAACATCTTCCATCTAACATTTTGTGTTCATGAGCAGTTTTCGTACTGAAGAAAATCGAAATAAAATATTTAAAACAGTTGAAGTTTTCTACTTCTCGAACTGTTGAATTGAACTAATAGTCTATCTCTTTGTCTTCTGTGGACTCTTTTTCAAAAGCTGGCAAAATTAAATTTGCCATCCGCTGTTTATGCGGCTCCACACAGAAAATGAAGATTCACATAAAGCAGTGCTGCAACCAAATGTACGTGCAGTTGCCTTCAACTGATAAGTATCAGCATTGAATATCCGAGGATATTCAATGGTATCAGGAAAAGCAATTATTTGCTGATAAACGTTTGCAAATACGTCAACACTGCATGTGTCACTCTTTTTGTTTCTGTGCATTAAAAAGCTTTTCACGACAGCAATTTCTTCCGCACATGGTATAGTTAGTTATTCCTACAGTTTCTAAAAATTGCATATTTTGAAGATCCAGGTTTTCATCTTCTACACAAGAAATAGCTGTTAGCAAATCCTTGTTAGTAGAGAATCTTTTATTAATTTTGATAAAAAATAGTTTTCATGTGCAGATCAGGATTTTCATCGACTTCATATTATGATCTTTCACCAATTATTCTTTCGGTAATGAGAAACTCCTTTAACAACTTATTTCCTTTCTTACGCCGGCGTGGTGGCGGTTGATTTTCTTCAACTAGACAAAATAGGTTTTGTGGACTTCTTAGATTATGTCATTAAAGGATTCGTTTCTTAGGTCTTTTATAGTTTGTGTAACTGTTTATTAGTACCAATACATCCTTTAAACTTGTTTCTCGAGCTTGCAACACCTTATCAGCTGGTTTTAAAATTTCCAGTATTTTTTTCATGAAAGCCATTAAAAATTGGAGTACAAAATATTCGCTGAGCCGTTGGAGTGGAGATGTGACGTCAGACTACGATCTCGCGTGTTTTGTTAATTAATTTTAGAAAAAATAAAACTAAAAAGTTAAATTAAATTAGCGACTAATGTGCTAGGGGAAGCTAAAAAAAGGCTAGGGGAGGCTGAGCCTCCCCTAGCCTCCCCTTGGCTACGGCCCTGAGTAAATGTTAATTTCGTAGTAGAAATTCTTGATTCTATGATCGGTATATTATTTAGAACTTGTAGTGTCAAGTTGTGGTCAAAATTGTAGCATTATCTATGGGGAACTACCACCAGGGCCGAAGGGGGTCGCTGCCTGAGAAAGTTTCTTCTAGCTTGAGAAGCTAATCTTCACCACAAACACAAGCGTATTCAGATAAGTGCAATAAACTCATAAGTGAATAACTTGATATTTCGCACAAAATTTGATAACTTCTTATACACCTATATTCGATAGAAACTGTACTACCTTATTAGGGTCACCTTTGTTTAAGAATAATAACTTTACTGTGGGGTGCCCCTTTTTTAACTGTGTGCTCTTTTATTTTCCTCATTTTGTTGACCCTACATGCATGATATTTATATTGTATGTCTGTAGCAGTCATGATTTGCAACTGCAATTAATAAGTCATTTGTACAGTTTTAAATCTTTCCATTTGTTACTGCTGCCTTCTAATTTTCAGAGATTGTAATAGTCTACGCCACAAATATTAAAATTTTATAAGTTTTATTTACCTATCTAAGTCTATTTGATTGAAATATAAAAACTTGTTGGCGCTCAAATAAATAGGAATTTTCCATCATTTAAGAACCGCACACCGTCTCCTCTGTAGCTAGTGGCGGGCCCACAAATACACTTTAATGGCGTACAATGTTTGGATTATAATAAAGGAAATTGAATTTTGAAGAGTACTAACAAGGTCGAGAAAAAGTTAGGAGGCCCGAAAAGCAGAGTTTTGCTATTTTTTGAGTACTGTTCTAGTAAGGCACTTAACGAATAAAAATAATAACACTATTGAATATGACAAATATTGTTTGCCTAAATAAAGTGGGTGCTTGTTGTTTCAATAGTTCTAGGATCGTTATATGCATAACGTGCTTGTTATTTTGTTGTTGTCATGCCAACCAACAAAGATACGGGAAGTTGACCTTATCGTCACAGATAACAAGTAAAAATAGGTTGTTAGCACAAAAAAATAATATCATGAGGAAAGAGCCGTGCATTTCTGAAAAAGAGCAAACCATTTTGTTGTTGCCATTGTTTATATATCTAAGCTTGTTAATGTAACCATTGAACAAATAGAGCACAAGTAGGCGTGCTCAGTTTCTTTGTGACAGAAAAAACGGCAATAAAAATATTGAAAATTCGCTCAATGTAACACTCTTGCTAGAACGTAATTTTGAACATTCTCTAGCCTTTTTCTAGTTGTAGATACAACAAAGCTTAATATTCTAAGTTTAGATTAATTTTAATATACAGAAAGAAAGTACGCAACCATAAAATCTAAAAAAAAGTTTAATGAAAACAACGAGTGCACAACCTACAATCTACTAAAAAATTAACCATTAAAAACATTTTGGGTTCACCACCTCACTTCTGAAATGCAGAATTACAGCAGTAGTTAAAAACTTACGTACTCATATACCTTTCAGGAATATTTTCATTTAAGTATTTTCTCTGCATTACGTTTTTTTTTATACAGATACAAGGTATACTAAATAAATGTACTCATACAAACTATACACATGTTTAGCGTTTGGAACTTAGGAAGAACATATTTACGTCATTTATTAAAACATATTTGTGCCATTTCAACTGTATTTTAATAGTGCCCTAAATGGCATAGAAACGTAGAAGTATATTCGGTACAATTTTTACATTTGTCTTCTCACCAGTCGATTCCTGAAGCCTTCAAAGCAAACAGCCTATAAAATTAGATTCAATTTTCTTTACACTATTTAGTGTTTGTGTTGAATTTGTGTACAGTCTCCATTTTAAATCTAATTTCATACTACTTACGCCTAGGTAAGAAAATTCATATTTGGTAATAACATTTGTAGATAAACATTTCGGTGCATTCTTACTGGAGAAAATCCATTTCATTGAAAAGTATAAAGGGCCTACAAGGTTGGGATGCCAAGTTTTTTAGCTATAGGTACTTATTAAAAATAAATGTTTAAGTATAGCTTCTAATATTATGCTTTTAGACTTTTCAGAATTTTACTCGACAAATTAATGAATGTTATTTCCGTGCTTATTAAAATAAAAGAATTAAATATATTGTTATGATAAATGAGGCAGTGTAATTAACTTCAATAAAGAAATATTGGAAAGAAATAAGCTTGGAAGAATGATATAATTAAATCTTGATGGGTATAAAATTTCAAACATTATTAATAACTTTAATTGAGACAATGAGAGAAGAGATTTTGATATTGATTGAATATGTTAATTTAATAGTTACAGAAAATTTTAATAACTTACAAGCCAAGGAAACGATTGACAAATGTGTTATAATGACTATTGCATACATCTGTCAAACGATGTCATTTAACCAATGATCGAACTCGCTTTTTTTAACTTTCAAGCAATCAAAAACGACTTTCGTCGATAAGGTGTTACATAACAACTTATCGGTAAGTTGTTATATAACTACTTATCGGTAATACCTTACTCTATAAAATGATGATTCGTTAGTTTTTTTAATCGATTCAAGCAATAGTCACGCAAAATATATTGCGTGCATAGTTCCTTGCTTTGATAATACTGACCAGATTGCACTCACGCTGGATTGTTTAGAAAAAACAATCCAGCGGTCGTGCAATCTGACCAACATTATCGGCAAGTCACTATGCACTTAATACATTACTGTTGATAATGTGAATTGTTAAATTGTAAATAATGGATAATTTAAAATATGTAAGGGTGCAGTAAGAATAGTATCCAACAAGAACAAGTTTTTGTTTAAGGGTAGTTACATAAATAAACTCAAAGGAAAATGTATAAGATATTTTGAAACGTGATATTTATTAAATAAAAATGGAAATTAGTGCAGAATTTGTATAGTTGTTTGGTTGATATACAAATGCCATTATTGCGAAGTTTCTCTTTTCTTGCAGGTTTTATTATGATTGGCAGCTTTTAGCAACGTTTTATTGTCATCGCTTTACTGTTGCGAAAGAAATTAACTTTATTTGCACCAACAGGGTCTTCCTGAAATCTTTGAGGAGTCCTAGAAACACTTCAGTTATTATTTCTTGCTACCATTTTATTTTTTTCTTCTGAGTAAATTGTGTGGCAGTCTATTTGTACATACTTACTTGATCTATCACTAATATTATCAACACTTACATTGTAAGTCAATCTATTTAAAGTTCCAATTTTGGTCTCAACATTTGCAAAGTGTTTTCAGAAAATATAATTTACAAAATGTTGATTAATTTTGATTTCTGTAATTCCTGAGATGTCTAATGAAAAGTTTAACAAATTTCTCATTTATCAACCAAACTTATAAAGTAAGTGGTTACTATGATCGCTCTTTCTGTGTGTCTGTGTGTCTGTCGCACGGTTCCCGTTAAGGCAGAATACAACTGATGGTGGATTCCTATGTATTATTGTCCCCTGAATCCGAATCCACTACTGGCTTTTCGATATCTCAACCCGTTTTCGAAATATTCGACTTTAATGTTCGAATTTTCACATTTTATCACATTTTAGGCTTTAATATCACTTTTATGTAGTTTTCTCTCCTGATTCCAAATATGTCACTCATTTCACGATATCTTGAATAGTTTTCGAGGTATTTGATTTTTTTAAAATCCGAATTTTCTTTTTGTAAGTTTGGTTTTCAGCCGTACATGCGCGGCTAAGCTTTTTTATAACTCAAATCTACGAAACTAGAGGAGCTGCTGTTTTCTCATATTCATATTTGTAAACAAAACTTCGCATGCTTGCGATGCTGCCAGAGTTCTCACTTTTGTCTGTTCTTTTGGTCTTGTTTCGCTTCTGTTTAAACGGGCTTCGCTGTCGGGCGTATTTTCTAAACAATCCAGCGGTCGTGCAATCTGACCAACATTATCGGCAAGTCACTATGCACTTAATACATTACTGTTGATAATGTGAATTGTTAAATTGTAAATAATGGATAATTTAAAATATGTAAGGGTGCAGTAAGAATAGTATCCAACAAGAACAAGTTTTTGTTTAAGGGTAGTTACATAAATAAACTCAAAGGAAAATGTATAAAATATTTTGAAACGTGATATTTATTAAATAAAAATGGAAATTAGTGCAGAATTTGTATAGTTGTTTGGTTGATATACAAATGGGGTTGCTATTAAGAAATCTACGAGGTATTAAAGAAGGAGTCTAAATATTAATATTAAAAAATACTCGCAATCGGTGAAGAGATTGTTAAGTGCTGCGAATTACATTAAAGGAACTAGAGAACGACAAAATTGGATGGAATTGGATTTACTGACTGGCGTGTCGCACAATTACATGTTTATATTTCACATTTGTGGTTGCATCGAGGTAAGGAGATTCAGCTAGAGCGGGATTTGAGGTAGTACTACCAGAGTTGGACAACATCGGAGCAGTTTGCAGAATACTGAAGGATATCTAAGAAAGAAACAAGATAAGAGCTGTTGCAGTTAGAAACTTGGAACTTACCAGGTTTTGTTGAAGTTGAAGCTGCCGTTTGATAGAGGGATTGAAGCCGGCATCAGCAGTGGTATTGGAATTGGTTGGTGTATGCTGTAGGTGTCAGGCTAGGACGACATTGGATTTTTTTTTGTGAAGCAGGAGGAGCTGATGTGTGGAGTTGTGCGAGTGAAGCTGAATAAGTGACAAGGTTTGTTAGAAATTTATATTAAAACATTTTATATAAAGATCAATCAGTAGAATACAATAATACAAGGCAATATTTAATTGAATGAATTGATTAATGTAAAAACACAATTGTCGATACCTGGTTTATTGAGATTTGGAAGTCGGTTTGACAACTAAACATCATTAACTGTAATATTGACATTCAATTAATAGATAGAGATCTTGATTTGGCGAACCACCTGAGATAAGAGAACTTGATTTATTTTTATTAAAGAATTATTATTGAATTTGAAAGGGCATCACATTAATAAACGTATAGCTTTATATAGCACATCATAATAATATATTAAATTACAAGCTAAAGCATTTGCATACTATGATTTCTAAAAAATCAATTGCTCATGTTTAAATTCAAAATTTAATATATATTGTGGTTATTGAATTGTTTCGAAGTTCTCATATTAAGTGGAATTTGATACTGTGTACGCCTAGGTAAAGACATTCATATTGGGCAATAAAATGTACAGATACGTTTTTTGGTGCATTCGCATTGGCGAAAAACCACATCAATTAAAATGAGAAGGGGTTAAATGCTGTCTTAAATCGTTTAAACAGCAACGAAACAAGACCAAAAGATCAGACAAAAGTGAGAACTCTGGCAGCATCATAAGCACTCGAAGTTTTGTTTACAAATATGAATATGCCAAAACAGCAGCTCCTCTAGTTTCGTCGATTTGAGTTATAAATGAGAAATTTGTTAAACTTTTCATTAGACATCTCAGGAATTACAGAAATAAAAATTAATCAACATTTTGTAAATTATATTTTCTGAAAACACTTTGCAAATGTTGAGACCAAAATTGGAACTTTAAATAGATTGACTTACAATGTAAGTGTTGATAATATTAGTGATAGATCAATTAAGTATGTACAAATAGACTGCCACACAATTTAATCAGAAGACAAAAATAAAATGGTAGCAAGAAATAATAACTGAAGTGTTTCTAGGACTTCTCAAAGATTTCAGGAGGACCCTGTTGGTGCAAATAAAGTTTATTTCTTTCGCAACAGTAAAGCGACGACAATAAAACGTTGCTAAAAGCTGCCAATCATAATAAAACCTGCAAGAAAAGAGAAACTTCGCAATAATGGAGCTGTTTTCGAGGCGATTAATTTTGTAAAAGCGAAAAAAGTTTTCTAGCAAAGCTTTAACCTTCCTGGAGCAAGATACAAATCAGAATTATACTAGCTAGCACCTTATTCCAGATACTATCGGCAATAAATCTAAATTAACCAGGCCCAACTAGCAGAAAACGCAAGTTTGCCTATTTGCAGAAAGCAATAATGGCGCGTTGCGACAAAAAATTGGCTTGAGATCGATCTGATACGCGGAAACCGTGTTATGTAAAAAGTTCACGACTTCAAACTCGGTTTACACGCTTCTATTTACATAAATAAAAAATAAATCCTCATTACGCAACGCCAGTACAACTTTTCGAATGGCAATAAGCATTTTAATAGTCCTCGCTAGTAATTAAATCATTAATCGAAGCTTTTTCAGCCCATTAAAACAAGCACTGCTAAATGGTTGACACCTTTAAATTTTATTTTTAATTATATTTTATGGGGGGACGTTTCTTTCAAATGCTGATCGCGTGGTTAGAAGCCACCAGGAACATATTACGAATACAAATTCACCGGTTTGGAATTAATTGGCTTTTTGTTTATTAAGAAACCTATCTCGGAGAGATTTTAAAATTTCTGCGAATAAAATATTTTTCTCGCATTTTAAACTTAGATTTAAACAAGAACGCACCTTATCTCACACTAAAAATATTTATGTGCAGCAATCAATAGAATCCACTACGTACCTACTTGTAATGCCGACATAGGTCTAAAATTGAACAGCAAAACCCTCTAAAATGTTACCATATCTAACTAAAAGCATACGTTTTTTCCAAACACAAAGTAGATAATTATTTGTTTTAGCCAATTAATTAGCTTTTTGTCATAAAATTAGCATTAGTGGCACTAACACGCAGTTTGCGAGAACAAATCAAAATACTGTGAAAGTTGAAAGTGTTTGCAAATTAGTTTATGTTTGGCTGCATGCCCCACCATATTCAGATGCTATCCCGTTTTAGAAACTCGGAATTTGCGTATGATTGTGTTTTTTGCTGTTCAATGAATGCTTTATAGTTTTACAGCACATTGACTACGATTTTTAACTAGGTAAGTGTGGAATTTAATCAGATATGTTGTTGCCGACCATTACTTTCGCTACTTTAAAAATACTTTGTGTTGAGTATTAATTGATTAAATTTTGAAACTCAATACATTGTTTTTGAGTTCTGATTAATTTTCTCAAGTAGTTATTGTAGTTCAGGGAAAATTTTACTATATTTCTTAGTTCGGAAGTTTAGAATATAAATGTAGGAAAAACCATAATACAGTTAAACGTATACGTTATTTAAAAAAATGAGATGAGGAAACATTAAAAAACTAGTTAAAACCGAGATTTAATTTGTTTACATTAGTTAATATTTTTGTTGGATTTCTGCATACCCACATTATATTTAACTTGATAATACTACTTTCGCATATGTAAGACAATTTATATTTCGTAGTAACATTGACAGATAAACTTTTCGAGAAATTCTCATTTCTCACTGAGGAAAAATCATATCACTGAAACGAGAACAAGATAATTGCTGTGTTATATCATTTGAATCTTAAGAAAGTTCAAAACATTTGTAGTAATCGTATAAGACAAGAGAACCAGTTTGATTATAAATTCACAAATATTTTATACAGAGGGGGAAATTTCGTATAAAGGATTTCAAATGATCGTTTTAATAAAATGATCCTGAAATGCCAAAAAGTCAGCATTATGTATGTCACAACAAAGTATAACTCAGCTTACTGTTAGTTTTCTACAAGACTAAACAGCCGTTAGTTGCGTAAAATGACTGTCTCATCGCATTTTAAACTTTTGGTTGTGCTTGCAACCAAGTCGTCACAGGCTACGGTTGTGGTGGCACCCAAAGAAAGGCAGAACGATCGAAACCCCTGGACTCCCGTGGTGGACGACAAAGGCCTTTGAATATCCTGTCCTTTATGTTACAGTTTATATTCGGATTCTTCCCGGTTTCTCGCTTTTGTGCAACTTCCGACATGTCGGTCGCTGGACGAGGTGGAACGCAAATTAATCCGACCAGCTCGCTGGTGTCGATGGAGTTAAGATCTACCAAGAGCACAAAAACTGGCCGGTGCGGGCTTCTAAATTTCATGAACTTATCTGTTGAAGGCTCACACTAAAATCAAGAAATCGGCCGAGCAGAACTGCCGAAGTGACAGGTGTCAATTCTGTTTAGTTGCTAACAGTTTTTAGAAAGCCTGGAGTGGGCTTACCTGGAAACGCAGATGACGCTCGTGCCGCATTGTTCGCCGATTTGCCGCTCGTCGTCGAGACGGAAAAATAGGATGCCCTTTCGTCCCACTGCTGTTATTTGTTTGTCTGGCTTAAGTCAGCCTTTTAGTGGCATTAGTGGCACATAATTCAGGATAAAGTGCGTATTTTACACTTGGAGTTTATCTTGTCAAACCACTTACGAGGAAGTTGCAGGACATTATGCTGTTGTTGAAATTATAGTTACTTTGTGGTACTCCACCACTTCATGCTGAATCTTTCACAGGTTTTGACATTGTACCAAGATAAATCAGTACAGATTTTAATAAAATTAGTTAAAACGGCACGTCATAGATTTTTTCAAACACATCTTTCTCATACAAAAACCAAAATCTGTTTACTTCTCCCTCAATCAAAATCAACTTGCGTAATTCAAGCACACTATTTGCAATGAAGTATGTAAAAGAATAACGAAAGTTATTCGGCTTATTCAATACAGACTTATAAATATACTGTTTATCTCAGGAACCTTTTCCCTAATGTTATATGCGTATGAAGCAAGTAAGCAAATCATCTAGAATGTTTTCTTCTCCTAACAAGGCAAAACAGATGCAAACGCAATTTTAGATCATTTCCGTGATTGCTCCATACGTAGATCACATTAGAAAACAAATCCTGGGACAAACTGTATAATATTGGTATATTGAAAGATAGAGTACTTTCCTGCAGGCCTATTAGTAAATGTTCACACAATAGTTTGATAGTGAAATTAAGTGGGCTCTATACACCATAGCTAACTCAATTATTATTGGAGCTACGACTTGGGTTAAATTAGTAAACTACTAGGATGCCTTTCGCTTACTACGATGATGAAAAACAATAGACAATTCAGTTTTCCAGTTATTTAAAAAAAATCATATAGTACATACAAAATTATGTTCGTCCTATCTATTAATAGCAAATATTTTTGAATACATAAGAAAGTCGGAATGTGATTTTTAAATACACAACAGTTGCTTTCATTTCCAGCATCACTCTTTCATTTAGCCTAACAACAATTTATAAAATCAAGGATTTAGTACTCTCACTCGACTTCGAAGAGCAATTTATTTACTTAAATTTCATTTTACATAAATCCACAGTAAAAGGACGATTATTGGCACCTTAACTAACACCAAAATACTCGTAACTAAGATTGCAACCTCAAATGAGTAATTATTACGTAACCGCTACTAAAACCGTGACTTGTTGTATAATAGCTATTTGTGCAACAAGTGCTAAAAGTGGCCGTTTATGCAAGAGACATAAAAATTGTGAAACGAAACCGAAGGCTGAGTTTCATAACATGTCGAGTGCAATGACACTTTTGTAAAGTCCAACGCGCACTTGTGCGACGCGCGGAGCAGCGCGGCGAAGAGCAGTTATATGTTCAATGTATTTCTTACCTAGTAACGCGCACTTGACGGAAGTGCAGCGCGGCGCAGCGAAGCTACCCTAGCGGAATTCTTGCCAGAGAATATTTTTCTCTGCGCCGCGCCGCTCCGCGCGTCGCTTCGCCCAAGTGCGCGTTACCTTGCGACCCAAGTGACCGGATTTGGGGTTTACGAAGTATTCCGAAAGCAGTTGGAACTACCCGAATGTATGCCGACAGACGCTAAACGCAAGAGTTGACTTTTTTTCTTGTCTTTCGTTCAAGCTTGAAACCAGAACGTTTTATAAAGGATTACTTTTTGTCGTATATATATATATATACTTATAAACGGTATGCTATTGAGCCCGATAGGTCTTCGGGCCGCTGATGATCCCGGCATAAGGAAACAAGCTAGAAGAGAATGGGTTACATATTTTTGTTTCGTTGCATAACACCAGTCGAGGCATTCACAGAGGGGTAAAGATTTCTAAGAAATGCAGATTTTAGGTATAAACATGTTGCTGTGAATCCCAGATATAGAAATGGTACTCTATGGAGCCCATTTATATATTTAACTATTTTAAGCGTACGTTAGTAAGCCCTACACCGTTGCCAAAATCTGTGGTGCCTTCCGGATTCGCGCCTAAATACCGGATAACGAATTGCTGGCTGGCCCTTTTGCGTATTGCGTATTTAGTAATAGTGGGCTTATATTAGTCAAATTAATATATTGCTAGGTTTTAAAATGTCCAGTAATCGTGGGGAAAAATTCTTGCTCTTGCTCTAAAAGCATGCAAGTGATATGCTACACCTTATGTTATGATTAATAACAATTAATATCCTTATAAGCTGGGACGTCGCTGCGCTCCTCAAAGATATTGCATAAACTAGACTTGTGATGCAGTTAATTTAATTAAATGACTTATTCTATCTCAAGTTTTTATTAAACAAATATTATTTTTACTAAGCAACGAAAACATCCAAAAAACCGGTAAAATATCAATTATTTTCAAATCAGAGCTCGATATGCAGTTGCAAGATATACTTTAATAATAACTAATACTTTACTTAAGTTAGGGATGTTTTGGTAGGATTAGTAAATATTTTGCCGCTATTAATAGCTTTCACACGTATACAAAGTATGCGGTTGATTACTTACGAAATTTATTTTTCTACAGTATCTTCAATATTTTTAGTGACCTTTATTCCAAAACTATTCATAATTTTGATTGAAATTTGTTAAATACAATGACGGCAGTGTGGTCGTGTTTCAAATTTTGCCAGTGATTTTACTGGAACAAGCTAACCCCTGCGCGGTTTTTTTTTATCGAATTATTGCACACTGTGAACGATTTTATCAAGTTATTGCGGTTTTGATCGGTTTATATGATTGCTACTCGTACGAAGAAAATAATATTACTTATTATACCCAAAATGCAAATTTTTTATAGGATATTTTTACTAAGCAACGAAAACCTCCGTAAATGTGGTCAACTATAAATCAATCTCAAAGAAAAGTACAAAACTAAAGCGAGGGATTTTATTTAATAATAATTTATTTTTTGCACTTGCGGGACTAAAGTTGGCACTTTAGTCACTTATTTCAGGGACTAAAGTAGCTCCTTTTATCTCTAGGGACAGAAGTAATTACTTTAGCCCTAGGGACTAAAGTAAAAAATGTTACCGTATCTATGGTAATCTATGGTAAATTCGGGGTTAACAGGTTAGGTTTCGCGTCAGTTTTGACATAAACTGACGCAAAACCTCATCTATTAACCTCGAATTTGACATAATTGTGAGCTCTTGTCATAATGACTTACAGTGCCACCAACTTTAAAATTTAGCAAAGGCTACTAATTTTAAAATAATTGCAACTAAAATGTCAATAAATGACGTTTAAAAAACGGGTTTTCGTTTTAAATCTTCCTGCAACGTGAAAAAAATAGTATATGCAACTCGGAGAGAATGCTATTTTGCTTCAGTGCAATTTCTGACTCTCGGGCTTCGCCCTCGAGTCAGAAATTGTACCTCAGCAAAATAACGCATTTCTCTCCCTCATTGCATAATCTACTATTGTGATCTAGTAATAATATTGATGTTTGAAGTGAATTCGTTAATATGTTGCCAATATTAAAATCTTACACAGGATATACGGCTGATTACTTATGGAATGGAATTGTCTACACTATCGTCAATAGTTTTAATAATTTTTGTTTCAAAACTACTCATTACTTTATTTACAATTTGGAAAATAAAAGTTGATTTTTATTTATCTGGTTTTGTTTGTTGTCTTGGCGGGAGTGTTCATGTTACATCTCACCTGTGACCTTACGGGCTAATCACTTTGCGGTTCTTTTATCGAATTATTGCACACTGCATTTATTGTTTCATCGTTGGCGCCTAAATTCCAGATAACGAACTGCTGCCCTTTTTGTGCTCACTTAGTAATAGTGGGATTATGGTATACAAATAAGAACTTTTTATGTTAGTCTCTTTCTTACTTATGCATTCTGTTTGTTTTTGTTCTAGCTATCTCATTGCCGTTATATTTAATTATGGGCCAATCGGTATAATGAATAAAGCTTTATACCAAAAGATATTACATAAGAGTTGGCCATGGAAAGCATAACTAATGTCAACAGGAAGCTGTAGATGCAGCAAACTTTAGAATTTCCATAGCAGATTAGAATATAAACTTATGACAACAACAATGACAGTTAATGAATTTTAAAGCTTGCTGTTTGCATTACTTTTAGTTTACATGGCCAACCCTTATGTAATTTCTTTTTGAACACACCGTATTATCCACATTCTTTTCAGCAAATTTAGTTTTTCCAATTTTTTTAAATACTTACAGTAGTTTTAATAGTAATAAGTAATAATAAATATATGCAGTATTGGTGATGTGTAACACTAACAAATTTAGTTAACAATCTAACATTTGATTAACAAAGACTTATAAACTGAAATTTTGAAATAAACTAGTAAGATCCAGGTTTGAGCAACATCTTCCATGTGATTGATTTTACTTGGCACAGTAAAAATCTACTTACCTCATACATTACGTGACTGATAAACTGCTAACTCACTTTTAAGAAAACATTTATCATTTGTGTAAATAATCCCACCGCCAAACAAACCCAAACAGCTGAAAATCATAAATTGGAGACTAATTTTTTATGAAAATACCTGGCATAATGTGTGAATTTCATCACGTTTATTTAGTGTTTAAACCGTGCTCGTTTAGAATAAGTTATTGTTTTGAAAATATCTGTAAAGGGCTTTACTCAGAACTCTCGCAAGTGGACGTTGTCACACTAAATAATTTTTAAAATCAAAGAAAACTAAGGGTAAAAATGCATTCACGTTTCTCATAATACTGAAATAATAAAAGAAAACACTTGATAATCCAAATAAAATCAATTTTCAAATTAAAAGGAAAACTACCGGCGGTCGATTCGAACGGCAGCGGCTGCGAACGCTATTCTAATGTTTGGAAGGATATTGCAAGCACATTTCCCGTTCCCTACATGCGCCATGGAGTACTCCTAGCGTCCTTGCGTGGAGGCTGTCTTAAATATAATGCATTAATCGTTGGCCCCTTTTTCTGTTTTGCAACATTTATCCTGCATCTCTTGAGTATCACTTTCGTCAACGGTAAAGCCTGAGGTATGTGCAAATTACTACTTTGATGTATTTCTCAGTTAAAAAGTCTGATACTCACTCAACTTCCTTTTACAGTGATGTTATAATTAGCCAAAAATTTGATTTTTTATTTCTAAGCATTTGTCAAAAATTCTCGAAAAATTGCAAATTCTACAAAAACGGTACAAAATAGAGAGTTAGTTGAAGAGACAATTTTTTTCTAGAATTTCAAGCTGAATTAAAAAATGTAATAATATACCGGGTGTTGTATTTAAAATAGGAGTTAACAAAAAAACAAAAGAAACCCATTTTAGAAGTATTCAACTGGAAAATCACTTATTTCACATCAATACAAATGAAAAATGTAATAAAAATATAAAGTTTGAAAAAAAATCGTTAAAGCCGTTTTTGAAAAAATCGAAAAAAATTGAAAAATCGCAAGAGTAAACACCTACTTCCGGTTATGCGATTTTCTTCAAAAGATTGCTGTTTCATCTACATAGTACATAAAACGTATATATGAAGTTTCAATGCCATACCTCTTTTCGCTTTTGAGATATTCTGTTCACAGACACACAGACAGACGTAAAAGGAAGTAAAAAAACTAAACAAGATTTTATATTTTAAGGTGCTCACCCTGTAGTTATTTCTTAGAAGTTTTCTCGATTTCATTCCAGGTAGACATATAATCTGCATGCACAATATCGTCTTCCTCATTCCTAGTTTTTGAATTATACAGCCAACAGACTGACAGACGGAATTGAGAAAACCGGTTTTTCGTCATCTAGGAACCCTTCGTCTGTTAGACGAGGGTAGTAAAAATCTCAAATAAATATACAGCAAGTAAGATAAAATGAGCGCTCTCGTATGTTTCAATATGTTTCTTAGCTAGAAGTCAACATCGTCGATTTTAACAATACCTACTAGGTTAAGGGTTCAGGTAACCCAAAATTATAGTATGTAGTAATAATGCTGTATTTGCTTATAAAAAGCCAGTTTTAAAATTGCAAATTTTATTAAAACCATTATTTTCTGCAAATCAATAAAAATGAAACACGGGGTGGGCCACCACACGATCTTTTATTACTGCTTGTAAAAATTTAATTTTAAAATTTTTTGAAAACTAATTCCAAAAACCTTTTTTGAAAAAACTTATAGACAATTACTTAATTTATAACACCTTTTCAATAGCTATTGATATAAGAAGTACATGATGTAGGGCATTATTTGACGAATTTCTTTTATAACCAAGCGAGGTCAGTAAAGAGGACGAGTCATAAAGTCATATTATGTACGAGTTGTATACAAAGCTTTATGTTCACTTCTAAAATCTAAAAAAGTCGGGTTTATAGATTTGATGTCTATTCTGTGACAGAAAAGACTTGACATTAGAGTACCTTTACAGATATTGAAAGGCATATATTTTGACATTGACAACTAATGTAATAGTTATTTATGGTTAAGCGTGTTATATTACAAATAATCCACGAGAGAAAAGAGGAGCCCTCGAAGCCGCCAGGCCAAGAGGTGTCATTTCTCGGGTGAATTATTACAAGTATACAAAATTTTATCCAGCGCAATAAATATCTAAAAAACAAATTTTTTGTTGACAACCGTGAAAAGTCATAGTGACAAATTGAAAAGTATCGAGAGGTCAAATACATTTATAATTCCAGTCGCGACGTAAATGATTCAACTGTGGATAAGAATAACTTGATCGTCCAGTACAATGCAAAATTATATTCAATTCTTATAATTACATTAACCAATAAATACCTTAAAAAACATACATTTTATACTGACAGCCATGAAAAGTCATATTGACAATTTGGAAAGTGATCCGTGTTATACGTTTGGCAGTATTGAAGTGTATTGACAGTCTATGTCAAATTCGAGGTTAGCAGTAAATGACCTGGCTTTTATTTCACTAGTGGGTTATGATTTAACTCAGTAGTGGGTTATGGGCTACTTTAGAGGTCTAAAATCGATCTAGTAATAGTCTTGTAACTAGGAGGTGTTAGATAGTACTAGTAAGATAGAGTACGTACTTTTATAGTGCTAGCAAGATAATATAGGTAAACTTTATTTTACTAGTACTATATATAACTACTTTATTGCCGAGAAATTATGTCATATACAGTATCTTATAATACTCGTACATAAAACATTTTATTCTCATTAATTTTTGGCCGTTTATTTATAAAAATTAGGTTTTGCGATTTTTTCAAAATCTATCCTTTTTCCCAAAACACCTTTTAAACAAACGCTGTAGATAATTATATAATATACGATGTTGTTTCACAGAATTGTGTTTTCATACCACAACTATAAAAAATTTGAGAAAATTTTTTAAAAATATAATTTTGTGCAAAAATCTCGAGTGAAATTTTTGATGATTACTATAAAATATCTATTTATGCAACAAGTGCTAATAGTCAATGTTTATGCACGAGTTGCATACAATATTTTATCTACGACCTTAATTTTACTGTTATTAATCCATAAATATCGATTTAACAAAGGTTTCCATCTACCGCACTTCTAATTTATGTCATAATAAATCGTAGGCCATGCGCGGGCGAATATTTGCTAAGCCACTGCTGAGAAGGTCAGTTACGAAATGTAATTATTAATACTCCTCATCTGAGTGTATTTATTACATAACGCTTTAATTATTTCAAAAACACTTTACCTGTAACGCAAGAAGCAACTAGAATAAGTTTACAACTTCACTTCCAGTTCGAAATTGTAGTTTTATAACTTCACTTCACTTTTATCACTAGAGCTAAAAGTAAACAGCTGATTTCTTTAACCACGGTAAACTATAAAACGTCACTTTTAGTGAAACAAGCTAGCGCTAAAAGGCCTACTTTTAGTAGTGGTCGTAGATAAAGTAAATTATTTTGATTTACACCGTATTAATGTTTTATGTAGGTATGTGTATGAATACGTTTTCAAGCCCATTATGTATAGGTATTTATTATATATATATCAATTCGTTGTGAAGCCCAACAGCGTTGTGACATGTCGGGCTTAATAACGAGCGTTTACATATTTTTATATACTGTATATAAAACATTCAAAAAGCGCCCCCTACACTCGATATTGTAGAACTACTCCGTGTATATCGACCATACTACCGGTCATTACTGAGCCCACCGCAAAAATTTGTGTACTGCATCGTTGAGGCATTTCTAATCAATTGGTGATGATATACACTGGGGTACGTTGTTGAGCCAAACGCGGGCTCATCAGCGTTGAAAATGGCTTAACAAGGTACTATTCATATATTCAGCGGGCCTAACGATGACCGTTTATAAGTCTATATATATATATATATATATACTCCCCTCCAAAAAAAGCGGATCATTTTTTAAATATTGCTTAATGACATAAGCAGTAACGATAATAATAAAAATTAGCATTTTGTTTATTAAAAATATAAGGAAAAGGAAATGATAGGTATGTATTATGAAAAACAAGAATTTGATTTCAAAAAATTAAAAAACAATTCAACTTTGATTAATACTGTGTATTTCCACCTCTAGCTCTTATTACACCTTCCATACGTCGTGGCATGCTGCTTATGAGGTCTTGGTTAAACTTACACTAAAACAGCAAACAATTAATAAATTGCTTTAAGCGAAACAAACAAAAATTTTAAATGTTACTAAAAGTGACATAAAGTCACTATGTTATTAAGTAATACTTAAATAAGTTTAAAATGCTTATTCAGACATTTAAAAATTATCTGTTGTATAAAAATATATTTAAAAAAAATGATCCGGTTTTCTTGGAGGGGATTGTATATATATATATATATTTTATGACGTAATGTAAAAAATAAAATTCTTATGGGTGGTTCAGTTCATTTGTTGAGCAGTATATTTTTAACCATAAATGCTTGTTGTACTTAGAAACTCCTATTTCTTCTTAAATTTAAAATAACTCTTTATTTTGATAGAAATTAACTACAAACGCAGTTTAACGTTAAAATTCCCCACCTGAATTGTGGCTTGCAAAATTTATTTCGTTTGATTGACGTCTGGCAAACGATTATCTGACAAAGGGGTTTCTGTGTTTCTAAGCAGACAGGATATTTTATGAATCATAGGTCACTGGGATTGCCCACATTCTTTAGAAAATAGCTACAAATCAAAATAATGTGGATTACAAAATAACTGAAATTGAACGTTTTAAACTTTCACCAGTTGCTTCAGTGGATGTGGAAAGATCGTTTTCACAATTACAAATCATATGTTGTCTGATAGAAAGCAAGTATCAACCGCGGAAAAACTAAAATAGACCTTGTAATAAATTCTAATTTTCATAAGGCATAATTTTTACAAATTGGATGATCCCATGGCTTTTTTCTCCATTTTTCCAGTTTTTCAGCTTCTTCACACAGCAAAGAGACAATTAAAGTATCTTCGTCCAAGCTAACCATTTTATTTATTAAAGCTACCGAACACAAACAATTCCACAAAATATTCGGTTAACACCAACCGGTTGTCGATAGAAACGGCTCTCAAGTGCGCGTTAGCAAGGCTCTTCGGCTCTTCGCCGTGCTTCGCCGCGCTGCTCCGCGCGTCGCACAAGTGCGCGTTGGCCTTTAGCACGAGTTTGCACACAATATTTTTCTACGGCCTTAAATTTACTGTTATTAATCCATAAATGTCGATTTAACAAAGGTTTGCATTTATGACATTTATAATTTATGTCATAATAAAGATATGACCTTGACGCGCAGGTGAATGTTTCTAGAGCCAGTACTAGCTGTCAAAGTCAGTTATCAAAGGTAATTATAAATGTACACAGTTTACTTTATTACGCAAGAAGTAACTAGAATAACTTCACAACCTTACTTCCAGTTCGAAATTGTAAATTCCACACTAGCTGTTTACTTTTAGCACATGGGCTAAAAGTAAACAGCTGATTTCGCTTTTAATATGCTAAATTATAAAACGTCACTTTTAGTGAAACAAGCTAGCGCTAAAAGGCATACTTTTAGTAGTGGTCGTAGAAAATAGTAGATTATGTAATTAGGAGTAAAGTGATACGTTATGTGGCGAAGCTGTATTTTATTTAGCCGAACGTTAGTTTTATATAAAATTGAAGATAAGTAACTTCAACAGCACTGCGAAGCGACATTAACAGTCGTATTCATAGTCGTTCGCCAGCGGCTCGCCGGCGCCGGCGAGTCGCTGGAGTTTCCTTATGAATAGTATGTTGGCGGCACTGTACGTCTATGTCAAATTCGAGGTTAGCAGGTTAGATTTTGTGTCAATTTCTGTAAAAACTGACGGAAAACCTAACCTGATAACCTCGAATTTGACATAGACGTACAGTGCCGCCAACATACTATTCATAATGAAACTCCGGCGACTCGCCGGCGAGCCGCTGGCGAACGACTATGAATACGGCTGTTAGTATTGCGGAGCAATTACCTTTGCTTCTCTAGTTTATTCAAATTCATAAAACATTTGTCATTTGAAGAAACTGTGAAGTGAAAAACTAGAGAGGACAAAGTTCCATGTGGAACCATGAAGTGATATCAGAGCTGGGCAGTAATTAATTACTTTTTAATTAAATTCCTTTTTGTGTATTTGCCTTGGAATTGAATTACTCTTCAAAATGCGGTAATTGTAATTGGGAATTGCCATCTTTGTTAGAAAGTACTTGAAAATTCCTTTTTAAAAGTAATTAATTACTGCATTCAATTACTCAATTACTTTCGTGTAATTAAATTACTCTAAAGTATTTAAATTACTTTATAGGTATTTGAATTACTTGTGGTAATTGAAATTACTCGAGGTAATTGAATTACTTTGTGGTATTTCCATTACTGAATTACTGACCTCGATAGGGTGCTAGATCTCCAGAACTCATACAAAAGATAAGTTCTTATTAAGTTACATATTAAGCAAATCGCAGGGTATTCCCAGCGCAATATAATTTATTATTTCCTCTGACGAGTCGAATAACAGCAACTTCTGCATTTTGTATGACGCGTCCACGAACATTAGTGCGTGTATCTGTAGCTTCTAATAATGACAATCTGTATTGTGAGAGACGCTAAGTGTAAGACGCTATAAGAATTTTTGCGGTAAGTGCATTACAGATTACAATACCTACAGTAAAATAATAATTTTAAATAGATTCATTAGGCGATATTAGTTCATAATGATTATTTATTCATTTCAATTTGCTTGTTTTAAACGATCCGTGCAAGTGTAACAGACGTTAGGTCCAGAAAATTATGTTTTTGAGTGAGGAATTGAATTAAACGGACAAAATCCGATAACAACATTTAAACAACAGAAAACACATATATAAAATGTACCTAATTGCAAAATCCCATGTCTGGTTGACTCAAAAATGCATTATGGCGTATGGTAATTTTAAAACGCCGCCGCATAAGTTTACCGAATTCTTGCTCATATGCTGCTTTTTATACTGGCTGCAGTACGTTAGCTGCGATTATTATTAAAAAAACTCTTGCTAATTACGAGACATTCAAATATTGGCTTCTTAATGATTTTACACAAAATTCCATTTCATTTTTTAAAAGAACAGTGTATAGTGACCCAATTTACGTAATTTGATATTTTATTTCCCTAAACTTAAAATCAATAGGTATTATTAAAGATGTTAATAACATTTTGAAATTTGAAGTAGAAATATGGAAGCAACCTGAGCAATTTAATTGTCGAGCGTTCACAGTAATTTTCTTATTCGGTGTGTTCAAAAAGGAATTACTTAAGGGTTGGCCATGGAATATAAAAGTATTGGCAACAGCAAGCTTTAGAATTCATTAACATAGTCACTGTTGTTGCTGTCATAAGTTTATTTTATACGGTGATATCGCGATTGAAAATCCTAAAAATTGCCGTATTCAACCATTATGTAATTTCTTTTTGAACACATAGTATAAAGGTCACTTGAATGTAAAAATGACTTCATTGTTACGTACTTGAGCAAATTATTTCAATCAGCCGTTTTCAACTAGGTTTATCAGTCATCTGTCAACTTTCAATCGTCCCTGAGCAACACGAAATTTTATAATTTCAGAAGTTACCTAATACATTTTTAATAACTATTTGTATTACTAGGGAGGAAAATGTATCATTCCGTCCCGCAGATGTAGTTTAGTTCTTCAGAGTTTGCGAGAACAGTACCTAATCAATTTATTGTAATCATGCAAGGGATGAAATGACCTTTTAGTCCAGAGCTATACATACAACACTTTTACATTTTATGATGAGACTATTTCTTATAATCAGCTGCATTCAAAAATATTTAAATATGAAAACCAGGAGGCTAGTTGATTTATCTATCTATATATTATATATATAAAGGAAAGTCACAACTCTGACTAATCAACGCAGAACCGAAACCACTGGTACTACAAACTTGAAATTTGGGTGGAAGGTTCGATTTGTTACGTAAGGTAGTGCTAAGAAGGGATTTTTGAAATTCGACCCCTAAGGGGGTGAAAAGGGGTAAAATGTGTTTTAACGAATTCCTCAATATTTCTTACACCCGATAAGATATCGACTTGGTGTTTACTTGCAAAGATTATCAATGTAAATACCTAGAAACGTATTGTAGGATTTTGCCCTAATCAACCCCTAAAGGTGCAAATCTGGATTGGGGGTGAATTCAAGAACCCTAAGTATTTCCTATGTTTATTGAGTTAGAACATTTTTTTTGGCACATAGATTGATTTTTAAAATATTTAGAAAGGGGTGTAAGGGAATTTCAAAAATTTTAACCCTAAAGGGGTAAAAGGAGGAAAAACTGAAAAGGGGTGGAAGGGAGGGTTAAATTTATTAATTTTTTCGCCGTGAGTTCCATTTCACAATAAAATCGGTTAAAAGGGATTTTTTGAAATACCCCCCCTTCGGGAGTGAAAAGGGGTAAAATGTGTTTTCACGGGTTCCCTGAATATCTCTTAGACCCGATGAGATAGCGACTTGGTGTCTACTTGCAAAGATTATCAATGCAAATACCTAGAAATGTATTTTAGGATTTTGCCCTAATCAACCCCTAAAGGCGGAAATCTGGCTTGGAGCTGAATTAAAGAAACCTAAATATCTCCTATGTTTATTGAGTTAGAACATTCTTTTTTGGCATGTAGATGTATTTTTAAAATATTTAGAAAGAGGTGTAAGGGATTTTGAAAATGTTAACCCTAAAGAGGTAAAAGGGGGAAAAACTGAAAAGGGGTAGGGGGTGAATTAAAGACCCTTCGTTACTACTATGTTTATTGAGTTAGAACAATCTTTTTTGGCATATAGATATATTTTTAAAATATCTAAAAAATAGTTTAAGTGATTTTGAAAAATGTACCCCTAAAGGGGTAAACTATGTTTTCATGAATTCCACAATATCTCTTAGGCCCGGTAAGATATCGACTTGGTGTTTGCATGCATAGCTATCTAATGAAAATGTCTAAAACCACATTTCATTGCCCTAATCAACCCTTAAAAGGTGCGAATTTGAATTCGGGGTGAATTATAGAACCCTTTGTATCTTCTGTGTTTGTTGAGTTAGATCATTCTTTTTGGCATATAGATGTATTTTTAAATCTTTAGAAAGGGTTTTTAAGGGTTTTTTAAATTTCACCCCTAAAGCGGTAAAAAGGGAAAACTGAATAGAAGTAGGAAGTTACAATTATTTTTCGCTGTGGGTTCATTTCAGTATAAAACGGGCAGATTTTTTTTCGAAATGTTACCCCTAAGAGGCGAAAAGGGGTAAACTGTTTAGCATATTGAGTGATGGAGGAGGGGGAGACTCTAGAATGCATTTGAGATATAGAAGAAAAAACAAACATTTGTAGTCCGTACGAAGAACGGCCATCTTGCTAGTTATTAATAATAATCACATTGTCTCCCGTCTCTAATGGCAACGGCAGTCAATGTTATTCCCTCCCACTGCCATTGGAAACCAACCAGGGACCCAAACGTATATTTATTTTTCCTATACCCCTAACTGGCAACAGAAAATGTCACTTTCGTATAAAGGGGTAAAAAAAGTATTTAAAATGCTCAAGTTGCGCTAATTTGATCGTTCTTCTACAAAATCTAAATAGAAATTTGCTGTCAAACACTTAAGAAATCCAATGCTTCACCCTGTATACTTAGGCAAGTTACATATTTTTGTCATTCAGCCTCATGTTAAGCGTATTTAATAATAGATTATTCTACAAGTTAAGAAAAGTGAAAGTTTTTCAACGTTTAATTCACGAGCGAGTGATGCAAAGGGAGTGGATTAATTTATCACGAACATGGAAAAATCACTTTTATAACATATTCAGCGTGCTATTTTTTCTAATATCATTACAAAATCTAGCCAAAATTAAATTCGACATTTCTTCATATTCGAAAACATTTTTTTTTAATTCGCAGTGAAGAACGTTGAAATCGTCAAATAAAATACGAGAAATCGGCAGTGAAGTAATCCATTGTTTTACAACTTTTTGTAGGCGGCTGGGCGATAGGTAAATTTCAACCGACGTGAACGTAACCTATAAAAGTTGGTTAAAATGTTGTAACTTCGCGATTTCTCGATTTTAAAAAAACAATTTACCCCTGGGCACTGGGAGTTGCATTTCAATCCTTGTGTGGTTTATTTGCTTTGGCCCTTCGGGCCCCGGCAACTAAATACCTAATCGTGACAAAAAGCTCAACTTTAGTGATAACTTATGTGGAAACTAATATAAAAAAATATATAGATTTGAACTTCTACCTTCTTACTGAAGGGACTTTGTACTAAAGTATATTAGGTTTAATCGGTTTATTATAACCTAAGGAATCTATGCCAAATCGGTGTCCCATTTTTTTTGGGACACCCTGTATAATTGTTATCCTTGCATTTATTTATTTACTTACATCTTACATCAAAACAAACTAAAAACTTTTGGTTTTGGTGAACGGTGCATGTAGCTAGAAGATTTAATTAATAAAAAACCTTCAAGAGTGATAAAGTATTAGGTTACTATAGTTAACAAAACATAAAAATTAAGCATTTTTAGATAACAATTACGAATCGACACGAGACTAATGATAGTTGCAACTTGCAAGAAAATTCTACTAAATACAACTATATGACAATAATTTTTATTGAAAGTAATTGAAAAAGTAATTGAAGTTGTACAATTACAATTACTAAGTAATTGGTAATTGAATTACTATTTCCTTTGAGTAATTGAATCTCTGGTAATTAAATTACTACATTGGGCGGTAATTGGTAATTAGTAATTAATTACTTTTTAAAAGTAATTTGCCCAGCTCTGAGTGATATACGGAACTTTGAATAGGCAGCTTCTCGTAAGCATATCTCTGTTGGGAATTTAAAGTTGCCCTACATTTTCTGTCGGTATTTTGAAGTAAATATAACTGTAAAGTAACATAGTTCCACTTCCGTGTAACTTTTGTCAAGTAGCTGTATTCACTAGTTCGACTACAAAAATATTAGTTCCGAAATACGGAAAAACTTACATCATTATTAAAAAATAAACCTTTACGTCACAGTAGCCTTAAAAAATTAATTTCTCATTGTATCTGCACCAAATATAATATATAAATATAGAACTAGCCAATATTTATTTAATAATGCAGTTCTCAATGCCGCGTCGTATGATTTTGACATTCGTTCTAATTTTCTCGCTCGCGCCACTGAGAAGAAACATATGCTTTGCCCTCTACTATTAATTTTATATGATTCGATTCAGCTTCTCAGCTAGTAAAATGCGCAAAGAAGCATGGAGGAATTAAAAATAAGTATAATAAAATCAGTTGGTAGGCAAAGCAAGTAACGCTAATTTAAATAGTAATACAGTTCCATGAAAGCCTGCTACGTAACCACAACGTACGGACCGTCGCCTAAACATTGCGGTCGCCCAGTTCGGTTGCGTGCAAGTAATGAGAACGTTTCTATTACGTTCTCGTGACTAGTAACAAAACACTTTAAAGTTCCTACATCAGTCCCCGGTAAGTTCCAACTACTAACTATGCTAGTTGGGACTCCCATGTTTTTTTAGTCAGTTTATATTCATTTATCCTATGGCGTAAACTGTTTGCACTAATTAATTAGAATGAGCTAAATAGTTATAAAAAAATGGAAGAACTTTAATTTTCCCCCAATCTACGATGCTATTATTTAAATAAAACACTCATAATTCACAAATACAAGATATTATAAAAATCACTTTTCACGTTTTGATTACATTTTAATAATAAAAAATATGTTTAAGGTAATCTGAGATTATTTGGAGTCAGTCAGCATTGAAGATTGTGTTTAAAATATCAGAGTACTTTCTATCCCGCGCTGAATAATATATTTATGTGTAAACTCACTTCCTCATCCCGACAATTTCGAAAATATGAAAAAATCTGTAAAGGGCTTTACGCAGAACTATCCTCGCAAGTGGACGTTGTGACACTAAACAATTTTAAAAATCGTAGGAAACTACGGATAAAAATATTTTAACGTTCCTAATAATACTGGAACAATAAGAGGAAACACTTGGTAATCCAAATTACAGCACTTTCCAATTTAAAAAAGTTACCGGTGGTGGGATTCGAACGGCAGCGAGTAGACAGACAGACGGAATTGAGAAAACCTGTTTTTTGTCATCTAGGGACCCTGAAACGTAAAGACCTGCAGAAATCTTGGAAGGTGATTTTTTCGGGGTCCTTCGTCTTTTCGACGAGGAAAGTGCCAATGCCAAATACCTGAAATTTCGGGATATCGAAATATGTTTTTGTTTGAAGGGTTGAAATGTATTATACGTTCGGTGGTCGGTTCTACCATCAAAATTCTCCACGAGCCGCCCCTGCCTGTAGTAATCCAAGGAGAAGATTTAGAATGTTTTGACTTCTGGCTCAGACACTGGTTTGGTGAAACATTTGTAAAACTGTTTAAAACCATAGCAAACAAGACAATCATAGCCAGGATGATCATCAACATATGATAACAAAGCACCAAAAGAAGAAAAGAAGAACTTTATATAGTCGGTTGTTACTTACGTCTCCGGCAAATTCCTCGAATGCAATTGCTCGAAATCAATTGCTCGAAAATCAAATTGCTCGAATGTAACTTTTCTCAAAATACAAGTTCCTCGAACCGCAATTCCTCGTAAACGTTTTTCTCGAATTTATGTGGTTTTAACATCTGGAACAAGGATCATATTCACCTTACAGTTCCACATTAGTATTTTAGTAACTTCAGTAATCTTAAATTTTCTTAAATATTCATCTTGTTCAGCCTAGACCTACGGTTCTGCTT
Source organism: Agriotes lineatus (assembly GCA_940337035.1). Classification (NCBI taxonomy): domain Eukaryota; kingdom Metazoa; phylum Arthropoda; class Insecta; order Coleoptera; family Elateridae; genus Agriotes; species Agriotes lineatus. The sequence goes on from OW679199.1 coordinate 31,259,661, forward strand.
TGGAAAGGGTAAGAATCCTTCGAGGGAACTGCGGGGAAAGGTTTTATCTTTGCAAGTTGACCATTACTTAACTGCGTTTGTGATTTTTTGTGTGCAATGCTGAATTCTGCTCGAGTGGAGTCTTTCAGGCCCTCGTGCATGCTACTTTGAATGTTGACTTTGAGACATTTTTGAGCTATGCAAATTACTAGCGGCTGCAACAGAATTCCTTCATAAGTGCTTGAAGGTTACCGTTGCTTTTATGTGTTTAATTCTTGAACGTTAATCTCTAATTTTTGCATTTCGCGTGTCGTGTTTTTACTCAGGTATCCGTGAGTTCGCCTCTCTGGCCTTGCCGAAGCTTAAGTTGTGTAAGTTATATGATGTTCAACCTTCTTCTTCTTCTTCTTCTTCCTCTTACTATAGGCCAGTGGCCTGTTGTAACCACAAAGTGGTTCTATGAGCCCTCTTTGCCCTTAGGTCGGGTAGGTGGCTAACCTTGCCTGCCGAATGTGAGGAAGAGTTTCCTTGTTCAACCTTTAGAATCTTATTTCAACTTTTAACCTTTTTAATGCACTATGTGTTTTTTTTTATTTAACTGGTTAATGGCGCATCAGCAGCTAGGCTATTAGCGCCCTATAAAGATAAAGTTACAATAAATTATATAATTTACATTCCAACATAAATCTGATAATTTTAAGTTCACGTAAATTGTCATTCTTCAACACTTCACTTAGAGTATTTGGTAACTGATGACGATTTATACCTAGATTCTGAATATAGATGACAATCTAAGATGATGTGTGCTATTGTGAGCTGAACAATACACGTATCACATACTGGGTGGTTTTCTCGATTTAACAAGTAGCTGTAAGTAAGATTGGTGTGACCAATTCTTATTCTATTCAGTAAAGTACTGGATTTTCGATTTAGGGCTGTTGCGGGGACCAATTCTTTATGTTATCTTTAATATTACGGAGTTTATTGTTCTGTACATTCTCCCACTGTTGATAAAATTTCTTTTTAATAACAGCTTTTACAGAGTGTTTGGCATCATAATATGTAATACTGTTGTATTGTGTTATATAATCGAATACAGCTTCTTTGGCCAATAAGTCAACTCGTTCATTTTCAGAAATACCTATATGTGCCGGTATCCAAATGATAAATACAGATTTGGCCGAATTTAATATTTCCTGGTGGCACTCTTGGATTTCCATTACTAAAGGATTACTGAAAAAAAGTTCCTTGACTGCTTGAATAGCACTGTATGAATCACACATGATCAGGAATTTGGTGAATTCAGATGCCTTGATGTATTTCATTGCCTCTAGAATGCCGTATAATTCACCGGTAAAGATGCTGGACTCAGCGTTAAGTTTAAATTTCTAACCACCACTGTTCGTTAGTATAGCAGCCCCTACTCCGTCTTCTGATTTTGAAGCGTCAGTATAAATTTTAATGGACTCTGGGTAATTATCAAGAATTTCATATAATTTTAGTTTGTAAATTAGTGGAAAGGTAGTACTTTTAGGATATCTGTGTAGGGAAAGGTTTGTGGAAATTGGATATAGGCACCAAGGAGGAGATATAGATTTGGGTTGGAGTAATTGATCAAAAAATGAAAGGCCCAGATTTTGAATAATTTTATTAAGTCAGTGATAGAAAGGCGGAGGGTATGTTGTTCTATCAAATAATGGGGAAAATCGATTGGAAAAAATATATCCATTAACAGGGTTGGAAGAATTGCTTCTTACTGTAATCCAGTAACAGAGAGACTGTTGGGTTCTTCTGAGATTCAAGGTTAGTTCACAGGTCAGGTTTTATTTATGGGGCTGGTGCAGAAAACTCCAGTGGCAAGACGAAGGGCAGATGCTTGAATCGAGTTGAGGCGATTTAATGTAGATTTACATGCTGATGAGTAAGCTAAAGATCCATATTCTATTTTAGAACGGACAAGTGCTCTGTATGTTTGCATTATAGTTATTTGGTCGGTGCCTCAATTTCGGTTAGCCAGAATTTTCAAAATATTCATTGGTCGAAGACAGTCTGAATTAACAGCAATAATATGATGTGTCCACGTTAATTTTTTATCAAATGTTATACCGAGGATTTTTACAGAATTTTCAAAAATTATTGGTTGATCTCCCAATTTTAAGGTTGGAATGTGTATGGCATGTTTTCCAGAAAAAAAAGCTGTACCTTTAGTCTTCGTTGAAGAAAATTTAAATCCAGACAAACGAGCCCAATTAGTAAGTTGATTGGATATAAGTCAGTTTATAATTTTAGGTTTGATTGTATATACCAACATGTAATCCTGCCTATAAGGCGGATTTATGTTATTTAGATAACAATATTTTAAATTATTATTTATTGGGTACCCGGGTATTATACGAATTACTCGTAAGTATCCCTATATTGTACATCGTCACTCTATTTGAATATTATACACTGTTACTCTTTAGTTGTCTAAGTTGGTTAGCGCCATCCTTTTATATCGAATTATCTGGCGATTGACTGCCGGTTTGGAGTTTATAAGATCTCGTTTCCTTATGAGCATATTTGCTGTTAAAGGGTTCGTTGGCACCCTCACTGTTTATTTATATTTTAATCATATCCTAGAGTCTAGACTGTATACATATATTTCTATAGCCGATCACTACTGTCTATTATGTTATTACTATTGTTCAAATGAAAATATCGTAAAATTGCTAAAGCGGTTCAAGTTCAAACTCCTGTTTGGATATTTCATACGTCCTCTTCTTGTTCTTCTTCTTCTTTTTTAGGTAGGTTTCCGGTCTGTTTATCCCAGTCTATGCCTATTGTTCAGACGTTGATGTCCAACATTCCCGTCATGTTTTCGTATAGGTTCTATCTATAATTCTTCTTTGTCAGTCATTCCTCACCGATATTCTCCACTCATCTTCTCTAGCCTTTTGTTGGTTTCCTCGTCCACGTTTCTATGTCTTTCAGATTGTTTCTTTTTGGTAGGTCATGATTCCTTACTTAGCGTGTGTATCAGTGTAACGGTTTTCATTTTCTTAGTTCTCATTATTTGTATTATTTACTTTGTGTCTGAGACCACTGATAGCTTGCTTAATAAATGTAAGGGAGATTTGCTTATGAAATTAATAGTTATTTACGTGTAGAAGGTCGGAAGAGTAAGATTACGCCCGCAGCCAAACTTTGAGGCCCGACGGAGGAGGGCCTTTATTTGGCTAAGGGCGTGATCTACTTCCGGCCTAAGGCACGCACAACTGCATGGAACAAACACTTAGAATTTAGGTTTTTTAAGGCAAACATTTGTTTTAATTCTTTCCGATGCTATGTTCGGAATGCTTCTCGCATGGCTTGTAAATCAATTTGAGTGGCTTCGTCTATAAACCTCTTCATTATAAGCAATCGGACTATGGTGGGTTTGATACGCCGTAAGAACTCTTAAGATTCGTTGAGGATTAAAAGATATTTCACTTGAACTAATGTTGGGGAACAAGTGAGGTTATGCTGCCACATACAAATGTACGAAACACCGAGTGCGAAGTGAGAGCGGGCAGAAGAAAACTTATTTAGGTGTAATGTAGTTGAATTACAACAATGGTTATTGTTTATACACTATAAAAACCTGTCTATATAAAAAACTTATTTTTTTGTTAAAGTCCAAATAGGCTTCCACTGCACACATTTGTAGCTACACATCCAGCAAGGATCATTGTAGCTTTAGAATATAATGCAATCTTAGTTGGGTTGCATCCTTTGAAGGTCGCCATTGAAATAATGTATTAGACCAGGAAAAGCATGCAATATTCTATAATCTGTGATGTAGAAACCAGATCCAATGTTTTTACAGCTTAGAAATGAACACTAAAAATTGGGGAATAGAACGGGGTGGCATGTCAAACAAAAGGAAATTAAAGGAAAATCAATGAAAATAGTATCAAATATTGGATATAGGTACGACCATTTTTTTTTTTCAAAAAATACTTTTCCTGTATCGCTCTCGGGATATTTGTAAAGAAATTTAGATTTGTGAATCTCTACAATAATATTGACACAAGCATGTCAAAGTATACTCATCAAAATATCCACTTGTGATGTAACTAATAAAAATAATTTACCTACGTTGTTGCTGAGTGAAGTAGCAGTGGTCATAAGAAAACAGGTTTGAAGTAATTGATTCAGATAGTTTAGGGTTGTATTCAGGCAAGAACGTAAAAATAAATAAAATTTAACTACGTTAAAGAAGTAACAATTCTGTCATGCGAATTATCATTCTTCGTGGAAGCAGTGCCAAGCAGCTACTGTCCAGGTCGGAGTTGAAAAAGCGCAGAAATGCAGAATCACAGAACGAGCAACAGGTGACAGGTAACCATTTTAGTGTCCATTGAGCTGAAGTTAGCAGATATCCTGACACAATGCAGTGCGGTTGCAACGAAGTTCACTACATGGTATTTTAAGGTGGATGAATTTTGTAAACTAACATCTTCGAGTTCATGTCGTTCAATTACATTTCCAATTAATTATAAACGGGAGGAAGTCATGATACAATTTCTATTGTCGAACCTTGGAAAAAACCTTCAAGTCTTTTATTTACTCGTATGTTTGTTATTTCAAGAATCATTTAATCAGCATTTATGTGCTTGTAAAATTCAATTTTAAGGAGTCTAATGCATAAAAATGCGTGTTTAAGCGGCGTAATCGACTGGGAAAAATCATACCTTAAAATAAATTTAAATCGACATTTCATTTCATTACAATTCCTCTCTTTAGAGCAATACATATCTGATAAAGGACCCAGAAGGAGAAGAAGAAGTATTGCTCCTTCAGAAATTGTGCTTTATAGCTTTAGAAATGCTGGTCTGGCAAATGCATGAAAAATTAAAGCGGAAATAACCAAGTGGTAATAAGTGGCCAGAGCTATCTTCCAAAGGATGTGTTTAAAGTTCTACTTTATAAGGGCAGAGGGGTTCATCTCGCGTTTAAAAAGGGAAGAAAAAGAAGGTTGGCGAGAAAAGTAACAGCAAGTAGGAGGAAAAGCAATTCGAGATTCTGCTAAGTAACCGTGTCATAATTATTAGAAAAGTTCATAAATTAAAAACAGGCGGACAGTGTGTCAACTGATATACAAATATTTTGAAATTAACCTTCACAATAGCATATCTGAAGATGCGAAAAGGGCTAATAGGCTGCATTATGTTTTCTAAAATTTTCAACAACCTTATCTCTATCACACTGCTTTGTTGGCACAAGCCAAATCTGAAATCGACAGAGCTTAGATGTCACAGAATAACATTTCAGGAGACTGGGTGCCCGTTTGAAAGCGTGCCATTGTAAAATTCGTTCCATTGTGGAGGCGCCCTCTCGGTTGTCACATCCGGCAACAAAAGGTAAAACTAACGAGCGCGCATCAGATAGGTTTCCTTCAGCAATTTAAACTCGCCCGTCCACGCACATCAAATATTTACCGATAATGGCCTTAACACAACTCGAGCCTTTGTGGCGGCTACAAAGATGTTTGCACATGCGGCCGCTAATGCACCGGGAGTAAGTGCCCGGGCAAACAGGCAGAATTACAATTTTGTAATCGAGTTCCGTCAAATATTTGGCCGCGCAATTACGGCTGCTAATTATTGCCATTCAAAGGCTCGAGCTGACCATTTTTCCTGTTTAGTCCGCAAACAGCCACGCTCGTGGGCCGTACGTGGAAGAGCGCCGCGTGAACCATTGTTCGCTTTATTGGTGCCATTATTCCGCTCGAACTGTCAAGAGGCGTGATTAGAGAACCGTCTATTAAAAATCGCCTCCGTTTAAGTAAATTTGAAAATTATGAGAAATGCCGCTTTGAACAGCAGCTGTCAAATACACGCTGTTCAATTAGTGTGAACCTACAAAGGATTTTTGTTTGTTTTCCAAATTACGCAACTGCTGTGCTAATGAAAAGCGAGCTAAAGCATCAGCTATTACGATTAATTTAAATCAAATTTCTTGCAAGCAGGTCCTAATTTTCTTTGTTAGCTGGACATACAAAATGTACCGTATTGCACGGTGATTATTAATGGTCGATTAAACGTTGATTGCGAAATAATAATATTATACTGAAAAAGATGGCTCTCAAAATGATCTTAAATATACTACCTTAACTTCAGATAGTGGGATTGGTAATGTTTTAATTTAATTTAAGTAAAATTATATACACATAAATGCCGATAAGGGGAGTGTGGTTACATTAACCGAGCTTTGTAGAGTAGTGGTTAGCACGTCTGCTTAGCATTCGGGAGCTTGCGGGTTTGATTCTCCTGGTCGTATGTTCTGATTCAGGTTTTTAGTTGATTTTTCTGAGTCAACAGAGTAACTTCTCTGAGGCGAATGCCGGGACAGTACTTCTGCACCTTTCCTGCTCTCTCTTCCATTCGCCACCCGTCCGTTCTCTCACCCATCATATTATTCTTTTTCTTGGCTGACGAGGGACGCAAGGTCCCTATAGCAGCTCGCCCCCAGATGGGGGAATTGAAATGACCCTGAACATTTACCGTAACTTTTGGTTACATTGCAAAACCAGGGGATGATATTAATCTGTTAGAAATGTGAAGATTGTCATCTTTCAGCAGCGCTGCTGCGGCCATACGTATCTTAGAATAAGAAAGCGATTTTAAGGAAATAATGTTCCACGTATGTGTTAAAGCCGTCCAATAATAGTAAATTCTATACAAAGCAAATCAAAAGTAACAATGTCATACAGAAGAATCGTTTAAGCAACTGTACTTTTAAGAGATATTACCAGAGAGAGATACAGCACGATAACCAACAAGAGCATAAAACACCTACAATTCAAAAATCAGAAATTCTAAGATTAAAAGGCTTCCTGCGATGACGAACTTACAAACAAATTGATAAAATCAGTTATAGAAATTATAATAGTCCAGTTACGAATAACCCTTAACGAAATTCTACAAACCACATACATACCTTGTAACGAGATTTGACCCATCTCCACCTATGTTTAGGTGCAATAATTAATAGTATTTCGATATACAGCCAATTTGTACGTTCCTACAAGAAAGATCAAACCTTCTAGCTTCGTCGAGAATCTTGCCGCAGGTGTAAAGCTATAAGTTGGAAAACAGGTTGGTATTTTTCCGACGTTTTGCAATTTGCGCAAATATAGTGGTGCATTGTATTGCGTATCAAATCCAGGAGGCGATCTCAAGCCGCCTGTCCACTCTTGACGTCAAGCGGCATCTAGCAGCGTGTGTATCGCCTTACAGTGCGAAACGCTGCGAGCTGCACATTCCGCGTGAGGTTTTATTACTACGCATCAAATAGCTATAGCGGATTTCTATGCAGCATAATATTCGCGTATTAAAGACAATTACTTTTGTGTCCTTTTCAATGTTGTTTAAATGTAAATGTATTTCATATACACTTAGCCTGTTATTACTTGATTGGTAAATGCGTTATTGATTATACATTCCTAGTTAAAATCGTTGTGTTTGGGAATGGCCATTTTTTATGGTTTAATCCAATTTTCTTTATTGCTTTATGTGTGTATCTAAAAGCCAATATATTGGAATGGTAACATCACTCTACATTGAAATCCTATATTTATTTACTTTAATATTATGTAATGCATTTGAGACTCTTAATAGGGTGTGGGTCATTAATCTAGTTACCTGTTCTTTGATATTCTAATTTTATATGGATTTTTAATTATTGACTGCTACTAAATGTCAGTTTGACTTTTAACAACTATCAAACAATAATCAAATCAAACTTGACAAATATTCCTTCTATTCACAAATCAATGACTCCAATCACCACTATGTTATTTTTATTTCACTCATGTAATTGTTTTTCTTATTCAATATTCTCTTATAGAATCAATTAAGACCAACCTGTTTTCCTCTTATTTCACTGCTATTCACATTAAACGCTACTGCTCCTGACGGTCACAGCTAAGCTCATTGACCGCACAACCTCGATGCTCCTAAAACCACGCAAACAACTCCAACACGTCAAAACCCTGGGCTCCTGCAGATACAGTCTCGCTCCTTACTCTCCTGTACGCGACCGTCAATCTAACAGCTTCCTGTAAGTTCCCACTAACAGATGGTACCCAAACTAATTTTCCATTGTCCTCAGCTTCTACCTTGTAGTAACCCAGCCAAACAGAACAATTCAAATCAATCAGTTACGTCAGCAATCCCAGCAAAACGATTGACCAGTCCTCCGTAGAATCTTCAACTCCAGTAATGAACACCAATTATACCTTGCATGTGCCATATAATCCAAATCCACTCAAATTGATGGTTATCTTCTTCTTACTTGTAACTATTTAAACCGTATTCCATAATCTCTTCAATGATTGTATGCTTGTATTATTTCATAATTATACCTTCACTTAATTTCATCTCGCGGATTTTGTTAAATACCTTTTTATTTGTATTCGACCAATTACTTATACAAATAAAAGCAAAATTTCCAGTTTTTATTAAATCAAAATTAGTTTTTCCAAAATTATGTCTACATTTTATGAGTTTGTTATTATCACTATCTTAAACAAATTTTAAAATTATGCTAGTTACAATTATTAATGCACTCATTTTTTAAAATTTTACCTACTACATGCTATATTCTAGTAGCAAGCATATTTGTCACATGATAACATTATCTTATTTTTCATATTAACTTTCACCACCCTGACTGAATACTCAATAGCTATAACCTAACAAAATTAATTATAAATTGTCTCAAATTTAATTTCTATACTCAATTCAACTTAACCAACAATCTTATTCAAAATTTTCTAAATTTGATTGTATTAATCTTCCAAATTTATTTAATTTTTATTTAATAGGTGACCTATGTGTATCATAATAATATATTTGTGTTACACTGATTTTCAGCAGATTGGCTTTTATTTGAGTGAACGGTTGGAGTATGTATTTTCAGTGTTGCAAGGCAGATTGGGTCAACTGCCGGAGCTTTTATTTACCTGTGACCATCACTGGGATAGAGATTAGAGCCAAGAGCAAAAAGGGCAAATAATTTATAAAACCAAACACAATGGCGGGGTTACTCACTACAACCTGATGGACAATGTTTCCGTTATATTAAAAACGTGTCGTCCAAAATATGTCAGAATACAGACCAATTAGGTTACTGTCCAATTTATATAAATTATCCGCTACACTACTGCTTAAAAGAATATACAAATCACTAGGGCGTAATCAACGTCACCACAAGCAGCTTTCCAAAGACGATAGACAATAATTGATCACATTCAACCCCGAAATCAAGTAATGAAGAAACATTGGAAGTACATCATACCTTTATATACCTGTCAAACAGCTTTCAACATGTTAGAATACCATTAGTGCTAGAAGCCCTGAAAGAACAAGTAGTTCCACCCAAATGCAGAAAGCTGATCAACCAAATATACAAAGGAAGTACATTTATAGAATTTACAAAAATGGACATTTTTTCTTTCTCTCTGTGGAATAACTACGGCATGAACATAGCTGGAAAATCATAGTCAAACTTACGCTTTGCATATGATCTCTGACTCTTGGTAAATAGTGCAAAAGTACATCGGAAGATAAACATCGAACTTATGTAAATGTAAGAAGGCAGGACTAAAGCTAAATCACGAAAACACAAATCTCTTAACTAAGAGGGAAAAATAGTAATCAAACTAAATTACACCACTTCGAAGTATGTAGACGATTTGAATTACCAACGATGTGGATTTGGAACCGAATAGACCCATCACCGACGTGAACTATACCACCAATGTGACTTATCACCGACTTGGATTACCACCGATGTGGATTTACATCTCACTGAAACTAGTACCGACTTGGTTTACTACCGACCTTAAGAATTTTATAGCAAAAGTATATAATTGAAGCATCAGAAAAACTTATTTTGCTTAAATTATGAGATAGTATACCTATCGCCCCATTCATAGATGAACTATTTTACGCTGGCGATAATCATACGCTTATTGGTAAGTGCAACTAACGTCTATCACTAGTGCAACTGTTATGTTACAACGCAAGCGAATCGGTGCTATCTCAGTTCAGTCGGAAATTTTACAAATTCGCTTCAATCTGCAGTGAATCAATGTGCTGGCAATTAGGAGTAAGTAATATTAAAATTTATATATGGATATTCGATATCGACAAATATTAAAAAAATATCGAGATATCGATAAGTGTCGTTATTCTATAGTCTCTTTGATTTTAGCTGTCACAGCAGATATCTCGGCTATTGTTAGAGATATGACAAAATATTATAGAATAAAAGTGGTTCTATATTTAATTTTCTATTATTTGTCGTAACCAAAAAAAAAACAATTCAGCATCAAATGTGTTAGATGTAGCAAAAACGATCAAAATTTGAAATGGAACGTATCCAATTTCATTACATATTCTAAACCTGTAAGAAATTCCCTTTACAATGATTATCACATGCCATAATTATCTAATCAGTTAAAAACATAATTCGATAATTAGGTAACAAATGCACACTTACGTAGATTAGAGCTTTATTCGAAAACGTAGGCGGTCAAACAACTGAAATCATTTGTCAGCTTCCAGTTGAACAACGTTCCTTAATACTGTTTTGACAACATATGCTCAGCAAAATTAATACTACATAAGAATATGAACAAAGTTACAATAAATTAATAAGTAAACTAAGATTAAAATTTCAGTTTATAATATCTAGAGTGTTTGTTCAAAGTGACCTCAGTTGTTTGCAATACATTCTCGAGATCTGCTTATTAAGTTTCTTGTAGCTTTTTGCAACATGTATTGCGTTATTTGGCCACCGGCCCTACGAATACGATTTTTAAGAGTCTAGATCTTGTGAACAAGTAACATAAACTATGTTGTTTGAGAAAGGCTAGTTGATGGGGCTACCGTTTCCTATCCATTTTGCACTAAACTTTTCATATAAAATATTCATGATGTTTCGTGCATTGTGGGGAGGTGCTCCGTCCTGTTGGAAACACACATTGCGACGTATTTCTAGGGGTATATCATCTAGATAATCTTTGAATTCTGCCAGAAGAAAATCGGCATATCGTTTCGCATTAAGCGATCCTTGATAAAAATAAAGACCTGATTTCGGAGGCTTTCACAGCCATTGTCATTAGTCCTTTGTTACTTAAAATAGAGACCTACTATAGTATCGCCTAGTACACCAAGCCACACCTTAATGGGAAATCTGTGTTGGAAATTGACGTAGATTCCACGTATTCCAGAAATGATTTTTCTCTTAGAAATTCCGTTATTATTGAAATTACATTCATGGCTCCAAAGAATTAAATTAAATAAATTTTTATTATTGTTAAGCCAATTACAATATATCGGCCTGCTGTCAAAATCACCAGCTCTTAAACCTTGTACTAATTTAATTTAATTTTTAAGTATAGCAAATGTTTTATATTGACTTATTCTTAAATCAGCCACTATTTGACGTACCTATTGAATTTCGTGGATGTGCTTTTAAGAAAACGCCAAAAATATCTTCATCATTTGCGGCACGTCCAGTTCTGTCCCTTCGTACCTGAAAACAGCCATTTCTTCGTAAATTACTTTGGAGCCTT
>OW679199.1:31271347-31289873 GCA_940337035.1 Agriotes lineatus
AGATATTTTCAAGAAACTACTGTGCTAAGTATAATATCAAAAATACATTCCCGGATACTGGAAAAATCATTAAAGTAGTTGTAATTAATAAAAACAACAGTTTCATAACTGGTTTAGAAATGGGAGAGGAGAGTGTAACCACATGTTCATAATAAAACAACTGCGTAAAAAGTAAACAATTGACAATAATATAGTTGTAGCCTTTATGGCAACCAAAGAATAATTCGTTAGTGACGAAGGAAAGTAGTGTGGAGTAGTATTAGAAGCAGAAGAATAAATGGATACAGGGTTTGTTTATTGCATTGCGGAAGAAGTTCGTAGATGTTGCCCCACGCCACATGCTTCATCTACCAGATTTTCTGCGTCGTCCAGCTTTGCGAGGACAAGAATTTGTAGACGTAGCTACACGTCCTCATACCCCATAATGTGCCTAAAATACATCACAGTAGGAACAGGAATTTTAAAAGCAGAATATTTTATAAGACAACAAGGTTTAAGGCAAAGAGGAGTTTTTAACAAAACCCTCTTTGCCATAGTCGTGGATGAAAGAAATTAAAAAAGGTAAGATATTAAAGGTAGAATACAGTAATATATAAACAAATGAAGTAAATTTGTAAGAAGACTAGTGAGAAGACTGATGTTCATATTCCTATCGTGTTTATTTTATACTCCCCTCCTTAAGGGAAAGAGCCACCTATCACACGACCTTCTCCTAGAGCTGTGCACAGAAGCACAAGCTCTGTTGTTAGTTGTGATCGAATGGCCACATGTTTCGTCTCTTGGTGTTAAGACTCATCAGGGTACCGACATGCGCTCATATTTAGTTAGGATGTGAGGGCAGAACTCTAAACAGTCAACTTACACAATTTTACAGACTTCGCGTCTGTTGGCGTACAATGATGTGTATGTTTTTGTGGATAACGTCCACTGAGACATACAGTAGGTGAGTATACATTTACTCTACCTGCTGTGGTACCTCAATTGCATGAGGTCACACACAACTACCTGCGTCTCCGCCGTAAATGAAGTAAATTTGTAAGAAGACTAGTGAGAAGACTGATGTTCATATTCCTATCGTGTTTATTTTATACTCCCCTCCTTAAGGGAAAGAGCCACCTATCACACGACCTTCTCCTAGAGCTGTGCACAGAAGCACAAGCTCTGTTGTTAGTTGTGATCGAATGGCCACATGTTTCGTCTCTTGGTGTTAAGACTCATCAGGGTACCGACATGCGCTCATGTCTCAGTGGACGTTATCCACAAAAACATTCACATCATTGTACGGCAACAGACGCGAAGTCTGTAAAATTGTGTAAGTTGATTGTTTAGAGTTCTGCCCTCACATCCTAACTAAATATGAGCGCATGTCGGTACCCTGATGAGTCTTAACACCAAGAGACGAAACATGTGGCCATTCGATCACAACTAACAACAGAGCTTGTGCTTCTGTGCACAGCTCTAGGAGAAGGTCGTGTGATAGGTGGCTCTTTCCCTTAAGGAGGGGAGTACAAAATAAACACGATAGGAATATGAACATCAGTCTTCTCACTAGTCTTCTTACAAATTTACTTCATTTACGGCGGAGACGCAGGTAGTTGTGTGTGACCTCATGCAATTGAGGTACCACAGCAGGTAGAGTAAATGTATACTCACCTACTGTATGTCTCAGTGGACGTTATCCACAAAAACATACACATCAATATATAAACAGTAATAACAGCAGTGTCTTTCGAGAATTTAGTGATCCATTGAGATTGTATTTGGGTATATGATTAAATTTATTTAGATAAATTTTGTGAAAGTTATCAAAATTAACGTTCACATCCTTATTCAAATATTTGCTCTCTTAAACGTTAGACTTACTTAACCTCAGCATTCAAGTGTAGATGGTTATGTACTTTTTGTGTTATTAAATTGCCCTTTGTATTAATTATGTTTTGTTAGTTACTTTTATTCCAGCTCCGTAATTCTTTTTAACATAAGAACTCGCATTCAGGGTGGGACATGCATTTTATGAATGCAAGAAATAAATTTGTTACGACTCTTTCGGTTCAAAATCAAATGCTGGTAAGGTAGGTTACTTTAATGCAAATTGTTAGTTGGCAGTTTACTTAACTTCTGAATTCGACAGCATTTTTGAATATTAATTATCAGCTTCTCTGAGGCAGTGAATTATTATACCATGTGTTCAAAAAGAAATTACAGAAGGGTTGACCATGAAAAGCAAAACTAATGTCAACGGCAAGCTTTAGAGGTAGCAAGCGTTATAATTTCCATATCAGGTTATAATATAAACCTATGACAACAACCACAATGGCAGTTGATGAATTCTAAAGCTTGCTGTTTACTTTATTTTTAGTTTCCATGGCCAACCCTTAAGCAATTTCTTTTTGAACACCCCGTATATAGTATGATCGGATTTATTTCTCACGAATCTTGTCTTTCAGATGGTTCTTAATCTAGTCTCCAACGTGCAATACTGTTCTAACCTATTATGAAGTTCTCGGCCATTTTTAAGGTCTCAAAACAGCTAAGGGGTAAACCTCTACAGGTCGATACCAATTCTAGCAGTTATCTGCCCAAAAATCGAGGATGCTGACACTCCCGAACAGATAAATTCCAATAATAAGTGGCAAACACTCGAGAATCTATACTCGTGTATAAATTATTTTACTGGAGAATTGCAAAAGTCCTTGTGTCTCTACTAATTATGAAAAATGCCTCCAATTTATTGTAAAATAAAAAAATATTTAGACTACTAGCCTAGTTACCATGACTCTTACCAACTACATAACCTAAATTTTCCTTACAACTAGCATCAGCCTTTCAATATAAGTCTATCTGTCACTTTTTATTTTCAACGTGGCACCTCTTAAAACAGCAAATGTACCTATTTATGTTAATTTTCCACATTAAAACTCCAAATGCCAGAGCTGCAGTTATGTTCATGTTCATCATTAAGTTACCGCAATTATAATCTAAGCACCACAACTTGAAATGTCTGTAATTTCGGGAATGTCATCTCCAATATATTTTGCTAATAGTTGCTATGGCTATTATCTTCCCACATCAAGCTGGTAGTTTGCATCATCAGCTGCTTGGCTTCTTTCAATTACTTATGTTCATCGTTTTAAGCGTCTACTTTTTATTTACTTCAGTCATAACCTATAATTCTTATATGCAGTGTGCTTTATTAATCTTCTTTTTATTTCCGGTCGCACAACTGTTTGTAAATGCCTTTGCTGCGTCGCCGAACTACCTACCATGTTATGAGAACGAGCCGAAAACATAGCGGCTCTATCGTTATTATGAAAATAAATTGTGTAAACTTAGTCTCTCTTTGGATTAAGGTTCCTAATATTAGCTTTGCCTATTAATTATAAACTAAATGACATAACGTTAATGCAAATGCTGTATTATGAAACTAGCAAATATCGAGAAGGGTGGTTCTTCCCATGTTTTAATACAAATATCAAATCAATATTAGTTGCCGAAGTAAAAAAACCATCCCACTGTACTATAATATAAAGAGCAAGCAAAATTTACAATACAACCGAGAATTATGAAAGAACGTTATTAGTTAAAATCCTAATAATAACTATAGAGAATGCTAAAGTACTGGTGATAGGGAAAGAGGACTGCAACATATCAATAAAATTAAATGGGAAAGAGAAAGAGCACATTTAAGCATTTTGGGGGTGAAAATGGAGAAGAATGGAAGAAACCGTGCTTAAGTCAACGATATATTGGAAAGGGATGCTAACATATACCATTTCGAAGTAACACATTCGTAATACGAGAGGAAATAGCGACGAAAACAAATTAAAAATATATCAATGCACGGAAGTGAAAGCTGTATTTTATCGAAACAAATTAATAATAAAGAACAGGCTACGGGAATGAAATATTTACGTATCGTTAAGGCGGTCACTAAAAGAAATAAAATTACAAATGATATAATGCTTAAGAAAATGCGGAACATATCTTAAAAAATTTCGAAAAATTAAAGCTGAAATGGTTTGAGCACATATTAAGGATGGAGGATGGACCGATAAGGTTATGACAAATAAGAACAAGCACAAAAGTATTCATAATATTTAACACCTAACACCTATTTATACTATGTATCGTTCGTATGCAAAAAGCAGCATTTTTGAGGGAGGAGAGGGGAGTTATTAGTAGTGATTAGTTATAACAACCATCGCTTTGAAATATTTTTTTATATAAAACAGCTATTTGAAATTAGGTTACACTCATTGATCCTCAATGTATTAGCTTTAATTTAAAACTTCTGCACCGACTAAAAAATCCGTAGGAGAGGTATGCGACGCGCATATTTCTGCAACGGGAGCAAATAAACGGGAAAAAATGGCTGCGAAAGATAAAGAGGAGGCGCACTAATTAAAAGTAAACATGCCCATGGAAAATGTGTTTCGATTTAAACTTATTGACGCAATTTTTCAGCGTAATGAGTTAAGCGTTCGGCAAGCCTGAGCTATCTGCGCGATCTGCTACTGTTGATGGAGGCTTCCTTCGCCGCTGCATCTGCGAAGCAAACCCGATCACTTTGTAAACGTCAAGGCAGCATAGCAGACTACATTACATGAAATTATCTGCAGATAAGTGTATTTGCCTGGCCTTGGCTTGGGCGCGAAAAATCCTAGCGAAAAACCACGACACTCCTCATTAGCTTCCAAGCATTTCCGAAGGATTTCAACGTCTGTAATGATGGCAACGACGCTTTTCGTAATTACCGGTAACCCCGATTTTTGCGTGGGGTTTAAATGGATTAAGCGATATTTAATGAGGTAAATCCGATTTTCGATTTAATTAATTCGTTAAGACGCCAGCGTTCAAAAGCTGTCCTCCTGCCGCTCTTTTATCAGCTGCCCTGATCACGTGGTTATCGCCATTATCCTCTTGGACACACGCGACCTGCACGTGTGGTAACATACCAAACCCTTTAAGCTTGCGTTCGGGGTGGATTTCAAATGATCATTGTGTTTTGTGTTAAGAGCTTTTTAAACTAGCTGCATGGCCAGCACAAAACAAAGTATAACGGCCATGGATTGTTGATACAGATTTTTCTTTCTTTTACGAAAAGGCGACAGTCGATCGAAGGACTTGCCAAAAATGCCAAGCCTTCTTTTAATGTTTTACAATAGCAATAGACCATAGTCAATTTTAATTTGATATCGGTAAAAAAGACATAAAATTCAAATTGTGTATACACAAACATCGTATTACCTACCCTTAGTTATTCGAGAACAAGTAGGACACATTTTTATCGGTAGTTACAACACAAAAACCTTTAATATTCATAAATATACAAAAGCAACTACATAGACTACTTAAGTAATAGTAAATTAACATAATTAAAGAAAAACTTATTTGACATCCAAAGAACATCATCATTAAACACAAGCTGTTCAATTTTGAGGGCTTTATTCGTACGTCATACTCAAACAAGCAGCTCCAAACCTCAACTTGCGTGTGTTAAAATATTGTCGCTTAAAGCTCCATTCATTGTTTATTACTAAAACAACTTGTTACGGTATTAAAACAACTTTACGACACCCACCCAAGGTGAGCATCGCACCACGGAATCAGTCCTGGAAAACTGGCACACTTGCCCTGAGATTTGCTAGAAACAGGCTAAAGGCCACGGCTGGAACGCTCAGGGAGTCGGGCGTGAGTCACACGATACGTTCTGGGCAAGCGTGTTGAGGCATATATATATAGGGTACGTCAAAATTATGAGGGCGCCACCAAGCCTGTCTTAACTCGAATAACCGGGCCTGGGCGGTTAAACGGGAGCGAAGTATTCAAGATACTCCGTCGATAAGAATTCTCATGAGCTGCAAGCTCAAATAACAATTTCGTACTGGAATGGTAATATTGGGACTCTTTGGCCGAGACTGCGCAATCACTGGACCTACCTGCACGCTCTGATCTCTCACGTCTCGCCGTACACCAATCTTTACACTGTAAAAGGCGCTATCTGAAACAAAGCATGCACAGGTCGAATAGGAATAATACGTCCCTTAACTAAATATGCGTCTATTGATCGCTAATTACATCTGGGCAGCAAATCGTGCTGCCAAGCTTATGTTACTGCTTACGTTAAGCACCAGCGGATGGACGCGCTATGCTAATGAACAACACGCTATGGGTGGCCGGCCGCAGTGGACTCGACCCTTTACATATTAGAGTACAGTTTAGAGATACGCGCTCCGGCAAAAGGGGCGCGTTAGTGCCCTCGCAAGCATAAACAAAAAAAACTCGAACAGATTAGGGCGCGCCAGGCTCAGCACGGCGAGGCGTTAATTCTATTTCGGTATTAATCGGTACAATATAGCGAAGCTCGCGCACCTAACGTTACTGAATTAAAAATTAGCACAAACGTAACACCAAATCATAAGCGCAGAGTTCTTTAGCTGTTTAGGAGATGAAACGCGAAACTCGCGCACATGAACTTACTAGCAGGCTACCAAAGTAGCGTCTTGCCGCATGGTGGCCTCAAACCGGCATTAAAAGCCGTGACAAGCAAGCAAGGGGCATGCATCCGCCCACATAAAGTTGAGCACAAAGCACCCACGCTCGCACAAGTGACAGTTACTATGTTTAAATGGTTGCAATTACAAATACCTTAGTCCGCAGACGGTCCATGAGAGTGGCGTGCAGTCAGTTGGTAGAAGGCGGCAGTCTGTGGCAGCTCAATCGCCAAAACACGGCATTAGGGGTAAACGGGCTGGAATCCGCCAAGATGGCGGCGTTAGGACGCTCTCCTGAGAGCACACTACAGCGGCAAAGAGGCCTACTTCGTCCTGCCTAGAAAGATCCTCGAAACAGCGAGTTGCAAAGGGAAAGCCCCCTTTCTCACCAACGCAGAACTGGCCCCAAGAAGCCCTTCACACACCCACGCCTTGGCGCAAAGACGTGCCACTCACACAACCACACGCGACCTCCTTCGATCAACGGCCAGAGCTGAACTCCTCAAGCAAGCCGTGTTATGGCCCCTGCAGTGGCGTGAGCCAAACGGTCTTGCCACGTGACTCTCGGCAGCCAATGGCGATGCGCTCCACAAAACAAATTAATTCCGGTATCAAAGACAGCCAATGGCGAAGCGCCTCAACGGAGTGATTTCTAGAAGTTTCGGAATTCTTGCGAGCGATAACACCCGGCTGCCAAAGTAGCAGCAAAGGGGTGCTCCAACTGACGAGAAATACTGCGTTTGGGGCCAAATATGTGCAAAATCATTATTATAGAATTAGGCAATGGAGCCAAATAAGTAACTAAAAGGGTTTAGCATACGGGCACGCTGCCCTAAAGCCTAGATGGCTACTTAAAATACCAAAATGACCTGAATCAAATGTGCGGAAGATGAGATTGTGCTAGTGCGCAAAAATTGAAAATGGTTTTAAAATAGCAACAAGTTGCCCTAAAGGCGTGAAATGCAATTAAGCATCTACAACAGCAAAATGACTTAACAAACTCTCGCATAAATTTGGGCAATTAAAAAGTTGTCTCACTCTCTCACTGCTCCGAGATGAAAATTTTTATGTGAAGTAAAGAGGATGGGGATTTCAATGCTAGAATGGGTAAGCACCTGTTACCAAAAATAAGGTTAATGAAGAAGCGCTAACTGATAATAAAGAAAAATTGATTAGTCTCTGCTCACATACTGAAATTCGAATAAGAAAACTGTTTCTAAAATTTTTAATATTTAATATCTCCATATAGTCCGGAAGGTTTGTGAGAATTGATTTTAGAGTTCTTGAAACCTACATCCTACATCAGAGGCACAGAAACCATATCTACAGCAGGGCTGAGTTTTATGTTGCTCCTTAAAAGGTGCTACAAAGACGCAATAGTTTAAACAACGTTTAAATTGTTGAATGTGGACGTACGTAGCAAAGTTGTGATTTTGGATAGTTTGGAGTCCCAAGTTGAAATAACAGTATCACGGATACAGAACGACTCTGAAGGCAACATATTGCCGTCGGATTTGGAAGAAGTAGAGCTCTTGGTGCAGGACGAGCAAATATCAGGTCAACGAGGCACGGATTGGAGTGAAAATGTCACCACAGGGGTTGTTGAGTGCTCTGATCCTAAAATCGATATTAGCTGTAAGCTAAAAATGTGAGTTTTTGGGTAATTTTTTGTATTACTTTGTATGTACTTGATCTTCCTTTGTTTGGTTCGATTTTAAATTTGTTGTAACTGTAATGTTTGAATTTAGCCAAGAATATCAATTGTTTTGGATTAACAATGGAATAACGTTTCTGTGGGCAAGCAACAAAGACTGTAAATAATGTGCCCCAGAAAATGACTAACTCAGGCCGTGTTAAATAAAACCGCGGAAAGGTGGTCTGTGAAATTGCAAATTCAACTATTTATTGCCAAGTAAATGTAAGGTCAACGATTGTTTTGAGTTTTATATAACAGGTAAGTATAAAGAAGACTTCACCTATCTGCATAACTGGGAATATTTGGTGCCCCCATCTTTATTTAACCAAGAAAGCTGTCAAAAAAAGACCAAGTTGACTCTATTTTGGCTTCAGAAAGTGGATTCAAGAGCAACATTGGTGTTGCTTCTTTAGAGAGATCTGCAGAAGATGATTTGACTCAGTAAGGCGTGAACATTTTGCTGTCATGTCAAACATCATTCGTCATAACGAGCCCCTAAAAACCACGAGAACACCGTAGTACTGTGTGCATATGGTCAACATTGAGGATTTACCATGGGTTTGTTTGTCTGAGATAGAGTGTCATTTGGTGAATATAATTACTTCCTTTTACAATAAAGGAGGTATTGAATTCACCCCAAAAATTCGAAATTGATTTTTCAACAGATCTTCACGTTTTAGCGGCCCCTGAAACCAAAAAACATGTTTTTGTTCATTGATCTGTCTGTGTGTCTGTCTGTGAGCCTGTGAACAGAATATCTCAAAAACGAAAAGACGTATGGCGTTGAAACTTCATATATAAGTTTTGTATACTATCTAGATGCGCCAGCAAGCTTTTGAAGAAATTCGCAGAACCGGAAGCAGTTTGTTTACTCTAGTGATTTTTCGATTTTTTCAAAAACGGCTGTAACGATTTTTTTAAACTATACATTTTTATTACATTTTAATGTGTAATGATGTGAGATAGGTGATTTTCCAGTTGAATACCTCTAAAATGGGTTTCTTTAGGTTTTTTCTTTTTCTAATAACTCCAGCTTAAATTTTAGCAAAAATTTGTCTCTTCAACTAACGCTCTATTTTGTACGGTTTCTGTAGAATTTGTAATTTTTGGCTAATTATAAAATAACTGTAAAAGAAAGTTGTGTGGGTGTATCACACCAGATTTTTTTAAATGGATTTGCTGTAGGCGTACAGTATTAAATCTTGCACAATTGTCAATTTAGAGAATAAACATGCACTCACTAAGTGTTAAGTTTAGTACTATATCATATTTATTTGACGCAACCAACTTAGGCTATAATTTTAATTAATCACGCGGTATTACAGCAATATACATTCGAAAACACCTGAGCGTTTTATTTTAACAAACAGACAAATTCACCTTTCACAGATACTCGATATACGAAGTTGCCCGGCTCTGGCACGAAGTAGAATAAGAATAAAAATAAAAAACAAAAAGCTAGAACACCCCATAAATTAGTAAAATAAAACTTAACAATGATAGCAGCTTAAGATATCTGTGCAGAGATAGGTGAACAGTAAAACCACAACGAAGGTACGTTAAATAAGTAAATACTATCCAAACGAATATATTACAGACAGCAAAATAAGCTTTAGGTGAACAAAAAGTGAATATAAATGACGCCACTATCAAGAAGAAAACCATCTGCTTTTGCACAGAAGTCAAAGATCATCTGCCCCCAAGAACATTAAAAGCTGCTCAAAATTATGAAACAAACGGGAAGAGATCGACAACCCCAAGGCCGAAGAATTGCCTAATTTCCGAGTAAAAATTCATTCAAAGAAAAGTAGAAGTACCTAAGTGTTCTGAAGCATATCAAGGGATAGAATTAATTGCAACTGTTCACTGCATAGGTAATATCCAAATAGGGCTGGTCCTGATGACTCATCATCATCATCACTCAGATCATCTGCGTCCACTGCTGGACATAAGCCTCCCGTAGTTTAACACATTCTTGCCGATTCTGTGCATGTTTATCCAGTTTGTTCGGATTCTCTTGATATCGTCGGACCATCTTGTTGGTCTGCTGCGATATACGCCTTGCCGCTGTCTTCACTCCAGAGCCTTTTTTGTCCAACGTCCGTCCGTAAGCTTTGCCACATGACTCGCCCAGTTCTACTTTAGGGTGGCTATCCGTTTTACAGCATCAGTTACTCCAGATATTTCCCTCAGATTTTTGTTTGATACCTTGTTTTTCAGAGAAATTCCCAGCATTGATTTTTCCACATTTCTCTTTCCACATTTCTCTGAGCAATGCGTATTTTGTTCACAGATTGCTTTGTAAGAGAGAGAGTTTTGGCTACGTAGGTAAGCACACGGAGCACACACTGGTTGAAGACCTTCCTGTTTTAGACATATTGGAATATTATAATTGAAGACAAGATAAACCTACTCTGGGCCTTATTTCGTAAGTCCGATGCGGATTTCATGGCCCAAGTATTTATAGGAGTTACCGTGGTTTATGCAATTTCCACCTACTGATATTTCTTCGCTCACAACGAGATTCATCATGTATTCGGTTTTATTAATATTTATGTTTAGCCGAACAGTTCTTAATGCTTGATTTAATCGTCGCAACATCTCCTTAGCTTCGTCAATACGATCTCCGATTAAAACGACGTCATCGGATAATCGCAAGTGATTTAATTTTCGTAATTGATATTTATGCCCAAATGTTGGAAGTATTTTTTTAATATATGCGCTGAACGCGTCGTGAACAGTTTTGGTGAAAGGACATCACCTGATCGCTTACATGCATATGCTGCTTGCAAAATAGCCGCAGTAGCGAATTCGGAGTATCATCTTGGGTGCACCTTCGCTTAGGTCAGTTTCCCGGGTAAATTACTTACTTAAACGTAATCTTGCGAACAGACTATGAGTGAGTTCACAGTGATAAACAAACGTGGACAGTTCAAACTAAAATGTAGTTTAGATCACAACATACGAGTAAGGTGAAAACGTCCAAATTTACCATGCACTTTTTGGATGTCCGCTTCAGAGTCTTGAAAATCTGTTGAAACGCTGCCTTCAATGTAGTATGGGCGGTCTCACATAATGTTTAATGAATGATCGCTGCATATGTGCGACGACTTCGGCTGAAGATAATTCGCAAAGGACCATTGCAAAACCTAGACCGAGAAAATCGCCTTAAATTCGAGTCAGTAATTTATCCATACAATTAGCGAAGAGTGTAAGTGGGTATAAGAGCGCCCATAATGGGGAATTTAAATACATGCCAATATCTCATAAATTGAGAGATGCTGGTTGGTTGAATATTCAAAATAGATTTACTCTTCACTCTGCGGTCACATTTCACAAAATTATTACGGAAAAATGTCCTAAATATTTGTGTAGAAAGATAACGTATAGATCGGATGTTCACAATGTAAATGTTCGCTCCAGGGGTCTGTTAACAACTCCCATGCACAATACTGAAAACCTTAAATCTTCTTTTAGATACCAAATCGGCAACATTTACAATTCAGTACCATCTTCATACAAGACATTAAATACCGATATATTTAAAAAACGCTACAAAAAAATATTATTTACTACGCAGTCATAGCATGGAATTTATACACTAGGTCTCTATACTACATTTACAATTCGGCTAAATATTTGGGTGCTACGGATATGCATTGGTATGCACTGTACAGATTGTATACATTTGCGCATAGAACGCTATTATTATTATTATTTTAGTTTTTATATTTTGTTAGGTTAAGTGGAAGAACAACATATGTTGAACTTCGCCTTTTTTCTTGTAGTTGAGAAAATAAAGTCATTTATTATTATTATTATTATTATTTAAAGGCGAGAAGCGATAGAAATTTGCATCTGCATCTTTCGTCAACTTTTAAAAAATCGTGTCCGGACCGATAATCGAATTCGTTACCTCAGGCTTGACAGTTCACGAGTGTTCCACTACATCACTTTGACAGCGTAATCACGCGAATGTTTAACGTTTATTTTCTGACAAATGCGACGTGATGTATTTCGCTAAACTTTAAGGCCAAAACTGTTAATATTACAAATAATGTAGTTTCATGAGACCTAACATATACAAAAGAAAGAAATAGAGTATAATATATAATTTATACCGTCACCTGCACATAAAAGCATAAAGTATTTCAAACACGTTTTAAAAAAATCATTGACACATATGTAAAATTAGCACTTTAACAGTGTACATGATAGATAAATGTGATTTTTTGTTGCATAAGATGGACAACTAAAAGAATCTGTAAAGGTTTTCCACGGAACATCCCTTACAAGTGCGGCTCGCATCGATCTCTGCACATTTCTGCCCCTTTTATAATGTTCATCCTGTATCAGTTAAATACAAAATATATGCCTATTTTCGTCAAGCATTAAAACCTGTGCTATGTGTTAGATATTACTGTGATTTAACTCATAGTTAGGGCTGTCAAACGACCAAATAAGTATTTACTAGTAGGGAAGGAAAATTTATTATTGCCTTCGGTGAAGAAACTTAATTTCTCGAATTAAAAGCAAGATACATAACAGTACGTTCTAAATCCAGCACTGGAAAAAACATATTAGCTGCCTTGTAGACGTAAACTTGTCTAAATGATGTATATGCGCTTGCTGCATCCCCACCATTTTTGACTTGTAGGAAAGTAGGGCCAAACTAACACCAACAATTGCAATACCAACATTTGAATGGAAC
This sequence comes from Agriotes lineatus, assembly GCA_940337035.1. Lineage (NCBI taxonomy): Eukaryota > Metazoa > Arthropoda > Insecta > Coleoptera > Elateridae > Agriotes > Agriotes lineatus. Next base: position 31,284,249 of record OW679199.1, read on the forward strand.
CTGTTTGTCAACCCTATTTTCACGTCTGCATTTTTTACAAAAACGTTGGTAAGGTAGACTTTCGCTTATCCGGGGTAATTAACGTGGGGGGGGGGGATACATGTTAGTGTCACTGTTACTCCACACCGTTATAACCCTGGGTGGGTCTTAACTGATGCTACTATTTGCCTTCATTTTTCCCTACCTGTCATTTCTTGTTTATTTTCTATATCTTCTATAGGCCTCTTTCTTTTTTCTCTCTTCTGCAATGCTAGACGTATCTTCTGGTTGTCTATGTACATACTACATGCTTCGACCATCTAAAATGTAGGATTTTTATTTGTTTCACGATGTCTGGGCCCCTATGAAGTGCCCTCACTTCTTCATATTTCCTTAATCGAAACTGTTGCGTGTTAGGGATGGTGCGAATATTCTTTTGAGTATTTTTCTTTCAAATCCCAGTTTATTACATCCTATCGTATGGGGACAAATTTAAACATTGACATGTAAATGGATGCCCATCAGCAAACTGTTTTAATTATTTAACAATAAAAGTAGAAAATGAGCGACTATTGGGTTTTTACTTAATACTAACATTCAAATTAAAATATCGTTGCTAAGAGGCATAGTAATTTTACAAATAACTAAATTACAAAACCAGATACCACATGAATATTAGTAATTCAATAACTACTGTATTAAAAATTTGGGATAAATCAGATTTTAATGATTTCTTTAGATTTTATATTTTAATTTCGCCTTCTCTCTTGTAGTATAAGCACATGCCTAATATGAAAAAAAATGCAAGACGATAAGAACCTACAGCCCTACTGGCGGCAGCCGCTTCTTATACCAAAATAGCGGGCACAAACTAACCAACCAAAAGTAACTTACCGTCGAGGGTATCCTCGACACTCGTAGTTTTAAGAACAGAAACATATCGGTAGGTTCGAATAAAAGAATGAGCCATCTATAAGTTCAAATGCCAATGCTCTGGTCAAAATCAATAAGCATTAACTAAATGCTAATAGAGGCACCGCCCTAACTGAAAGAGTATCTATCACTTAGTATTGTAAACTTTACAATTTGTACTATTGTTGACCTTGTAAACTTTTGCTGTAGTCAGGTTAAAATGTATGCAAAACACTACCTTTCTCAAGTGTAAGCCCCTCATCAAAACCCAAGGGCTCGATTAATTAATCGAGTGAAGATAGGAAGATAACTGCATACACAAACATTATATTGCTCTTTATGTGTGTGTGTATGTATGTATGTTTGTTTGTAACCTCATTTTACCTTGCGGTGTAGAAGCTGGTGCTTTATACGCTTGCGTCTGGCGATGCAATGCTCAACTTGCCCCGGATTCGGGTTACAAAGTTGGAGCTCGCCTTTTGTGCTTGCGCAGCAACCATTGTGGGAGTTTGTGTCTTGGTGATGTGTTGACTTTGTTACTCTATCTCTTAGTTCTGTGTTTCTGAGCAGAGCACAGTTAATTTTGTGTCCAACTGTGAATCGAGCCCGATTCCAATCGTCAAGGCTGAGAAAAAATTCCAGCCCCCAGGATTCGAACCGAGGACTTGCTTAATGCAAGTCCAGCGCTACCCGGCTTCTTTACACATACAGGGTAAAACCTCTTAAATAAGGAATACTTATACAAATTATATATATAAAATAACCAATAAAGAAACTCTTCGGATTTGGAAAAGACTGGAAGCCCTACACAGGTAGGCAGCCAAACCAGCTTTTTCCAGCAACGCCGGTAAATCTATTAACGCGCGTCCTGGACAGCTGTGAGTGCTTGGCGGCTACTGGAACTAGAGCATTGACTTTCTGGTGCGGTTCGGGGTTTTCGGCTTGTACTGGCTGTAACTATTGAAGTAGAACGATTTAACGGCCGCGCAGATAAACAATGCCGGTGCAGTGGCTTTAAAAGTAATTCATACCCTTTCTTGCCAGTGTTCTCTCTAGTGTTTCTACATTAGGTTGGTACTTAGGCTGGTATCAGTCAATCTACGCAGCTAGAAGAGCAGCGTGCAAAACAGGTTTTATCTGCACGGAGCCCGGCATGAGAACTCGACGGTTAGTGTAGCGAAGGCTCGAGACATGCAAGGTCTGCAAGGGGCTGCAAGTGGTGAAGAGGTTGTAGGACCTTAACACAATACGGCGACGTCCACGAGAGAGAGGCTCCACGTTGGTTAGGCAATTAACACAATACGGAGACGCTTTCGCTTGAGGCAGGCGTGACCGCGGTTAAGAATGGCTTTTACGACCACTACCAAACTAGCTCAGGGTAGGGATGTCAACAAAAGGCGACGCTTGGGGCTCCTGTAGACAAATCATGTTTATGCATTCGTTTATTTACAATTAACCTAAAGATAAAAATAATCCAATAATATATGCAAAGCGCGTGGCCCGGTGGAAGGCATCTCCATGGGCGAGAAGCTGATGGGGGCGGTCAGCCTGGAGGCAGGAAAACTTCGGCCAGGACTTCTTGGACCTGGATCTCGCGTCCTAGCGAGGCCCTTTGGGGGCGGGGTGGTGTCCACGTGCCGGATGACCTGGGGCATCATGACACACCTTGGCGGCATGCGAGGAGAGGCGGCGAAGGCTTGGGGCGCCATGGCCGTGGCCAGGGGCATCCTCGGCAGAGCTTTGCGAATCCGGGGCGTCGGTCCCTGGGAGCGCGGGCTCAGGCGAAGTCCTCTGCGTAGCGTGGAGTTACTGGATTCCTGGGAGCGACCTGGTGGTGACGTGGAGCCGGACGGCGGCCGGAACACGCTCTGGGACGCAATCACCTAGCGTCGATCTGGAGCTGAGGCGTCTTGGGGCCATACAGAACGCGTCTGATAACAGCACACTCCAGGTGCGGGCTGCTGCAGTGAACCTCGAGCTTGGGGATGGCGGGCGGCGAATCCCGGCGTTGGCTGTCCATCCTTCTCATCCTCGATATGCTGTGACCAGGCCGCGCTGGACGGCGCTGATTCTAGGTTCTGGGGAGACATTAGGCTTCTCGTAGCTTTCGGCTACAAGGGGGGGGGCGGCGAGCGTCCTTTGTGGATGCTGCGGCGGGGGTGGTTACAGGCTTTCTCTCTGGAGGCGGTGTCGTTCGGCCTTCTGCTAGGGATGCACTGGCGGCAACGGCGAATGGGCTGAACGGCGTCAGCAGGCGACGGCGATGCTCCTCGCAGTGGGCTGGGCGTAGGGGCAGACGGCGGCGCGTCTTCGGGTTGCTGCGGGCTTCCTTGAATGGGAGCGGCAGCGTGCATGGTGGCCGTCTGTGTGACGGCGTCCTCTTCGTAGTGGGCGCGACGTACGAGCGGACGGCGGCTGTTCCGGCGGAGCGCATGAGCGGCGTCGGTGTGGAGCGGCAGGGGAGCAGTGGCTGACCAGCTGGGCCTGGAGGAAGACGGAGCGGCTGGAGACGTTTCTGGCTTCTCGGTGGCTTGGATAGCAACTTGGAGGAAGCGGGTTGCGGCGTCAAGCGGACGGTAGATTGGACGTAAGCGCTGGACGGCAGCGACAGCGGCTTCCCCAGAGCGGATTCTAGGTTCCAACTTCGGGGAGGTTTCTAAGACCAGGGGTCTATTAGAAGTAGAGGGATCAGAGATCAATCGAATATCGTTTTCTGCGGCGTTCGATTCTTTTAAGGGCATTCCACTTTTACTGTTTTCCCCCGGACGGTCGGTTGCTGGAGGTTGACACACGATAATTGCATTCTGGGGGCGATTTGGTGCATTTTAATTAATTTTGGGTCTGGCGTTCTTAATTGAGCGCGCTGATATTTCTTATGTTGACCATTGCACTCCTAGCGTAAATATGCGTCTAACGATACCTTACACGCCTATGCACGTGCCGATATTAGCCGAAATGTGTTTTATTTGAGATGTATATTTAATTGGGGCGCAGCCCACCGGCATTGACTTATTTCTCGTTGATCTTTTCCGGCACTAGGCCAGCTCTTCGAGTTGACACTTTCGCTTTCTTATTTATATGGCTAATCCTTTGAATAAACGGCGATTTCCTTTGTGCATTGAGTAATCGGCATTCTGTAGCTGAATTTGCATTTTTCGGTTTAGCGTGCTTCTTAAATGTTTACGCGGCCGCTGGCCTTTGTCGACCATCGTTTTTACTTGATGCGCTACTCGGACTTCTGCTGGATGCTGTTTTTAAAACTTTCCCTTTTTAGGGTGACCTCAATTTGCTAGCTGAAGGCTGCGTTTGCGAATTCTGTTGTTTCTTAAAAAAACGGCTGGACTTGTTTGTTTTTCTGTTCTTGAAAAAAAATGAACGCGAGGTTTGAGGGCGTTACTCACATGTATTAAATTTTAATTGAGCCGCTATCTGACGAATGGGGAAGAGCGGCCTTAGTACATGTGTGAGTCATGTCAACCTTCTTCTTAGTATAAAGGGGGCTTTATTTGTCAAGTAAGTCAAGAGTTGCCTACTGAGTGCTGGTACGGCTTACATAAGACATTGTATTCGTTATAGCCGCTATCCAAGCATCCGTGGCGGCTTTGCTAATTAGGCTGGGGCAAGAGGTGCCTTTACTACGGCCTCGGAGACGGCAGGATGGCTCTAAGTAGCTGTGGAGACGTGGGGCTTTGGTGTGAGCCACCAGGTGTGTTGGTCATTGCAAAAGGCAGCAAAGCCGCTGCCGAAGGTAAGCGGGTAAAACTACAGGATAGCTCATTACTAATTGTCGGCTTGGTAAACTAATATATAGGACTCTAGAACGTTTTTTACTTCCTTTTACAATAAAGGAAGTATTGGATTCACCCCAAAAATTCGAAATTGAGTTTTCAACAGATCTTCACGTTTTAGACTCCCCTGAACCCAAAAAACATTTTTTTTATTGGTCTGTCTCTCTGTCTGTGTGTCTGCGTGTCTGTCTGTGTGTCTGCTTGTGAACAGAATATCTCAAAAACGAAAAGAGGTATGGCATAGAAACTTCATATATAAGTTTTGTGTACTATCTAGATGCGACAGCAAGCTTTTGAAGAAAATCGCATAACCGGAAGTAGGTGTTTACTTTTGTGATTTTTCTTTTTTTTTCGATTTTTTCAAAAACGGCTCTAACGATTTTTTTTCAAACTTCTCATTTGTATTAAATTTTTAATGTATTGATGTGAGATAGGTGATTTTCCAGTTGAATACGTCTAAAATGGGTTTCTTTTGTTTTTTTCTATTTTTTTATTAACTCCTATTTTAAATAAATCACCCGGTATATTATTACATTTTTGAATTCAGCTTAAAATTATAGAGAAAATCGTACGACACTCATTAATGACCAATAGAAAAATTAGTATCCAAGACAACAACAAAATTTCTTGGAAATTTTTTGTAGGCAGAAATTACTTCTTTTTAGGGTTTCTGTCGTTACGATTTTCTTACCGAATCTCCATTCGAGCATTAATTCATAACCGGAAATTATTTTTCGTGCATTCAACAACGTCGTAATTTGCCCTCGCGTCCCGCTCGGGCAAATTAATACGATGTTGTTGGAACGCACTCAAAAAAATTTCCAGAAAGAATTAATGCTTTTATGAGATTATATGTGAAAATTTGTCTCTTCACCTAACGCTGTATTTTGTATCGTTTGCATAAATCCAGAAAATATAAATATAAATTAAATTGGTAAACAACAGC